>CM076578.1:1164964125-1165564125 GCA_034641835.2 Pinus albicaulis | reverse complement strand
AACCATAGTGCCAACTTGGAACATGACCAAAGTTTTATAGAAATCATCTTGGGTCTAATTCTCAAATAAACATGTTCCCCGACTTGGAACTCCTTGTGAACTCTGTGTTGGCTGGCATAGCTCTTTTTTATGTCATGTGCCACTTTTAAATTTCGTCTAATAGCTTGCATTTCCTACTCCATGTCCTTTAACATGTCATGACCAGTGATGATCCTGCTAACTGGGTCACTCTAGCTAATATGAGTATTGCAACTCCTCCCATAGAGAGCTTCGAATGAGACCATTTTCAAAGACTCATGGTACCCATTATTGTATGAAAATTCTACAAGAGGAAGTTAGTATTTCCAATTTCTTGTTTGCTGCATTACATACATTCTCAACATGTCCTCAGGGATTCTATTTGTCCTCTTTGTTTGTACATTAGTATATGGATGGTAAGTCATGCCAAAAGCTAACTGTGTTCCCAATATCATGAATAATTATTTCCAGAAACTTGAAGTAAATTTTGATTCTCTATCCGAGATGACATTCTTATTAACATAGTGCAATCTCATAATCTCCTTTATAAAAAATTGAGCCACATCACTTGTAAAATTAGTAGACTTGACTTCCAAAAATAAATCCACTTTTCTTAATTTTTCAACCATGACCATGATTGCATCATGTTGCTTGGAAGTTGTTGGGCCTTAGAATTTTCATTCATTTTCACTTCATTTACATTCATCCTTCCATAATATCACTTCCACTCCACCTCCATTTCACTACATTAACCTTACCATTATCATTATTTGGGTCACATATATGTTTTTCCAAATATTATTAATTTATTGTGATTTAAAGTGAATTTGTGGTCAAAATTTAGGAAATAATATGCATATACTAATACCTTACAAGTGGAATGAGATTGGTGCTATGTGTAGGTCAAAAAGAAGCTTCCAAATGACCCTTATGTGGCCTCCCAAGGCCAAATTCGAATTTGAATGGAGAGAATCATGGGATCATGAGGATATGTGTCTCATCATTACCTATTTGAGTTGTAATTCTATGAGATTTTCCATAGATATAGGGAGAGAATAATGGACCTCCATTATTGAGCTGGCTTCTTATCTTTTTGTATAAATAGGAGAAGCTTTCTCCTATCAAATTTATGTGTAAAGTTGGAAGAATATTTGGGTGTACAAGTTAAGATTACTCACATTTTTGAATGAAATACTCAAGAGTGATGTTCACCATTGATTTGATAATAGAAGTGTTCAACTTTTCATCTCTCATGCTTTTGGATTGGCCACCCACAATGTGTGAGATTTATTGTTTTCTAGATTAAGATTTATTGTTTTTCATATATTAGATTATTATTTTCTTAGATGAAGACTTATTGTTTTTAACAGATTAGATTATTATTTTCTTAGATGAAAATTTATTGTTTTTCATAGATTAGATTATTATTTTCTTAGATAAAGATTTATTGTTTTTCATATATTAGAATATTATTTTCTTAGAATAAGATTTATTATTTTTCATAGATTAGATTATTATTCTGTTAGATTAAGATTTATTGCTTTTTATAGATTTTATAAGTTCCTTTTTGATAAGCTATTTATTTTAATTAGTTTTTAAATTGCATCAATCATTTTCCTACATTTTTGTCAAGCATTTTCCTGCATTTTTGTCAAGCATTTAGATTGCATCCATTTTCTTGCATTTCTGTCAAGCATTTTCCTGCATTTCGGTCAAGAATTTAGATCTCATCCATTTTATTGCATTTCTGTCAAGCATTTTCCTACATTTCAGTCAAGCATTTAGATTGCATCCATTTTCCTGAATTTTGTCAATCATTTTCCTGCATTTATGTCAAGCATTTTCCTGCATTTCGGTCAACCATTTAGATTGCATCCATTTTCTTGCATTTCTGTCAAGCATTTAGATTGCATCCATTTTCCTGCATTTTTGTGAAGAATTTAGATTAATATTTCAATTTCTTTTGAATTAGATTAGATGATTTTGGTTTTTTTTTTATTTGATTTGATAATTAGATTTATTTTGGCTTTTGTAGTTACAATGATCTAAACTAAAAATAATTTCTAGCATATACAGTGCACACAAAATTCACAAGTTTTACGAAACCCTCGGGTTGAAAATGAATGACAGGGAATTAATTTGCCCCCACATTTTGAATGCATTAGAAAAAAACATGCACATACAATGTGCCCAACTACACCACAATATTTTCCAATGTAATGAAATTCATATGAGGATGGAATCTCTTGAGAAGAAAACCACTCACACTTCTTATGACTTTTAAAGCATGAAGCTCATTTTGAGATCTCATCATGTAATAACATATCATTGTATGGCATGTTTATTATCATCTTGACTATAACAATATTCGTCATCATCCATACAATTCCAATCATTTTGGTGTGGGATTGTAGAAATTACACAAAGGGATTCAATTTGATCTTATAATGTACTAAAACAAAATAATCAATCCTTCCTACAATTTGCGGAAACCAAATACGATCACACAATCACATAACAAGTAAGAGAAAGAAACAATAAAACACAAAAAAAAGATGTATCTGGGGAAAAAAACTGCTCAAAACCCCGCTATCTATATATTACATAAATTCAAGACCATGAAATAATATAATGCTATTTCCCTCATTGATAAACCTCTGCACTCTATTGACTGTCTCACTCTGATCCTGCTCGAATTTGGCTTGCGATCTAAGCAATCTTGGTACAATATTTAACCTTTTGATTGCCTAGGAATAGCCTACCTTTCTTACACATTCTTGGGCTAATTGAGCCCCTATTAATTAGGAAAATCCCAATTAATGATTGTGAAATTCATCTAAGGCTTCCTGATGACCTCATGCATGACCTGTATAATTTTATAATTATACAAATGATAGTATTCTTAACCTCCATCTCAATTGGGCCTTACTTAGAACCGACATGCAACAACTATCTATAGTGATTTATTAGTTAACTGATTGATAACTAATTGTGAATTAAATCATATTTATTCAGTGGACCTATCACTAGCTCATCTCTTAATTAGAACTAGTTAAACTGATTTTAACTCAATTTATTGAGTTAACTAATTTCAACTCACAAATAACTGTAACTTGACCCCCTAAAATCATGGGATAACTATACATGCCTCCTATCTGACCCCATGAATCGAATTTACTAAGCTAACGAAGTCTTCCTCACTCATTTAACTAATACAAGTTGTCATGAGATGAGATTATAATTTTTCTTCCAATTTAATTAAGGAAAAATTAAATCAAAAGCCCCATATGGTGCCATTTTTTGGGTGTCATTTATGAGTGTCATTTTCAATGTTTCTTGTTGCCAATTTCAACACTCCCTCTCAACAAGGAAGAAATTCAATATATATCCAGTACCTTTGGAGTGTTCTGCATTCAACACTTCTCTAGTGTTGTTTTCTCCTGCAACTCCTAAAACTGAATAACCTCCAAAATTGAATCAATATGATGCATCTATCATCAGAGTCTCTGACTGCGACTATTTAAAACACTGTTTACTGAAAAATTTACACTGTTACTGAATCTACATCTGTGCCATCTGCACTGCTACCAAATCTGATTTGTGCTCCAGTATATGACATTTGTCACTCTGATTTCTGTCATTCTGACATTTGAATGCATCAATCGCTACTGATCCTTCCTGCTACAGTGTACTATGCCCCCCCTGTATCTAGATCTGATCCATGAGACAAGCCATCTCAATGGATCCTGCCCAAATTTCTTCTCTTGGTATTATGTCCTCACATTGCCCCACCTCTCACCAGGAGGTATGGATGCATGTTATCCCTTTGCCCATTTAGCTTGAAATTTCCCCCTCTTGGAGGTCTCTGCTTAAGTGGATGCTTTTACTCGATATCCTCTCTACTTATCCAATTGTGGCTGCCCCACAAACTTCTGAGACAACTTCTGAGGCTGCAAGTTGAGAGGTAATTTAGGATCCCTCTCAACCACCAATTCACTAACCTATTCTTTTCTCCTCAAATATTTTCATGCATCTTTGACCTCAAGAGCATACATGTTCTTGAATCATACATCGATCTGTTTCACCCATCATGTGGTGATGTGTCTAAGGAACACCTTTCCTGTTCTAAATATGACATCATAACCATGGTATTCCAATATTTCTACGGAGACAAGATTCTTCTTTATTCTTGGAACATACAAAACATATTTTTGTCTAAGAGGGGAGCCAATCTCCCACTGAAAGGTAATTGTACCTATGTCAGTCACGTTATACCTCTTGTCATCTCCAAACTTCATTTTTTGTTGGAGGTCCTTCTCCTCCAAGTCACTTAAGATATATCTATTTCTCGTCATATGGAATGAGAAGTCGTTGTCTAGATACCACATGCATCCCATTATAGTCTTGGCCATTCATGGAATGAGAGTAAAATCAAGCTCAAACTGTGAAGCTAAAGCTTCACCTGCTGTTGCAACTGCCAGCTACTTCTTGATTGCATTTTGTGGCATAGTGCCTATACTCATGACAATGAAATGCTTGATCTTGGACAAGTCTCTCTTGCCATATTTACCTTGGGACCTCTTTCCCTTAGCTTTCTTTCCTTTTATGATTAATTCAAAATATTCTTTTTTGTTTGTGCCATAGGTCCTGCCTTTGGTGCTTCGCCTTATATATTCTTATACCAAGTATGACCACAATCGCTCCGAGTATGGTAGCTTCTCCATCCCATTCACAGAGTCCTGGTATCTATTCCATCTCTTGGGAATTCCTAGAAGAGCCAGGCTCACCAAATCATCCTGGGCTACTATCACACCAACACTTCCAAGCTCATCTCAACATTGAGTGAAATGGGTCAATTATTTTGGTATCATCTCGTCCTCCCCCATATTGATCTTTCTGAGCTTTTCCTTCAGAGCCAAATTATTGTGGTCACTTCTATCCTGAAACATATCTTTTAAGGCCTTCTGTGAAAATTTTTGAATCCTTATTACAGAAACCCTACTACAGTATCTTGATTTACTTTTCCTACTTGTTTGATTTAATTAACAAGTTATTTTTATGAATTATTTAGTAAAAAAATAAAAGTAAATACAAATGTAGCCTACACATACATATGGATCAAGAACTGAATAATGAAGCACACATGACAAAGGACACAATATTTTTTAGACAATGTCCTCGGAAAAACCTAATGCGAGAAAAATGGTGCATCAACTCTTTGAGTGTTTGTTTATTAAGCAAAATGCCTGAATACAATCAAGGGCCCTAGTAGTGGTTTTCCCAATAGAGAGTTCACAACATATGTACCTTTAACACTTAGAGACAGAAAATATGGCTAATTCAGCCGAGGAAGAAGAACCACAATGGATGCCTACGCAGTCACTGCGTCACCCTTTAGTGGGCTGCTTCACTCCTCTGGAAAAACTGAAAACGAGCCCTTTCTGGCCCACTAGAACCTCAGTGATGCCTCTCCCAGCCTCTGCATCTGACTCTCCTACCCAACATGGCTCCTGCGTCACCCCTCTAGGCTCAACGCTGCCTCTACGTTACCCTGAAGGCCCTGCGTCAGCCTCTGTGCTGCCTTTGCATAAGCTTGGCTAGGTTGCGTCCCTCTACTGGGTCTCTATGCTGTCTAGTAAAAATATGCATCTCTGCCTTATTATTCTTGGCCTCAAATATGACTAATCCCTCGCTGATCTACCCCTCACCAGCACTGCAAGATCAAACGAAAATTCTCAGCAAAACACACCCCATAATTTTGACTTAGCTCAAGTGCTGCTACAATGTGTGTTCTCCAACTGACCCCAAGCCTTCGTTTAATACTTTTTCTCGTTGAAAAATCAACGACTGTGATCCAATCCCTAATCAAAAACCGTAATCCAATCCCTAATCAATGAATAAGCTTAGAAAATAATTTATCCTCATCACTTAGAACATCCTCACCCACATGTTTAAATTAATTCACTTTAATTATTTAATTTCCCTAAGTTAAACTTAGGTTATCCATTAAAATAATTAATTTATTGAATAACTTTCACACTGGGTGGAATTCTCCAAATTCTTTCTAGGTCTTGGAGATGTCATGTGTCCTAGCCCCTCCACAAAGTTTCAGAGCTAGAGTGTTAGGTCCCTATATTACCAGTATAGTCCCTTATTGTTATTAGTGTAACCCCTTTATTGTTATTATTGTACCCTTGTAACCCCCATTTTGTTATTATTGTGCCCTTAAATTATTATTGTTAGGTCGGCTAGGATTACATTGTGGCCCACTAGGATTACATTATGGCCACATGGACTCTTATATATAGAAAGGAGGTTTTGTAAATTGTATCATCCAAGAATTGTTCATTTATGTAATGTATTGGAGGTTGCCCCCTCGAAGTGGCTCATTTATAAGGCGTTTATATCTCTTTTCTTCTCTTTTTGGAGCTGGTTACACAACATTTGGTATCAGAGCTTGGGATTCTAGGGTTTCGCTGCTCCAAACAGGTCATCGTGGAATTTTCGCTATAACTTTTTTTCTACGAAGTTTCAGAAGCTGAAATTTTTAGGGTGCGAAGCCGAAATCCTAAGGAATATTTTCTAAAAATTTCAGAGCTTGGATTTATCTTGCCGGTGATCTGTGGAAGTTGGGTCTTTTCTCGGGCTCTAAACGAGGTCATCATGGCGTTTGCGCTATAAATTTTTTCTATGAAGGTTGAGAATCTGAAATTTTTGGGTGTGACCTTTGAAATCTGAGAAACTCGTCAAAAAAATTCAGATCTTGGTTCGCAATATTTTTGGAGATATGATCTGTGGAAGGTAGTGTTTTTTCAGGCTCCTGAATTTCATCTCAAAGAGGTGATCGTGGAAAAATTTCAATAACTCTCTCTCTGGGCATCGGATTGGAGTGCCGTAAAAAGTGGTCACAAGTACACAGACTGTAGTTTCTTGGCTATCAATTTCAGAGACAAAGGACAAAACAGTGACACGTGGCAAGTCATACAAGTTCGCTCTACTGAACCAGTCCATAATTAGGTCATTGTAGGAGATTGGACACAACTTTGTCTTGGAGAATCCAAATCAGGTCAGACCTGTGGCATTCAAAAGATAATTCAGAGGGCTACTTCAGTGCTGAATTTCAGATATATAAGAGCTGCAATCACAGAGATAATCCAATTTCAATATCGATCTCCTCAAAAGCAAGAAAAAGGTGTGTATTTCTTTTTCGAATTGCATAAGTCTTGTTTGAAGAATCAATTCGTATTGATTCCAAGCGCATATTGTAGAATAGATATCAGTATTGGGTTCTAAAATATGCTATGTAAAAATAATTCAACACCCATTAAGCCTTCAGTAAGCTCTACGATGACTCATGAAGATGAAGAATTGCAACATGATCTATCAAAATTACAAGAGAAAGTGCACCAAATTCTGCTCTCGCTAAGAGCAACAAAAAATGAAATGGAAGTTTTGAAGAAAGGCATGGAAGCGAAGATGGACGGTTTGAAGAAAGGCATGGAAGCTAAGATGGATAGCTAAGAAGGCTGGCGTGGAAGCTAAAGATGGATGGCATGGAAGCTAAGATGGATGACATGAAAGACAACATAGAAAACATGAAGAATGATCTAAAAGCAGACATAGAAGGTTTGACAAAGTTGATACAAGAAATGTTTCCTAATGGTGAAAAGATAGTAGAAGAACCTCATGATGAGAACAAAATAAATGTAATCGTGATTTCATAAACTCTAATGTTGGTGGGAAGAAACACCATATTCCAAAAATGGATATGAGGAAGTTTGATGGAAAGGATCTTGTAACATGGATACTATAGATGGAGCAATATTTTGATCTCCATAACGTGCAAAACACACAAAAGGTACGCATTGCAACTTTACATTTAGAAAAAATTACATTTGTATGGTGTCGATGGATTTGCTCTCGTAAACAAATTGTCACTTGGTAAATTTTTACGGAGGAAATGATAGCGCATTATGAGGATACAGAGAGCAACACCTTCTTTAGCCAATTGATAAATCTCAAACAAAAGGGTTTAGTGGGGCAGCACATTGAGGACTTCCAAAAATTGAATATAAGGGTAACTGATATTCTAGAGGAACACAAGATCGATCTCTTCATAGGCACTTTAAAGGATAACATCCAACATGAAGTTCGCGTTTTGGAACCGGATTCATTGGAGAAGGCATTCAGGTTGGCAAGAAAAGTTGAATTTAAAATAATGGCGACAAGGAAGCCTACCACTCAATTCTATAAAGAAGGAAGTGTTGCTACGCCTAGATTTCCACAACCTACAAGGTTTACACCACAATGATTGGAAGAAAAAAGAGCAAAAGGGCTTTGCTACAGTTGTGATAGCAAATACACTAAAGGTCATAAGTGTGCTGAGAAGAAATTATTTTACATAGATTGTGAAGAGGAAGAAGAAAATGAACGAGAAGAGGATATACACTAGGAACCAGCTCTAGAAGAGGAAGAAATGAATCTGACCATATCGTGTAATGCACTGGCAGGAATTACCACTCCTCAAACTCTCAAGATAGAAGGACATATCAAGAAGAAAAAGGTAACAGTGTTGATTGATTCAGGTAGCACCCATAATTTTATTCATTATAAGGTAGCCAATGAATTAAATTGTTTCCTATACCCAGCACCAGAATGTCAAGTGATGATTGCAAATGGAGGAACTATAGATTGCTCTGGGAAATTCCATAATATCAAGCTAACCATGGGGGAATATGTATTGACTAGCCCAATTCTTTCCATTCGTATGGGAGGTGTTGATGTTGTACTAGGAGTACAATGGTTACAATCTTTGGGGACGTTAGCTTTTAATTTTCAAGAACTTTTCTTGAATTTTTTTTTCAGAAGGAAGGGAAGTTGAATTATGGGGTATTGCAGGGAAGCCAGGAAAGATAATAAGCTCTAATGTCATGAAAAAGCTTCTAAAAAAAGAACAACAAGGCATCATTGCACAATTATGCTCACTAGAAGTTCCAACATCAAAATCATCTATTTCTGCAGATCTCCAACAAGTCTTGGACAATCATTCCAAGGTGTTTGAAACTCCCAAAGGACTCCCACCTATTCATGATCATGATCATGCTATTCATTTGATTCCGGGAAGTGTTCCTCCAAACATCAGGCCTTATAGATATCCTTACTTCCAAAAGAGCGAAATTGAACGTATGATTGCAGAAATGTTAGAGGCGGGTATAATTCAACCTAGTCAAAGTTCTTTCTCTGCTCCTGTAGTATTGGTACACACGAAGGATGGATCATGGCGAATGTGTCCGGATTATAGGGAGCTCAATAAGCTCACCATTAAAGATAAATTTCCCATTCCTGTGATTGATGAATTATTGGATGAATTACATGGCGCAATTTATTTTACCAAGTTGGATCTTCGTTCGGGATATCATCAAATTAGAATGAAGACTGAAGATATTCCAAAAACAACATTTCAAACTCATGAGGGTCATTATGAATTTTTGGTCATGCCTTTTGGCCTTACCAATGCACCTTATACATTTCAAGGGTTGATGAATTCCATTTTCAAAACCCTTCCTTAGAAAATTTGTGCTAGTATTTTTTGATGATATACTAATCTACAGCAGGTCTTGGAAGGATCATGTTGAACATGTTGACAGGGTGCTCAAACTATTGTAGGAGAAACAATTATATGCAAAAAAGTCCAAATGTTTCTTTGGAGTACAAGAGGTGGAATATCTGGGTCATATTGTATCTCACGAGGGGGTTAAAGTGGACCCTAACAAAATTAAATCCATTAAGGAATGGAAAGTTCCCACAACCATAAAGCAGTTGCGAGGATTTCTCGGGTTAACAGGGTATTATCGCAAGTTTGTTAAGAATTATGGGAGAATAGCAGCACCTCTAACAACATTATTGAAGAAAGATGCATTTTCATGGACTCCTGAAGCAACTAAGGCCTTTGAACATCTTAAAGAGGCAATGTGACTAGCACCGGTCTTAGCTACGCCAGACTTCACAAAAACCTTTATTGTGGAATGTGATGCCTCAGGAAATGGAATTGGTGCAGTTTTAATGCAGGAAGGAAGACCTATTGCTTTTGAAAGTCGTCCAATCAAAGGAAAGTATTTACAGAAACCTATTTATGAGAAGGAAATGTTAGCAATACTGCATGCACTAAAGAAATGGAGAACTTACCTAATGGGAAGACACTTCAAGGTAAAAACTGATCATGATAGTCTTAAACACTTTTTGGAACAAAGAATATCTTCAGAAGAGCAGCAAAAATGGGTCACAAAGATGTTGGCTTATGACTTTGAAATAATCTGCAAAAAAGGAAAGCTTAATGTTGTTGCAGATGCACTCTCAAGAAAGAATGAAGAGGTGGAAGCATTGCTTTACGCCATTTCTATTATCCAACCAGATTGGATAACCGAAGCAAGAGAGGAATGGAAGAAGAACAAAGATGTATGGACACTCATTCAAAAGTTGCAGCAAGATCCTAGTACATATGATACATTTAGTTGGAAAAATGATTCCTTATGGTACAAAGAACGCTTATATCTTTGTAAGAATTCCCAACTAAAACAAAAGATTCTTCTGGAATTGCACACTTCTCCTTTAGGAGGACACTCAGGATTTTTAAAAACTTACCAAAGGGTGAAGAAATAATTTTTTTGGGATGGCCTTAAATCTGATATTCAAAAGTTTGTGGCAGAATGTTTGGTTTGCCAGCAGAATAAAGTTGAGACAATTAAGACCCCGAGACTTCTACAACCTTTATCCATTCCAAGTCAACGTTGGGAGAAGATTTCAATGGATTTTATCACAGGTTTACTTAAGTCCGAAGGAAAGAGTGTCATCATGGTGGTAGTTGATAGACTTACCAAGTATGCACACTTTTGTGCATTATCTCATCCATTTAAAGCAAGTACAGTTGCTACTACTTTTATGGACAAAATTCAAAAGCTACATGGAATCCCAAGGGTTATTGTGAGTGACAAGGATCCCATTTTTAATGGAAATTTTTGGACAGAGTTATTTTCTTGTTTGGGTACTCAATTAGCTCATAGCTCATCTTATCATCCTCAATCTGATGGTCAAACTGAGATAGTAAATAAATGTTTGGAAGGATATCTTCGTTGTTTTGTATCCGATAAACAAACACAATGGGTCAAGTGGTTACCTCTCGCTGAATGGTGGTATAACACTTCCTTCCATACTGCAGCAAAAATGACCCCATTTATGGCACTTGATGGATATCATCCACCATCGATCACATCATCTTTAAGGGAAAATTTGAAGGTTCAAGCAGTGGAAGATCACGTCGAGCATCAGCAAGAAGTTCTCCAACTCTTAAAGGATAACCTGAATTTGGCACAAAATAGAATGAAACAACAGGCAGATCAACATCGCAGCGAGAGAAGTTTTGATGTAGGAGATTGGGTATTTTTACGGCTACAACCATACAAACAAATGTCCCTCAAGCAAGCTAAGAAGGACAATAAATTATCACCAAAGTACTATGGTCCTTACAAGGTGTTGCAAAATATTGGTACTATGGCATACAAATTGGAGCTTCCTGCTTCTTCACGAGTGCATCCAGTTTTCCATGTTTCATGCTTAAAGAAGGTTATAGGTGAAAATCTTCCAGTTCAAACAATATTTCCAGAACTTGATGAGGAAGGAAAAATCATATTGGAACATGAAGCGGTCACGGAAAAAATAACTCAACAGCTACGAAATCGATCAATTTCAGAGTATCTCATCAAGTGGAAGAACTTACCCACTGAAGATTCTACATGGGAGGATGAGAATTTTATACAGAAGCACCCAGAGCTACTCAAGCGTTGAGGACAACACTTTTTTGAAGGAGAGGGGCATGTTAGGTCCTATATTACTAGTATAGTCCCTTATTGTTGTTAATGTAACCCCCTTATTGTTATTATTGTACCCTTGTAACCCCCATTTTGTTATTATTGTGCCCTTAAATTATTATTGTTAGGTCGGCTAGGATTACATTGTGGCCCACTAGGATTACATTATGGCCACATGGAATCCTATATATAGAAAGGAGGTTTTGTAAATTGTATCATCCAAGAATGTTTCATTTATGTAATGTATTGGAGGTTGCCCCCTCGAAGTGGCTTATTTCTAAGGCGTTGATATCTCTTTTCTTCTATTTTTGGAGATGGATACACAACACAGAGCACATCCGATGCTACTAAAAAAAAAAATCAACACCTTTCACATAACATATGGAGTTTCCTTTCCATGGAGACTCGAGACAATATGATCTCAAACTCCCTCTAACAAGATCCTTCTCACATTTTCTACATTCTTCTTTCATGCATCAAGAAGTTGAGCATCTGTTGTTGCAGGTTGGGGAATATCATTGTCTATGTATGCCTTCAGTCCATTATCCTCGAGCACTATCTCCATCATGATCTTCCTTGATATATAATTTTAATTTCCCTCAAGGGCATATTCGAGTCTCAAGCCATTGAAAGACATATTGATCTATTGCTGGTCCTGAAGAATAAATCTGCAAATTCGACGTACTTGTTCAAAACAAACTTTGGTTCTTCTATTTTATTTTGATTCCTGGCACTTTGATACCATGTAGAAATTACCCAAAGGGATTCAATATGATATTTTAATGTACTAAAACAAAATATTGAATCCTTCCTACAATTTGCAGAAACCAAATATGAGCGCACAATCACATAACAAGTAAGAGAAATAAAAAATCAATCATGCAACACAAGATATATCTGGGGAAATTAGCTACTCAAACCCCCGCTATCTGTATATCGCATAAATTCAAGACCATGAAACAATACAATGTTATTTCCCTCACTAAGAAACCTCTACACTCTATTGACTGTCTCACTCTGATCCTGCTCGAATCTGGCTTGCGATCTAAGCAAGTTTGGTCCAATATTTAACCTTTTGCTTGCCTCTGCCTGGCTTGCCTTCCTTATGCATTCTTGGGCCAATTGAGCCCCTATTAATTAGGAAAATCCTAGTTAATTATTGCGCAATTCATCTAAGGCTTCCCAATGACCTCATGCATGACCTGTACAATTTTCTAATTATACAACTGATAGTCTTCTTTCCTTTAACCTCAGTCTCAACTGGGCCTTCCTTAGAACTGAAATGAAACAAATATTTATAAATTATTATCAGTTAATTTATTGGTCACTACTTGTGAATTAAATCAAATTTAACTCACTGGACATATCACTAGTTCATCTCTTAGTTAGAACTAGTTAAACTGATTTTAACTCAGTTTCTTGAGTTAACTAATTACAATTCACAAATAACTGTAACTGGACCCCCTAAAATCATTGGATAACTCTAAATTCCTCCTATATGACCCTCCAACTCAAATTTACTAAGCTAACTAAGTCTACCTGACTCAGTTAACTAATACAAGTTGTCATGAGATGAAATTACAATTTTTCTTCCAATTTAATTAAGGGAAAATTAAATTAGAAGCCCCCTATGGTGCCATTTTATGGGTGCCATTTTCAAGGTTTCTTGTTTCCAATTTCAACAAGGATAATGCTAGAATATCTCTTCAAAGATCTAGTTTTCTTCTTTTATTAGTGCACTCATCGCCACAAGATTGCAATTTACTGGTTGTATCTCTTTCCAACAAGAAGCAATAAATTATACTAGATCCATTTCGTTAAAATAAAGACATAATCAGTGCATTTATTAATATCCTTTGTTATATATTTATTTTGAATCATGGTTGTAAAATGGATGC
Organism: Pinus albicaulis; assembly: GCA_034641835.2. Classification (NCBI taxonomy): domain Eukaryota; kingdom Viridiplantae; phylum Streptophyta; class Pinopsida; order Pinales; family Pinaceae; genus Pinus; species Pinus albicaulis. Next base: position 1,165,550,345 of record CM076578.1, on the reverse strand, counting down.
ACATCCTCTTATAACACACCAAGTAATTTAGAAAATAAAGTAATTTCATTGTTTTAAGGAAGTTGGCTAACTTAATCTTTTAAGTGCTTACCATTATCATTGTCCTTAAAGTATCCATGGTAGCCCCAATATCCTATCCTTCTAGGATAAAATGGAAGCATATTGAAATATGATATACTAGTTAAATCCCTAATATTGTCATGTCTAATTGTATAAATAAATCCGACACATCTACCCCTTGAAGTATGTTAGACTAGTTAAATACCTAATATTTTCAAGTCCAACTATTTTATATGTAAATCCCTCTGTAGCATATGAAATGTGGACTAACATATTAACCTTCAAAATGTGTATCTTTTTTTCTTTTGCTTGGAATTTTTTAAAAGGAAACTTTCATTAATATATAGGAAATTTTTTAGACATATATACATTGGGGACTTTAAACTTCATCATATGGTCCAACTCAAACGGTACTGAGGAAGCTTCCCATTTATAAAATAGTCCATAGCTTCATAATTTCAAAACATAACTAGGGCTTTAAGATGCATTGGATTTTTCTTCGAGTAAACACATTCTAGCAACCTTTTTTGTGTGAAAATAAGTAGGATATAGATTCCTAATGTCCATGTAAAATATAAAATTAAAGCTCAAATATCAGTAGTGGATTTGTGTTATGCCTATGACAATAAGAACATAAAGAAAAATAAAAAATAAATGCCCATTTATGGGCTAGGTTTTTTGGTTGGTGGAAAAGAATTCTCTGAAATTGACTTTAAATCTCCATTGGAGAAATTATTTGTTGCCCATCACTTGTAAGTTGGTTGATGCTAACCTTAAACATGTTGTAATTAGTCATGAAGTGAATCTGTATACATCACTTTGATGGAGTGTGTGGGAGAAGAAGGGCTTATTGTTGAACCCTTAGTTAAACTGAGAAGGGGGGGGGGGGGTGAATCAATTTAATGAATTCATGGTTTTGTAGGACTTTCTTTTACACTTATTTACATCTTCATTTCATGATCAAATTAATGTATAGTGAAACAACAATATTAATAAGTGAGCAGCAGGTATTAAGCAGATTAAATATAGAGTATCAACACATAATCATCATGCACATAGAAACCAGATATAAGTGGAAACCCATAAGGGAGAAAACCACATCTTATTATTGTTGTGATGCAAAGGCAAGCTCCAACTCCCTCTCACCATTGATTTTCTGTAGGCTTCAACCTACAGGAGGCTACTACCTCAATTCTGCAAGCTACAACTTGCAAGGAAGCTCCAACTCCCATCTATTTTCTACAGGCTACAACCTACAGGAGGCTCCTACCTCAGCCAGCTACAATTGACATCTATCAAGCTACAACTTGATATGAAAGCACCAAATTCCTCACATTACAATAAAATCATATGCCGATTTACCTGGATATCAACTTTGTTTTCCTCCTTCTTCACTGCTGTCCTCCAGCTTTCATATTTGCCTTATATCATCTCTGGATCTTCATAGCTTCTCTATCTGCTCCTTCTTCTCCTTACACTTCTCAGACCCCTTTCTCCATTCTCTAACCTCTCTATGTATATCTTTGTAATATCATTTATAGAGATCACCTCATGAATGTTAGAATTCCCTAGGGAATTTGAAATGAACAGCTATGACTCTTTGCCTTACACCTTCTCATTTCTTTGTCCAACTCATTCAAAGGAATATAGCAGTATATACATATTTCAAAGTTTCAGTGGAGTTTTTTTTTTCCCTTCGGAGACTTTCCATCGCATCATAAACAATATAAAATAAATAAAAATTTACATTTTCAGTTACAATAAGTATTTCAATTCAACCCATTCAGTTCTTGGCTTGCTGTGCGTTTGTCTTTTCTGTTGCTGTCATGTAACAGTTTTGCAGACTCTCCTGCTTTCTATGCATGTATAATGCATTTCCCAAATTTTGTTCTAAATCTGGCAGCTTTATCAATGCGGAAGATTTCTTCAACCTTCATGGTTCCAACCATAGCCAAAATCTACTTTGCAGACTTACCATATGAAATTATCTTGTTAAACCCTTCGGAACTTATCACGTTTAACTGTCAGAAACGAATAATTGAAGCCTTTTAACCAATGTTCAAAACTTCGGGATTAAGGTCGAAGCTCAACACTTTGATAAAACTCAGTTAAATAACCCTTTCAGAGATAGTATTAAAACTTTAGGGAATGTTATATAATTACGCTTTAAGCAAAGTTTAAACCCTCTCTCGGCAATATAATAATGGACCTTTCTAACACAGTAATTAACCTTTCGGGCCCACTTTCCGAACTCTTTCTATCTGCCGATGCGATGAAATAACTATGATGTGAAGATTTCTTGACCGATGTAATAAGCCGATGCGATGAACTGCCTACGATGAATTCTGATTGCGATGACACACTTCGCGATGATTCCGATGCGATGAATCCAATGCGATGACCGCCGATCAGACAGTTGTGATTAAATTGCACTGTCGCAATTGCAAAGTTCAATGGCTTGTTCCATTGCTCTGCCTCCACGCCGATGCGATGGCTCACCGTAGATCCAATGGTTACCGTTAATTGGGATTGGATGGTTGCGATTAAATCGCACCATCGCAATCGCAATGCTCAACGTCTTGTCTCCTCAACACTTCTGCTTGCCAATGCGATAAGAGATCGCCGATGGGATGAGATCTCCGCGTGATGCGACCACCATTAGATCTTCACCGATCTTGATCTGATGGATATCGCATTCACAATATAGTTGCTATTTAACATTTTCAAACGTCCATGCAATTTTCCCATGCGATCACCGTTGGATATTCGCCGCATCAAATCGGACAGCTACCGCGTTACTTCGACCCCTGACCTTTAATTCTAAAAAATTATGTGAAATAGGCGGTTTTAGTATTGTGACGTGTCGTAATATGATACAATTGCATTCCAAATGGAATAAACCACTCATGGCCCAAAAGTTGTGTGAAACCAGTGATATGGTTTTGCAAAACCACCACCCTTCAAACCTTAAATTTAAACACAATTAAGTGCGGAATTCCGCCATTTCTTCAGGATTTCGCTCAATCTCTGTTGCTCCCATTTCGCTTTCTACTCTGCGCCTTCATTTGAAATGGTTTCCTACCATGTCCAACATATCTCGCACTTCGCCTTTCTGCTATTGAATGAACCATTGTTGCGCCGTTACTTCACTCCATCGCACAGATCTTCATCACTTTTCTTGGATCATTGTAGATCTCTAAAGACCCAAAACCTTTCTTTTCTTTAGTGCAACTCTCTCCTGAGCTTGTTCTGTATAAGATCTTTGGCCCTTGCTGTATCTTGCAACTCCACTACCTCTCTGCTTCTTTGCTACCTCTGCTTCAATTCGTTGTCTCTGCTTCTAGTCACCTATTTGCTTCATCCGTTGCCTTATATTCTTGTCTCATGCTCTCTCTGCTGCCTTTGCTTCTTCCTGGTGTCTGAGCTGCCTCTTTTTGCTGCCCTCGCTGCCTCTGCTCCTTGTCTGTCTCCTTTTTCTTATTGTTGGTTCTTCTTTGTTCTTTTTCCTTAGTGATAGTTCAGGTGCTACTCTTTTCTTCTCCTTTGCCATCAATGACAATATTTCCAACATTTTTAACTCCTTTCCACCATGACAAATTTCTCTAGTCTGTTGTGCTAGGATAGAAGACCACATTGCATATAAATTTTGACACTATTTTCCATCTCCAAAAAGTACTCCAATGGCAAGTATAGACCAAAATTTCCCATATAAAAATAATGGAAATTTATTTTCTTCATGCATTTCTCGATCAATGTTTAATTATTTAAACTCTTAAATTTAAAAAAATGGATTGTTGGTAGTTATAAACAATAGGTTTGAACATATGTCTTTGGTAGTCTTGTGTCAATGGTGACTTATGTAACAAGCATCAAAATTGTGCACGCAAGGTCGATCTAATGTGAATAATTCATTTTCAAATAAAATGGGGTCCTAAAACACCACTTTTGCAACCCAGACATCACGACCTAACCTCCTCTTGAACTACCACTACATATGCATGCATTGTCTCCTATGAAACTTCTTCGACAAGGAATACCACTGCATTTGCATGTAGTCCTTGTTATTGTAAGTAATTTTTTTCATTTGCTATTTTTTTGTTCAAAGAAATGGTCTTATGATGAGTCGAAAATATGTGGTTGTACTTTTTGAAAGGGAGAGTACAAAGAGGGAAAGTGTAGCATTTATGTATATAACATTATATCTTATTTATTAATTAAGATATATGAGTTTTGTTTTAACATAATTTTATTAGTTATAGTTTTAAAATAATATATATATATATATATATATTACTAAATGGTAAATCTTATGTTTAAACTTTGTTCATTTAGACTATCAATATGGAAATTTACATTTTTATTGCTTTATTGAATATAGAGTATAATTTTAGAACCATTTATGGATTATTAAAAAAAAAGTTAGATGTTGTAACAAGCTCTCCTGAGGGAAGCAAATTAACATTTCTGAAATGTGGGCTAACATATTAACCTTCAAAATGTGTATTATTTTTCTTTTGCTTGGAATTTTTTAAAAGGAAACTTTCATTAATATATAGGAAATTTTCTAGACATATATACATTGGGGACGTTAAAATTCATCATATGGTACAACTCAAATGCTACTGAGGAAGCTTCCCATTGTTAAAATATTCCTAGCTTCATAATTTCAAAACATAACCGGGCTTTTAGATGTATTGGATTTTTCTTCGAGTAAACACATTCTAGCAGCCTTTTTTGTGAAAATCAGTAGGAGATAGATTCATAATGTCCATGTAAAATATAAAATTAAAGCTCAGATATCAATAGTGGATTTGTGTTATGCCTATGACAATAAGAAAATAAATAAAGTTAAAAAATAGATGCCCATTTATGGGATAGATTTTTTGGTTGGTGGAAAAGCAGTCTCTGAAAATGACTTTAAAACTCTGTTGGAGAAATTATTTGTTGCCCATCACTTGTAAGTTGGTCGATGCCAAATTTAACAAGCTTGTAATTAGTCATGAAGTGAATATTTATAAATCACTTTGGTGGAGTTTGTGGGAGAAGAAGGGTTTATAACTCCTTTCCACCATGAAAACTTTCTCCAGTCTGTTGTGCTAGGATAGAAGGCCACATTGCATATAAATTTTGACATTGTTTTCCATCTCCAAAAAGTACCCAAATGCCAAGTATTGACCAAAATTTCCCATATAATAATAATGGAAATTGTTTTCTTCATGCATTCCTCGATCAATGTTTGAACATATGTCTTTGGTAGTCTTGTGTCATTGGTGACTTACGTAACAAGCATCAAAATTTTGCATGTAAGGTCAATCTAATGTGATTAATTCATTTTCAAATAAAATGGGGTCCTAAAACACCACTTTTGCAACCCAGACACCATGACCGAACCTCCTCTTGCACTAACACTGCATATGCACGCATTGTCTCCTATGAAACTTCTTCGACAAGGAATACCACTGCATTTGCATGTAGTCCTTGTTATTGTAAGTAATATTTTTCATCTGCTATTTTTTTGTTCAAAGAAATGGTCTTATGTTGAGTCGAAAATATGTGGTTGTACTTTTTGAAATGGAGAGTACAAAGAGGGAAAGTGTAGCATTTATGTATATAATGTTATATGTTATTTACTAATTAAAAAATATGAGTTTTGTTTTAACATAATTTTATTAGTTATAGTTTGTAATAATATATATATATATATATATATATATATATATATATATATATATATATATATATATATATATATATATATTACTAAATGGTAAACATTTTAAATATAAATAATAAATTGAGTTAAATAAAATATTGGTAACATCATACTTTTATTTCAAGAATTAAATATTTAAATAGAAATATACTAAGATGTTAAGGAAAATTTCTTCAATTTTAAATTTATCAATTGTAATGTAATCCACTTGTTCCAAGTGGATCAAATATCCTCACATTCAATTAGATGCCTAGCTGGCTTCCTAACTCCACGAAAAATTTCAGCTTCTTGACCCTTCATGCACCTGACTCCAAGAACAACAATATGCAATATACTCTAAGACGACTGTCACAAGAAGGCATTTCTTCAACAAACTCTCCATATCTCAACAAGTTCCAACCTCCCAACCTCACCAACGTCAACTTCTCCTCTCTATTTATCAATTTTCCATACATATTCATCAAAATCTATGCAATCACCCTCATTAATAGCCACTAATCTACCTTCCAAGATTTTTGAAAAAATAAAAATAATTAAAGTAAAATATTGGTGGAATTATATAAATTACAAAGATATAGAATGCAAAGCATTTATTCTCATGATATCTTATAAATATAATTTCGACAACTTTCCCCAAAAGTTATGGCAATCCACCATACCCATATAATTCGTCACACTAACAAATAAATAAATTCAATGAAGGTATTTAACACTATTATGTATATATATATATTATCACTAGTACATGCACAAGCTATGTGTGCATTAGCTATACACACACACTACACTATAAAATAGTGTAATTAATTAATATATTAATCACTAAACTAGGATATTAAATATTTAAGTGATGGTTTAATGATTATACCATACCCCAACATACCCCCAAACTGAATATATTGCATGTCCTCATGCAACTCAGAACTGAATATATTACATGTCCTCATGCAACCCAAAGACAAAACCCATGTGTTAACCAAGAAAAAAAAATTGTTCATCCCAACTCATGAAATGGATGGAACAAATGAAGTTTTCCTCAAATAATGAATATTCAATTTTAGAAATATTGATGAAGGCGTAACAATTTTTACAGCTGACGTTCAACTATATGTATATGAAGTTGCAGAAAAATGTGATATAAGTAACAACAAACTTCATTAACCATTTTCTCAAAAATCAGATTGTTTTGATGCACAGATCATGAGATATAAACAAAATGGCTGTAGGTGATAGTGTATAATTTTAGAAATTTTATGAACTAATTTAGTGTGAAATTATCTGGGTTTGTATATTTTAATGATACCTCTTTGTTATCCAGAAATCACAAGAATTCGGTTCATAGTTTTAAAGATATATGCAAATCAATTTCTGCACTGTATAAAAATGAAATTGTATGCCTTAAACGAGAAAGAAAGTAGAAAACATCCATCATGTGTAGAAATTCTTCCCCCAAACTGAAGAATTAGCATTTCCTCATGCAATGCTAGAAAACAAAGAGAGGTGGTTGCTACAATATGTTGAAATTTATGCTTGGTGTAAAACAACATGGAATAAGGGAGGTGTTGAGAATGAATAAGAATATCAATGGATGACAAAGAATTTTAGTGACATGGTCATAAGAAAGAAATGAAGGAAAACAACTCCCCAAAACTGAAAGATGATATGTCTCTGAAAAATGGGAAGTGATAAAGATGTGGAATGAATGATGATAAATAATGCTCAATGGATTTTCATGAAATTCTCCTAAATTCGTAATAAATAAGAAAATTATGTTATTTTACCTCAAGTATTACTTCTGAAAAAAATGTGGAATGACATGTAGGGATTGGACTTTGTTGAAGCTGATGTAGGCTGAGAGGATACTGAAAGTGATGCGAAAGGTGGAAGCCATGCAAGCACATCATGTCTGAATAATTGTGCGCGTCCGCGAGTTGTGCGAGCCTTTGCTGTTAGTTGCAATAGTGTGGTCGTGCTGTGAATAGAATCCCCCCCCCCCATACTTGTTGTTCTCCTGTAACCAAATCATGATTCTGCATGCAAATTTCTTGAATCCACAGTGTTAATTTTGAAGAGCAACAGATAAGATGTATGCCAAAAGTTCAATCAGAAAAACTTCTGTAGAAATGCAGTATGAATATTGCAGCAAATCAAAAAATTATGACAGAATTATGTACTTATATCGTGTGCTATCCATAATTCATACATTCCCCCTTCCAATTGAAAAAGTATTCCATGACCATAATGCATAGAAAAAGTGTTGTGTTGACGACAAGGCAAGGGAATGAACAATACAGCAATAAATGAAGCAGAGTACACATATCAAATGATAGTACAACAAGAGGTATGGTTATAATGAGGGCAGAGTGTATAAAGATAGTTATGAATAAGAGATAAGATGTTTGGGTTGATGATAGGTAATGTGGTAAGTAAAAAGGATAGAAATATGCAAGAAAATATACCTTGCTGACGATATTCCATCTGAAAATGATATGATTGATTAAAAAACATTAACTCATGCATAAAGGTTCATAGTAGGGGGAAATTAGGGAAATAATCTCTCTGATAAAAATAAAAGTAGGAAGAGGGTATTATAATAATTATTGATGTTTAAAATAGAACTTCAATACCATAAGCAGAGCCTCTGCTACCAGTAGGCGTCCATAGCCTCGACAGGGTTTCTTTTTAACCCATATGAGCTAGGATCCTCAATTTATAGTTGGAGAATTCCATTGTTGTTCTACAGAAGAGATCAGTGTGCTGGCGTGGTAACCAGATAACCACACTACCATTCACTGGAAAGTAGCAAAAGTGATCAGGTCGGCTTGTGATGAGACCTCTTATTCCTAGGATATTGTGGCTATCCAATGGATCATAACCCTGGTGTGGTGGCGATAATGGGAATGTCACTTCGCTATAACCTTATGAACATGGTAGGCTAGCTCTTTAATGAGACCCCCTATCCTCTATCTGTTTTTACACCTTTTACGAGAAATAGAGGGAGGCTCAGTACTCCTTAAGAGTGGGGATGGTGGAAGAATTTTGAACATGTCAATAGAAAGAAAATATACCCATAATCTTACTTATTATAGATAGAGATAATTGTAGCTAGGAGAAGTGGAACCAACATGGTAAATATGATCAACCAGTATCATATACAACATAAATCAATACAGTAAATTAATATATAAACAAGTGTGTCCCTTTTGTTTGTTTAAAAAAAAAAAACCCTATCATCAAGAAGTTGTCTTGTTAAAGATCATAGCGTCAAGGATATTCACCTGCTTCAATAGACTCCATAATTTTTGTCTTCATAAAAGTATTGTACTTTATGCGATGCAAGGGAATCAATAAAATGTGGTTGAGATGAATTAGGAATAATCGCACAAGAGAGAGGAAGGGTTGTTCTCGAAAATATTCCCAAAATGTTGTTCCCTTGAAGGAACAGCAAAAACACTCAAAAAAGTGTTGTTCCTTTTAAGGAACAACAAAAATACACCCAAAAAAAGTGTTGTTCCTTAAAAGGAACATAAAAAAATATACCCAAAAAAATTGCTGTTCCTTTTAAGGAACAACAAAAAAATGCATGCGAAAAAGTGTTGTTCCTTAAAAGGAACAACAAAAAAAAAATACACAAAAAAGTGTTGTTCCTTAAAAGGAACATAAAAAAAATCAACACGCGAAACAACTATTCCTTAAATGGAACGACTGTTGTTCTTTAAGAGGAACAACAGTTGTTCCTTAAATGGAACAACAAAAAGACAAAAACGCGAAACTGTTGTTCCTTAAATGGAACGACTGCTGTTCCTTAAATGGAATGACTGCTGTTCCTTAAAAGGAACAAAAGTTGTTCCTTAAATGGAACAACAAAAAGACAAACACGTGAAACTGTTGTTCCTTAAGAGGAACGACTGTTGTTCCTTAAGAGGAACGACAACTTTTCCTTAAGAGGAACAACAAAAAGACAAATACGTGAAACTTGGTGTTTCCTGTAGGGAAAAACAAGGGAAAAAATAGAAAAAAACTAATGTACAATCTATTATCTAAGCAAATCCAATCAAATAGAAAGACAAATTTATGTACAGGTTTCAAGAAAAACTAACTTTTTACAGAATTTGTGCTGCCAAAGAATTGCCTTTTGTAATTGAAACTTACATGGTAGGGTCCTCATTGTTCAATCGCCAATGGAGCGGAAACTACAATTTGAAGGAAGCAACATCTGAAACACAAAAAAAAAAGAGAAATCAGAAAAGAAACAACACTTTATTTAAAAACAATATATAAATAAATAAGTTAAGTTACAACAGCTATGATGTTATTTCCTAAGGGAATATCAATCTGTCAATGGAAAAAGAAATGATCTATTGGAAAAATGTTTTGGTAGCAGTGACATGAATCTTTGAATGGGAATCAATTCTTCATTTTTTGTCTGTTATGAATCCATTAGTTAATGAGTTGGATGAAATTCCCTTGTTTCATTAAAATTTATTTCAAGAATCGCTCGTCCATAAATTGACCTTCTTTATTCTCCTAAGACCTGCAAAAAAACGAGTGTCTACTTGAAATAAAACATTAAATCATGGAGAAAGAGAGGTGATCAGACTCCCCTAATCCAAGAATTATGCAAAAAAACTAACAATTAGGTACTCTGTAAAACAAATCTATGGACAAAATTAATTTATTACCTGCGAGAGAGTAGTGGCCAATCATGCTAACCTGCAGTGTTTTAATCATTAATAAAAAGTTTTTCATCCGATTTGAATGATTACAAAGCCAAATGAAAATAAATTCAGGGAGATGTCTCCAATATAAACAGGTTTTAAAAATTTCGTGTAATGGTATGTTAAAGTTTCTTAGAACAACTTGCATAATAGAGTCATTTTTGATTATCTATCTTAGACCAACAATGGATATTTTAAGCATAGATTTTTCGTTTGATGACGAATTCGAATGATTCAAATTGGAAATGAAAGTATATTCATTTTTTTGTCTCAAATAGAAACAGGTTTTGAAGACAAGAATAATTGACGGGTCAAATACTTTAATGAAAATCTGGAAAAACAGAGTTTTAAGAGTGCTGATTTAGGATGGAAAATCAGTATTTGGGTCATATTTTCCTCATATGTTATCGAAATAGAGTGATTAAAATTGATTTGTAAACTATATTCATAGATAAATATACCATAGAAATATGTTTTAAAAATATAGTCATTTAGGCCTCCAAAAACTCGCAGTCCCAACTTTGTTCCTGAGTTGCCTACTAGACGCCCTGTCAATGTTTTGGTTCTAAATTTTTCATTTCAAATCCAAATGGAGTGATTCAAATTGGTTTGGAAAGTAGATATCAAGGGATACTTAGGATAGAAATAGGTTTTTAAAATATTCACTTTTGGTCCCTCAAAACATGACTGTCTCGACTCTTCTTTCAGAAATTTCATCAAGTCCGCAAGCCAAAAAATATGATATTCAAGAAATTTTTCCATATTAGGGATAAAAATGAATATGAGTGTTTGTAGAATTTTTATTTTCAATATACTATATCTACATACACAAATAAATTAAAATATTTATCACTGATGTTGATATTCACAGCGTGTTGCAACAAAAACATTTTTTTTTTTAACATAATAATAAAAATGTATTTATTTATATCCTTATTTTTTTATTTTCTACACTAATCTACTTTTATTTGAAAATTGAATGTGCTTACGTATAAGAGTACTTCCAGTGGAGCCATTTTCGAAATAAGGCCTCTATTATGTACATACCCAAATTTGAAAAATGCATGTTAATAAATAGTAGGGTATGAGAAGCCAACTTCCCTTGAAAAGATGGTGCCGAAAATTGTTGAAGTATGGAGTGATGCTGCAAACAAATGGAGTGAAACCAATCTTCAATGTATCCCTTACTTTCTTGATTTCCCATAGCTATCATATCATGAAGTTCTTGAGTGTTTAAAACGGCTTATTGATGCAGGCTAGAAGAAACCTCATTTTATTTCATAACCTCTACAATTTTTGGATTTGATACATTTTGAATCTCAGTATAAGTTTTTTTCAATGGTGCATGTGAGATAGAATGGGTGGGAAGGGTGGGTAAATTTTGCAGTTAAACACTGTAAGCATGTTGTATTGATTTATTATGGTGAGGGCGTAGAATGAGTTGAGCAGGAAATTGTGTAGGGAATGGAGCATTTTGATGATGTAGTTGATCGGGTTGAATGGATGATTTTGATAGGCAAGCAAGATGTTGTGGAAGAGCTGGAAGATGTGTTTGTGCTACAAGATGAGGGAGAGTAGTCATGCAAGCATAAGATGAACCATGCCAAAGTTGTAGACAATATTGGTGGTGGTTATATTGAGATTGGCATGGCTGCCATAACATATGAGTATTCCATAATGGATTATGCAAGTAAGAGAATGGAGAGAAAGTGTTTTGAACCATACCTGTAGAACATGATTTCCATGGTTTTTACCTTGTTGCAGCTTCCCCATCTCTTTGATATGCTACTTCCATCCTAGATAAGGAAGAACAACTATCTATGGGATGCTCCTTTCGGTAATGATGGCAAAACACTTCATCAAATTCTTGATTTTTCTGAACCTGCAAAACATTCAATTGTGAATTTAGAGAGCTAATAAAATTATATTTAAAATTTTCAAATAAAACATTGATTTAAGCTCTTATGTCTCTTGTTCTTGTAGTAAATTTGGAAAAGAAAGAAGAAACTTCTCTAGAATTCTTACCATCATTGGAAATTCCTCTTGAATACCTTATGCACAATTCACAAACATCATCATATGATAACTGAAAAACATCACCTTTTCCTATCAGATTTAAGAGTTCTAAAATTTCATCTTTGATTCCTTTAAGAATGAGTGTTTTCAAGATCTCTTTTTCCAAATGCTTATGCTTTGATTTTTGAAGGCTATATTGAAATTGCTCTACATAGTCCCCCAAACTTTCACCTTCCCCTTGTATCATACCGAAAATATCTTCATTGGATTTGCAGTAGTCTTGGTACTTCTTCAAGAATATGTTCTTCATGTCCTCCCATGTTTGGATGCAATTCCCACCAAGGTTCATGAACCATCGGAGAGCTGCTCCTTTTAGAGTAAGAGGAAACACTTTCAACCTTCGATCATTAGTACAATAATCATATCCTCTACAAAATATTTCAAACTCAAATAAGAATGTATTTGGATCTTCAATTGTCAAACCATGAAAATTTGGTAGAGACGATGGGGGAATTATGTGCATTTCTGTCACACCTCCTAGATCTTTGATAGGGAATTCAAAAGTTGCAATGTGAGCCATTTATTACCATAATAGAAGATGTTCTTCATGTGTTTCCTTGAGGATTCTCCTTCAAATGTTCTTGTCAATTGGTTAGTGAAATGGGTGGTGCTTACATCACCACTCAAGTGGAATTACAAGATTTTTTTTCAAAAATTATACCTCTAAAATTCCTACTTCAATTCCTACGCAATTCTGCTGAAAAGCAGGCGGGGGAGCAAGCACTTTACTTGCTCGTTATGCAGGTTCTTACCTTTCATTTTTAATACCCAATTCTTTCCCAGCAACAAATATCAAACATACATCACTCTCTGTGAAATGGAAACACTCTCCCCGACAATGGTGCCAAAATTTTGGGTGCTAAAAGGTGCTTTTTAAAACTCCTATTTATCCCACATTAATTATCAACCCGGGCAAGTCCTCTTATTTCAAGAGTGTACACAATATGTGCACGCTATAATCCCAGAGAGTAATGTTTCGTAAAATGTAGTATAGATCTTTCAAATACAAGAATAAACAAATGCTTTTAATAAATCCCACTTGCAACTAAAGGAAAAACTCAATGCTCTAAAACTAAATCATTCATTCAGCAAAGTAACAGAAATTATCAGTCGAGGATACAGTAGCAATAACTCATTCCTCTTTTAACTGATGTAAACTAATCAAGAATAAATAAGATCCCCAATCTGAGAGCTTTGACAGCAATAGCCAATGTTCTTTACAATTGTTGATCTCACACACAACACAGTAAATAACCAATTCGAAATGGCAATGAATTAAATCAATAATGCTACTGCAACTGATGGAAATGAGATAATTATGCTAACAGTAAGAATGCTAAAAGGTAAAACTAAATGATTTCAGAAAGCAAATGAGTAGCAACGCTATATAATAGAAATAGACAACAACGCTTATGTGACTGCAATGAACAACAAAACTAAGTTACTGAAATGAAAAGTGAAGCTATGTAATTAGAATGAGCAACACAACAATGTACTTGCAGAAAACAATGATCTTGTTATGAGGAAAAAGGACAACAACACAATTCAATTGCAGAAAGTAATCATTAAACAAACCACACTTACAGAAATCAGAAATAAGGAAAACCACACTGTATGGTACAGGAACGGCAAGTAGATCCACCAGGAGTCGGGCCCTTAGCCATCGGTGAATACTGCCGGATTACTTCAGGAGATGCGAAGGAATTGCAACTGTTTTTATATATTCATTATTGCATAATCATTACAGCAAGTTCATGCTCTGCTTCAACAACGAGAGTCGATGATCAAAGTGACAATTTCAATAGTAATTCTCCCATTCCTCCTATCCTATTCTATCTATCTCTAATTTAATAATCCATCTAATTCTCTCTCCAATCATCCATCATGAATCCCCATAATAACCCCCCTTCTTTGATCTCCGTTCTAATTTAAATACACATAGAGAACCGAGAAGTTACAACCGATATGATTAAAAATGATTCTTACAAAATTGGATTGCTCACAACCAATTCATCAACAAAATCATATCTGAAATATCCTTCCATCAATCATTTAACAGGAACATGTCGAATTTGGTATTGCAACTGGAAGAATTTGGAAAACGGCCACAACAACGAATCTGGGAAAATCGTCCTCAGAGAACCTTCCGTTTCTCTCAATAAAGGCCAAATTTGGGCAAACTGTTCTTTAAAAAAGTTAATTTTGTCCGTTCTGGACAAAACCCATGTTTCGGATTGTCCAGATTCTTCTCCATTTTCCCAATACGTCCAATGAAAAACTGTCACTTCTTATTCCAACGAATTTCTGAGTTGGAGATCAACTCTGCAATCTGGAAAATATCTTGGAGGCTAAAATCATGAGTGATGTTACAACAAATTTATTAGTAAACCATAATTGGTAAAATCATGCATAATCATCAATTTATTAAAAATAAAAGAGAATAAATAATATTTATCCATAAGAGTATAAATAATTATAAAATGGAATTATATGATAAATTATGATAAATGACATGATAAATAAGAGTAGAAATGGATGAAATAGGTGTTAAGAAGTGATAATAATAATAACATATTTGCGGCCCAACATGGGGTAAGTTGGGAGTTCTTATCCAATTACCAATCTAAGATTTTAGATTCAACTTTGATGGGAGAATGGGATCAAATGATAAGGGATGGAAACTCCAAAGAAGTATGAGATAGGATCCGAAAGTTTAATCACAGGTAAATGGTTGTAAAAAATTCTGGAAGTTCCTCGAAGAGGAACCTTCCAAAAATTCTCTCTTTTTACTGAATTTCTAGAACCAACACAGGTGTAAAGGGAATCAGCCTGTAGGTGATAAATGCTGGCAACGGTGGAGCAACCAGTTGTTGAACGCTTTCCATAGGGAGGACAGGCAACATTGTTACTAAAACTGGATCAGATGAGGTGGTTTCAGGAAAAAATTGTAGGAAATGAAGGAGTTTCACTTAAGGCTTTGTGTAAGGATGTTGACAAGGGGGAATATGATGTTGATTGATCCCATTAGGAGGCCTAATGATCAGATGTGAAAAATAGCCTATAAAAGTTAATATGTACATGTATCAAATGTATATATAAGTTTAAATGGGCACAAATAGATACTATACAATGAATTACTACAAGGATGAGTAAAATAAAAATTTTAGTTTTCTAAGGCCAAAATACGGGACATTACATACATCCACCCTTAAAGATAATTTATCTTGAATTTATGGTCATTCACAATATAATAATTCATTACACAACTTCTATATGCTGGAATCCTAGATAGAAAACTCTATGTTGTATATGTCCCATTGGACATTCACATAATTTGAAACATGTTGAGGGTATTATTGTATTTATTGCAACTACCCAATGTAAAATACACCTTAATGTGTCTCAAATCCATTTGATCGCCACTTGTAATTTAATTAATGTGAATACATGGTTCTCTTATAAATTTATTCTTCTTAAGTTCCATATAGGACCCCATATTTAAAGTATATCCTACTACTTTAATGACTAGTTAGAACCTTAGTTTATCAATATTTCTCTAGTTAAGTGAATCTTATATTGATATCTATGTAAATTTCATTAATTCATGCATATAATCCCACCTGAAATATTTTTCTAATTATATACAATCGTCATCGACTTTGATTGTCACTCTAGTTTGAAAATACGTATGCCATCACTCATGAGATTTGTGCACAAAAGTTTTCCATGCTTAGGGACATTTACTAAGATAATACTAATTGATTTTTATGTGCTTTTTTCATATCATGGTTTTTATGTCCTCAACCTCACTCTCTTCTTTGTTCATATGAATTATATCTACACTAAGAAAATATTATGTCTAAGATCCTCTCCAACATTTTTAAGGAATGGAATGCCGTTTATGAAAAATAATATTACAAAACATACCTATGCTTGAAGAGTGCCATGTTAACACATATGTTAATGAAAATTTATAAATCAAGAATAGGTTTACTATAATGGTTCCAATTCAAAATCCATATTACTTGTCTATAAGGTTTTCTTCAAACATAGTATTTCATGGAGAAAATCCTTCTTAGTGAACAAGTAGTTGCTAGATTGATTGATGCATTTGAAGACATGTGTTATAATTTAAAAAATTAACCCCTATTATAAGGGAATCATGCATAATAACCCAAGACACTCCATTGCAATCTTTATTACCAATATAATTTATGGGAAAAAGTTTTTCAATTCCAAAAAGGGACACCTCTTTTCAATAAGCATTCTCTCTGAAGCAAAATAGACTCTTACATGGGCACTATCTTCATTCTTTGTTTTTAATCAACTAGTGTAAATTAAGGTACTTATCACTCTTCTTACTAATGTTAGATACGTTTCACAAGATATACATAAACCACATACTCTAGGATGATCAAGTCAACTAATCAATCAAACACGTGTTAGCTTAACATTATGTTGGCTAATAGAAACCAGTTGATATATAGCATCACAAATTATGATATAATAGATGAAGTTGTCATAATGTTTCACTTATAACTCTAAATTCAAGTACTAGGTTCATAACATAGGCCCACATACAACTTTTGGATGTTCACAAGAATATGGAATGAAACATAAACACCCATTATAGTTCCATGTTATCAGTATCACCATACTAACCCAAACAATGATTAAATACAACCCAGAACCATTGTTATGGTAGAATTGACACTACACCCTCTCTAGGGACCAAAATATTCCTACTCAAGTTGAAGTATAGAAGAAATACAAGTGCATAAGCTATCCTCCTATGCTAGTTAAACTTTCAATGACACACCACACCAAATTCTTCGTTAATTATGTAGTGTTTTGTTAGCCAATAGTAAATAGCCACATGAAATTCCCTAGAGAATAAGTATCACTAGAAGATTCATAGATATTCTCACATACACATAATATAATACACAAGAATTAAGAGTAGGATCATCATTAGTTGTTGTTCATGATCATAAAAACTATGGAGAATTTAAAACTCATTGACCTCCTCATGAAGCCAACTTCTCGCTAACTCAAAATTCATCACTTCTTATAACAATGGTGTAACCTTCACTCTTAGAACTACTAAGGTTATATCCTCTCTAGGTGTTACTGTACAAGTTATACCTAACAATGATAAGGTGTTACTGTACATGTCATACCTAACATTGATAAGGCCATACTTTGCTTTATCATCAATAAAAGCCACATTTGTGACTTCATTTGCAACGAAAATTAGGTTTATTCATGGCCTTCCACTCACTAAGTGGAGGATGACCCATAATTAATACATCATCCACATTTCCTTTTACAACTAATTATTTTCTATTTGTTTCATTGTGTCACCCCAAACCTTAAAAATGCTAAGTTGGACTTGTATGGTTAAAACAAGTTTAAATAGTATGCACTTAAAGTTCCCTATTCCACACACTAAGAGTTTGATTCCACTGTGTACCTTGTAAGGGTTAGGTAATGCTATGTTTATAGTTGTTTTCATTTTCACAAAGCCATGTAAATTTTTAATGCTTTGAATGCATTGAAACCCATCATGGGACCCAGTTTTATATTGAGTTGCATTAAATGCCATTTTTCTTCTTGGTTAGGGGCATTAATCGGGTTGAAGTGGTTTCCTTTATGAATTTCATTACAATTCCAATCCCCACTCATCGCTCTTCCAATATGACAGTCTTAGACTCATGATGCCACATTATTTCTGAAATTGAGTCGCTAAGCAAGCTATATGCATAAATGTACAACACCACACACCACAACTTAATTTTTGCTTGTATTAATTTTCATTAAGTATTTGATTTATTCTAATAACATGTTTCATGTTTGCTTAATTTTTTGATATTCTTGAAACATGATGCCCTCATTATTAAACACTCCCTTACCTCAGCGATAATGTCTTTCTCATACACATGTTTTTGTGATTAATATGTTTATGTGTCTTTCTCATACACATGTTTTTGTGATCAATATATTTATGGCTTGATAAATTAGAAATTCAAAACATCAGTGTATTTCTTATTAAGACTTTATTATTATTAAAATAATAGTTTTTTCCCAATTACTTGTCTCATAATTTTAAAAGAGAAAGGTACCCTATTAACCCATGATCTATTAAGTTCCTAAAGGGATCAATTTTCTTCAGGTGCAAACCTCTTTAGAGTGAAAACTTGAAGAAAGGTTTGCACCTAGAGAGATTTGATCCCTCTTGGAACTTGATAGATCTAGCTTGTTGTGACCATAAAAATAGATTACACACAGAAACCATGTTTCAACTTTGTGTTGAGAATGGAAGTAATTACACATCTCCTTCATTTTGAGCAACACACTAATAAAATGTTTTAACCATAAGAATTTTTTTGTTTTCATTTTCTTTCTATAATATATACATAGTTGACATATATACACACACATACAAACACACACCATGTGTTAATTCCATGTTGATAAAATGGAGTAATCACACATCTCCTTCATTTTTAGCAATGCACTAATAAAATGTGTTAACTACTAGAAATTTTTTATTTTCATTTTCTTTCTATAATATATACATAGTTGAAATTTGAAATATTTCATGTCCAACATTATCCACATTAAAATGTTTTTTTGTTATTAATGATTTTTAAATACATATCCCTTTCATATTGGGAAGTATCAAGCATATATCTATGGGATGGAAAATCTCTCTCTCTCTCTCTCTCTCTCTCTCTCTCTATATATATATATATATATATATATATATATATATACCCCCTCCTTTAGTCAAATTTCCTTAGGAGTTCATAGGAATGTTGTGTCGACTGAAAATCCCTCCCAAAATTCTCATCATTAACATCCATTTCAAAGCTCAACTAGAGGAAATGGAGATTCCGGTCACTCTGAGAAACCATTTCTTGGAGAATTTTGGAAAGATAAAATGCAATGGTGTTTCCTTCCAAAATAAGTGTAAGATCCAAAATATGTGGTCAAATCCAACGAGGTTGCAAAATATGTCCAATATATATAGGATCATGCTTTGATGTACAAATTCATTAGATTATGGCCCTCTAAAGAATACATGATCAATTGGATAAAAAATAAATGGAACCTCAAGGGACAAATAGATATGGAGCTAGGAACAAAAGGGTTTTTCATATAATTTTTTTCTAGCTTGGAGTATAGAATGAGGGTTTTAGACGGATGGCCTTACTTTTTTAATAATATCAAGTTCTTCATGAGATTTTTGAAAGAGTGATAAAATACTGAGAAGAAATATTTCCTTGTTGCCTAGTATAGGTTAAAATTTTTCGTCTTCTAAAGGAAAATTGAGAGGAAGAATCCTTTAAGGCATTGGCAATGCCATTATTAGCTTTGTCAAGGTTTTTGAGGAAACTAAGAGAGGGATATACACATCCTATGCAAGGATCTATGTCTATATGAATATTTTGTAGCCTGTTCTAGTTTCAATAGAAAATTATTATTAGGATAATATTTGGAAACAAACACTGGATAATGAAAATGTCTCATTTAAATGTACCAGTTGTCATGAATATGGAAGTATTTTTAGAGAATATCCTCTTATTGTGAAGGATTTAAATAAGATCAATCAACTCATAAAGAGAAAGAGGGTTTTGAACAATTACCCCAAAGGAAAAGGATTTTGAGACCTCAAGAAGCCAATTTTTTTTGTCAAAACCCCATATTTAGAAGTAGGTTTGTGTCTATCTCCTCTCTGGATGAGACACTGACCCAAGATGATAATCAATTATTCCCCTAACTAGCTACTAGAATAATTCCAAAATCTCTCCCCCCACCCCCCCCCCCCCAACAAAACCCAAGAAAATAAATCCAAAAGGTAATCAACAAAATACTTTTCCAAAGAAGTTGACTAGCTCAGTAATGGAAGAGAATGAGACTCAAGATCTACTAGAAGACATTGATCTAGATGATCCACACATGTTGATTGCTTTTGTAGAGTCTTGCCTCCATAAATATTCACAATCCATGTCAAACCATCATATCAAGACTAATCACCTGGAATATCTCAAATCCAAGAGTAAAACCCATAATTATCAATTTGGTTTGATTTTTTCAAATTCCATTTAGGACCTCCTGCACAATCTTTCACAGATGCTCCCAAGATGGTCAAGGAAGACAGAAAAAGGAATGCAAGAGAATTAAGGCCTTGATCCAAGAAGATGGAGAAAAATTAGCCAACTCAGATAAATTCATGCCAATGTCAAAGGTGTTTTCTCCTTCTTAACTCAAAAAATTCTGAAGTTTTTATCCTAAATCTTTAGAGAATCAGTATGTTCTTTTTGTAATAACTATCATTGTGAGTCTTTGATAGTTTTTTGTTGATTAGTAGATTGACTAGTATTTTTGGTTGATAGGAAAGGATTTGTAGTCCATTTATATTAAACTACAGTGTCTAAACTTTGAAAAGCCAAGCCATATCTTTTTTTTTTAAATTAATGAGAGACTGTTTTAATTCTAAAAAAAGGGGAAGTGTAAATTAAAGTATTTTATTTAAATTCAACAATAAAATATTTTGTTTTTTCTTTAATTATTACTATTTTTTAATTTGTTGATATAAATATTATTTTATTATTTTAAAATGTAACATTACAAAAAAAAATCTCTTTCATTCCTAATTGTTTATCTCATTCTAAACTATAAATACCTCTAAATACATAGAAACAGATATTGTATTTACTCAATATTATTTTGTTTGTTTCATTTTATTTTTCACACAATATATATATCTATATATATATATATATATATATATATATATATATATATACCATATATATATATAATTAATTAATTAACGTATATAGTATATTCATTTTTAGCATATATTTTATACTTATATAACTATAAGTTTTACATATATGGTAAAACTTATAGCTATATAAGTATAAAATATATGCTAAAAATGAATATACTATATATATATATTGTTGGAAATATTGTCATTGATGGCAAAGGAGCACAAAGGAGCAACACTAGAACTATCATTAAGGCAAAGAAGCAAAGAAGCAACAAAAATAAGGCAAACAAGCAGATCAGGCAATAATGCAATAAGAAAGATTAAAAGAGAGGCAAAGGAGCAACAAAGAGGAAATAAGCAGGAGTAGACCATCAACAAAGGCAAAGGAGTAAGAAAAAAATCACGAATTATAGATTCAGAGAAGTAATGCAGAATGGTGGTCTGTATTCTGGATTAAATAGTGAGTAAGGCATGCAGCAAGTGTGATAATCCCAAGTTGGAGTGAATAAAAAATAGAAGAACAATCTCAGGAGAGATCAATGCTTTTAAAAACTAAATAAATATCATGAAGGATAACAGAGATGCAAAGTAGCAGTGGTTGTAGGAAGCAGAGAAATCGACTAAGATAGAAAATACTTAGAATAATTCCAAAGGAGGAATCAGACGGCGAGGATCGAATCACAGAATTGAAGTTTTAATATTAAACGACAAAGATGTGGACATGTGTTGGGCGGAGAATGAAAGCACACATCATAGATCGGTAATTATAGTGTTTATGTGTTAAGGACTTCGCAAGTTAAAAAAAATAACTTGTGATGCTGTAAGAATTGAAACTTGCGATGCGATAAAGGGAGGAGCCATGTGTTGGTACAACGATCCAGCTCATATCGCACATCGGTGGTTTTAAATTTTAGCATTAACACATCACAAGGTAAAGTATTTTGGCTGCGATGCGTTGAGGATGGGAGATGGCATGTGAGATAGAGCAACGTGGACTGTTGGATCTGGGCATTGATCAATGGTGGAGATTAAATCGCATATCGAATATCGACGAGTTTACATTGATATGATAAGAAATCACAAGATAAACTGTTTAAGTTACGATGTGAAACAAATCAGCAAAGGAGTAGTGTGGATCGTTGGATCTGGGCATTGATCAACGACAGAGATTAAATCGCATATTGCACATCAGTGATTTTTGTGTTTAGTGCTAATACTTCACACGATAAGTTATTTAAGTTGTGATGTGAAGCAGATCAGCTAAGGAGCAGCATGGACCATTGGATTTGGGCATTGATCAACGACGAAGATTAAATTGCATATTGCACATCGGCAATTTTTTTGTTTAGTGCTAAGACTTCACACAATAGGTTATTTAAGTTGTGATGCGAAGTGCGGGCGATGATGTGGGGTGATGATGTGGCAGTTACGTGGCAATGACGTGGCAGTGATGTGGCAATATGACATGGCAGATGACGTGGCCTCGCCCCTACAAGTCGCATGAAATTTATGATGATGTGGCAAGGTGACGTGGCAGTGACATAGAAAGGTGATGTGGCACAATGATGTGGAATTGGCCCGCATACCGCACATCGCAGATCACATAGGATAAGTTTATTGTTAATGTTAAAAGTTGAGGGCTGCAACGGGGAGTTTGCTGCGATTTGCGAAATCGCAAAATCACAAGTAATGCGAAATTTCTGTAATCTAAAAGTTGCAAAGCTCAATAAAGAGGCCCGGATGCGATGTAATTTCAAAGGAAAAATACAAAGGATTTGAAATCCGTATGCAGAGCCTTTTCTTTGTTAAATCACATTGGAGGAGGAAAAGGAGATTACAACATAAACTCTAACGAACATAGAGTGTGAAGTGCGATTTTTGAAGCGGACGCGATGGGGTTCAAAGGTAAATACCAATATATTTTAGGTCCAAGGTTTAATGTGTTTGCGTTGGTTTTATGAAGAAAACCATGGAAGCGGAGGACGAATCGAGTTACAAAGGAAAGGCCTGAACACATGAAAAAGGATCTAGAGCCCATGCAGAACAAAGTTGTACGCAGTTGCGGAAGTGAGTTAAACGAAAGATAATGGACTCGGGCATAGAGACCAGGCGCGATAAAGTTCAAAGTTAATATTTGATGTATTTCAAGTCCGGGGCTATGTGGTTTTATGAAGAAAACGTTGGAAGAAGAGGACGACTCGGTTTACGAAGAAAAGACTGAATGCAGGAAAAATACTCGGGTGTATAAAGAAATTTATGAATGGGAGTAGACTCAGGTAAGACCCGACTCTAAGTGCAGAACAATTTCATGTGGATGCGGCTATGAGTTAAAAAGGAAAGGTTGAACGCAAGAGAAAATACTTTGGGTAAGTGACTTGACACTCATGCAGAGATGTTATGCAGTTGAGGTAGTTTGATAACAAAGACTGAAAGTGGGCAGAAGGAGACTCGGGTAAGTAACCCGACACAGAGTAAAGGAGTAGAGAAGAGCATAGAACGCTGCAGGTAAGATATGCAATAGGTAGAGGTGGTGTAAAACATAAAGGCATGGGTCAAGTCAGGCTAATAGAGTAATGCTGCAGCACAGTTGGAAATATAACTGCAAAAACATAAAAGACAAAGGGACAGCAAGCAAAAGAGGAAAAACAGATAACAAAGCTAAGAAGCTGAAAGGGCTAAATTGAAATATTATTGTAATTGTAAATGTAAATTCATTGATTATTTTATATTGTTTGTGATTCAAAAGCAAGTCTTCGTAGGCATAGGAAAAACTCCATGAGTACTGTAATGATTACTTCTGATGTAAAATCATGAACTGAAGAATAACGAATCAAATAGGTGGAAGGGAAAGAGTCATGCCTATTCACTTCATATTCCCATAGAGAATGCAAACAATCATGAATTTATCTGTATAAAGCAGGTAATATCCATGTGTAGAAGGTTACGAAAACAGAGAGAGAGAGAGAGAGTGATATAAGAAAGCTGCAGAAGGTT
Source organism: Pinus albicaulis (assembly GCA_034641835.2). Lineage (NCBI taxonomy): Eukaryota > Viridiplantae > Streptophyta > Pinopsida > Pinales > Pinaceae > Pinus > Pinus albicaulis. Next base: position 1,165,526,002 of record CM076578.1, on the reverse strand, counting down.
GGAGAGTGAAAGAGTAAGAGAGCACTGATATAGATGTTGTGCATATCAGGAGTTGATATGAAGCAGATATGAAGGATGAAAAGGCAAGTGAAGAAGGAGTAAAACAGAGCTGATATCCACGTAAATCAACATATGAATTTATTGTAGTGTGAGGGAGTTGGTGCTTCCATATCAAGTTGTAGCTTGATATATGTCCAGTTATAGCTGGCTAAGGTAGGAGCCTCCTGTGGGTTGTAGCCTGCAGAAAAATACACGGGAGTTGGTGCTTCCGTTTCAAGTTGTAGCTTGATAGATGTCTAGTTGGAGCTGGTTGAGGTAGGAGCCTCCTGTAGGTTGTAGCTTGTAGAAAAATACATGGGAGTTGGTGCTTCCGTTACAAGTTGTGGCTTGATAGATGTCCAGTTGGAGCTGGTTGAGGTAGGAGCCTCCTATGGGTTGTAGCCTGTAGAAAATAGATGGGATTTGGAGCTTCCTTGGAAGTTATAGCTTGTAGAATTTGAGGTAGTAGCCTCCTGTAGGTTGGATCCTACAAAAAATCAGTGGTGAGAGGGATTTGGAGCTTGCCTTTGCATCACAAAAATAATAAGATGTGGTTTTATCCCTTATGGGTTTCCACTTATATCTTTTGTCTATGTGCTTGATGATTATGTGTTGATGTGATGTTTTAATCTGCTTAATTACTTACTCTACACACATTAAGTTTGTTGATTCATTATGTATTATGTTGCTTCTGAACTGAAGGTGTAATTGAGTTGATTTAAAAGAGTTTTAAATGTCCATGAATGTACTAAACTGATTCACCCCCCTCTCAATTTAGCTAAGATTTCATCAATTGGTATTAGAGCCGGTTCCTTTGGTGTAAGCCTAATAGCTTGAAGGAGATCTGGTTGAGTCATGGAATATCAAAATGCACCCATGTTGAATACAACAAACTTTCCTGAATGGAGAGATAAGGTTAAAATATATTTAATGGCTTATGAACCTGAGGTATGGAAGCTTGTATGTGATGGTTACTGCACAGACTCTCGCGTTTTGCAAGAACAACAGTGGAATACCAAGGCAAAAGGTGTGATATATAACAGTATTCATAACAAGGATCTTGATTCAATAATGAATTTAACTTCTGCAAAAGGATTCTGGAATAGATTGCATCTCATGCATGAAGGAGACACTAGCGGATGCATTATCAAGAAGGAGAAGATAAACAATAAGAAGAAGAAAAATACCTTTCAAAAGGAAAAATGTCAATCAAATAAGATACCACTAGGGTGAATGGATGTGAGTACCATGAAGAAATAACAATTGAGGAAAAATCCAAACTTGACACAGCCTTGACTGATAGAAATATTGAAGAATGAAAAAAAAACCTTAAGGCACTAGTGCAAATATGTGATGAGAGAGAATATGAAGATAAGGAAGAAATTGTTGGCCTGAAGTCACAACTTGAAGAAGCAAGGAAAGTAGAAGACACTATTCTACAAAAAATAAGAGAGAAAAGTTTGGAATATGGAATATTGAAAGAAGAGGTGGTAAGCCTGAGGATGAAATCAGAGAAGGCCCAAATTGAACTGATTATGAATATTCCACAAATGAAAAGCTCTGGACATTTGGACCAGATTCTAAATGCTCAAGGGTCTCCTCTCATAAATTTTGGGATAGGCTATGAAGGAGAAACCAGTAAGTCCAAGGTAGAAGATAACACGAATATCATTTTTGTAAAAGTTGTAAAGTATAATGAAGCAGCTCAAAATATTCCTACAGAAGTAGAAGCCAACAAGAACACAATTTGTAAAGAAACAAACGGAAACAAGCAGCAACATGAAAGGACAAAGAATGAGAGGAAGAAACAGTCAACTGCTAAAGGCTCACACGCTCCTAAGGATGAATTGAACAAATTCAGAAGATGTCAAAGGAGGTTCCTTCCTCCTATGAGAAGTATCACTTGTTTAGACTGCCACAAACCTGGAAATACTGTGGCATAATGTAAGACAAAGAAAATACAGTCCAACCAACTAAAGATAAAGCCAATGAAAAGTCTACCTCAAGCAAACAAATGGAGAAGACAATCTATCACCAGGTAAAAAAATCGTTTCCATGGATACTGTTTTTCATGAAATGAATTTGGACATAAATATGTTGAATGTAAATTATGTTAAAAAGGGGAACAAAATTCCATACATCAACTTAACCTTACCTAGGTAAAACAAGATGTTATTCATGCCACAAGCTTGGTCACAAAGCAAAAACCTGTAAGCTGCCATACACATTAAAGAAATCTAGAGAGATGATGGAATCCAATCAAATTAGAAAAAACTGTGGATTAAAAATAAGTGCAAACATTATGAAGAACCCAATAAAGTATGGAAAGAAAAGAGAAAGGGGGAGTCTGTTACTTCAATAACATAATGAATCCATCATAGTCTTAGGGGGATATTATCTAGGAAGCAACATAAATATCCAACCAGTAATAGATAAGAAGCAACATCCCAGAGGGAGAGTAGTTCATAAAAGGTCCCCATGAAAGTAGTCTAAGAAGAGATCCTTGGAATAAGAACAAATAAAAGTTCAGGAAGGGAAAGGACAATTCATCTGATAGAGAATTATAAAGGAAGAAGGATACCTGAAGCATTCAATAACCAACAGGTTGATGGAAGGAGAGAAGGCAAAAAACAACCATGGTGGTAGAGGGAACATCAACCATGAATATGTAATCTAAGAAGACAATAGCACACTAAGTGATGAATGGTTAAAATCACAAATAATTATTTTTCGAGCTATAGAATTGGAAATATCCATAGAGGATGATCACACTATGCATCACACTGCAAGTGTTAACAATGAAACAAAATTAAGAAGGATAAGCAAGAGAAATGGTTATCATCATTATATCTTCATTCATCAATAGAAGGTCCACTTGGAGGAAAGCAGTTAAATGAGTGATAAAACTATGAGTTGTCTGCCCTTTTAGATTTCATGTAAAGAAATTGAAGATGTCTTCCTGAAGATCATTATGTTAGAACAGTTGAATTGTATATAGAGCAACAATAATTCTAGAGAAATCCTAGAAAGGAATACACATTGACATTCTTTTAAATCATAATGATAGAATAAGAAAATGTTTAATGATGCTAGGAGAATATTCAGTATATCGATGATTGCTATTGAGAACAGTGGAGAGCTCATATTAGAAAATATGAAGGTTGTCTAAACTATGGGTGTATGTGCGAGCTGCTCTTTTTTGTAGTGAAATTACTGCATGGATTATCAAATTAGTATCAATTGGTATTCAGAACAAGTAGCCTGCCTATCAATAGAATACCAAGTGTTATCAATGGAGCAGTGGTATGGTACAGGTCCTCATGATCAGAGTATTATGGTAGAAGTACATCAAGGTAGTATTTCCAGCGTTATCAACATTATAGGATATGTGTATTAAGCTCTGGTTGCTCTAATTGTTGCAAAGTATTTTTTGATTGTAAATACTGGAGAATGTAGAGCTACATTATTAAAGCATGAAAAGGTCAACAAAAGTGCTAAGGGATCATTATCTTGTTTACATTTGAAGTATTATATTTAGCATTGAACCAGTATCTATTTCTAGATATAATTGCAAGACTTCCTCAAGTAAGTACATATATATCTTCAAGGCCTCTTCCTTAAGATCATTCATAAAATTGTGTGAAGTTTGCTTGCTGAGATTTCAATTAAACAACTTGAATATGTTTTGCTGAAGATTATTATGATAGAACAGTGGAAGTATTTGAAGTATGAAGAGTTGGTTGTGTTAATCTTACTATTAAAGCTCAAGAGTCTTTTATTGATTCATCTAAAGCCTACTTCAGTAGAAAGGAATTTTTGGTATTTCACCATTGCAGAGAGGTTGATCATTGACATACATACCCCCTTATGTCATAAATAAAATTGCATAGTTGATAAGTGAAGACTGACCAATGCATTGAATGTATCTAGCCTTAAGGGTTTATTTTGGAAATACTCTGTACAATATTAAAGTCATATGGTCTCTTAAATTAAAAGATATTGTCTAATATTACAATAAGTTGTAACTTCTAGTTTGATTCATTGTTCACATCAGCTTCAAGAAATTTTGGCTTGTTAGCGTAATATCCCTATCAGAAGTCTAGCACATATCACAACCAACAGGAAGTAAAGGTGAACCACAACTGCAAAAGATATATTGGCATCATCATATTTGAACAAATGTGTACTGTAGATGTATATTGTAGAAGAAGACATATTCCATCTACAATCTTCCTCAACATATATGTATCTCATATGAATATCATAATATAGACTAAATTATATTTGGAGCAGAATTTATATGTCATATGGAGCATTCTCAGTATTTTAGTATTATTCCAATGATGCATCTCTGATTATATAAGTCTGGTACAGTTTGTTCTATGAAGTGTCCTTATCATCACTTTCAGCTTTATACAAGTGCAAGGATTTTGTGCTTTGGGATTGTATTATCTTACTATGTATATACATACAAATTCAATGATTCTCAAAGTGTTCTCCCAACAACTCTTGTACACCATTTTGGAGCAGCAACATATAAATTTAGAAGAAGAAGGCCTATACAAAACTCAGAGAGAAATAATGAAAATATGGAAACTACACTGGGAAATGTGCAACCCTTTGCCATTGATGTCAAATGGGGCGGAAAATCAAGTAGAAGAAGAAAGGCTCTTATGAAAAGAAAGCAGAGGAAGAAAGCCACTTCTCAGAATGAAAGGGGGAGGAAGTATTGGAGTATTGGTGATGTGTTTCCATCAATGCCAAAGGGGGAGACTATTGGAAATATTTTCACTGATGGCAAAGGAGCACAAAGGAGAAACACCAGAACTATCATTAAGGAAAAGGAGCGGAGAAGCAACAAAAATAAAGAAAAGAAGAAGATCATGAAATAATGCAGTAAGAAAGCATAAAAGACATGCAGAGGAGCAACAGAGAGGCAAGGAGCAGCAGTAGACCATTAGAAAAGGCAAAGGAGTAAGAAACAAATCACAAATTCTAGATTCAGAGAAGTAATACAGAATTGTGGTTTTTATTCTGGATTGAAATAGTGAGTAAGGCATGTAATAAGCATGATAATCCCAAGTCAGAGTGAATAACAAACAAAAGAACAAGGTCAGGAGAGATTAGTGCTTTTAAAAAAATGAATAAAGCTTAGAAAAGGTAGCGAAGATGCAGAGTAGCGGTGGTCATAGAAAGCAGAGAAATTGACTAAGGTAGAAAAGACTTAGAATAATTCAAAAGGAGGAATCAGAAGGAGAGAATCAAATTGCAGAATTGAAGTTTTAATATTAAACGACAGAGATGTGGACGCGTGTCATGCGGAGAATGAAAGCACACATCGCAAATCGACAATTATAGTGTTTATGTGTTAAGGAATTTGCAAGTTGAATAAAATAACTTGCGATGTGGTAAGAATTGAAACTTGCGATGCGATAAAGGGAGGAGCCACATGTTTGCACAACGATCCAACACATATCGCACATTGATGGTTTTAAATTTTAGCATTAAGACATCACAAGGTAAAGTATTTTGGTTGCGATGCGATGGCAATGGGAGATGGCGTGTGAGACGAAGCAGCGTGGACCGTTGGATCTGGGAATTGATCAATAGTGGAGATTAAATCGCATATCGAATATCGATGAGTTTAGATTGATATGATAAGAAATCGCAAGTTAAACTGTTAAGTTATTTAAGTTGCGATGTGAAGTGCAAGCGATGATGTGGGAAGATGACATGGCAGTGATGTGGCGATGACGTGGCAATTGTGTGCTCAACTTAGTGTTCCTAAATTGAGGTCATAAATTATCAACCAGGGTTAGTAAACTGCTGAAGTGAGGTGCACTATATGTGCCTAGGTATTTGTTTCTCACTACGTTGTGTTTAGTGTTTTTATGATGTTTTTGGTTTTGTGATTTTATGTTAAGAAGGAAAAGAACTAAATGTTGAAAAAGAACAGTTGTTGGTCACATTAAAAACAAAGCAAAACCTATACTAAAGAACAGAAAATGCAAAGTTTGATAATGACTCATAGCAAGGAAATAAATCACAACATGAACTCAATAACTCATAACATGAACTCGTCCAATTCATTCATTAGAAATATATTGGAATAGCTTGAGAAAAGGACAAGTTTAGTGCAAATGAGGTTCTACTAAGTAAACAATCATCTTACAATATTACAAAGAATCTCATCCATGGCTAAAAGTTTATTGGAACACAATTGGAAAAGATTATTTGTAGCACAATAAGATTTCTACTCTGAATTAACTTGTAATGCTAAGATTAATCCATTCTACAGCTCAACTTGTCACTACTAAGCCTCATTCGAAAGTTAGAGATTTTCTAGAATAGTTTTTGGGAAAAGGCTTATTTGTGAAATTGCAAAAGATTGCAAAACAATCAAGGCCTTAAACTGATATCACTAATTCCTGTCCTATGATTATGTATTAATGGAAAGTCAGAACAAGAGTAGTTTGTAAAGCATGAAGGTCATGGATTCTAATTTTGACAGTTAACACAACTTAAAGAACAATGGATAACACTGAACTAGAATGCAATTGATCAAAATTGAAACACAATGATCACAACTAAACTAGAATTCCATTAACCTAACTTAAAATACAGTGAACTGGAACTGAACTAGAATGCCACTAATCTAACTTAAAACACAGTGAACAGAGTTGAACTAGAGTGCCATTATCAAACTTGAAATATAGTGACAGAATTAAACTAGAGTGACATTTACCTCCGGAGTATTTCAATTGGACTAAAATGCAACTAATTCTATGAAATGTTTCAGCTCTGTCTCATTCGGAGTTAGTGGTTTTTTGGAATAATTTATAGAACAGGACTGGCTGCAACATGTTATGTAAATTAGCATAAAAGCATAAAATTCAACAAAACACAGTAAGCTCTGAAACACCACAGCTATGTCTCATTCGGAGTTAGTGATATTTTGGAAGAGATTAATAAGAACAAGACTAGCTGTAACAACTGATGTCATTGAGCATAAAAAAAACATAAAGTTCAGAGAAATGCAACTAACTCCTAAATACTACTGTTATATCTCATCCAACGTTAGTGGTATTTTGGAATAGTTTGTAAGGATAAGACTGACTGTGGCATCTGCTGCAAGTAAGTATAAAAACACAAAGTTCAGAAAATTGATTAAACTAGGAATGAAACAAGGCTAAGTTACTTATCTAAACCATATGAACAAAGCTTCTCAGGTAGCAGGGGCCCTCTACCACCCTATTAGCATGCAAATCTACTCAATATTGGCTCAAATCTTGCAATAAAGTGATGCTTCTTTCATTAAAGGAGAAATTCTTCAAAACAGAGTATTACGGTCTTCTGAGATCTAGCAATAAAACATAAATCTAGCTAGTTGTTTCTCGGTCTCCCGAGCCATACTTATAACAAAATTACATAACTGTCTTTGAGATAAAACATGAATAATTGTATTTCCCAACTAAAATCAAACTAGGACTCTCGTGGTGGCCTCGTACTATGATTAAGGACATCTGTACAGTCCTTGTCCTATTAGAAGTCTATCTCCTAGTTTTGGTTTCCCACGTGCATAACCACCTGTAGACTCGAGCTCAGACTTCGTGGAGAGCAAGAAATGATGGGGGAGTGATGTGGAATACGACCATATGCATTTTTCATTGAGGTGACACCTGGAACCTGTGTAAACATGAAGATAGCTGCGGAATAGGCGACTAGCTACAGAATGACTGCGTTCTGAAGTCGAGTCTAGTAAAAAATTGCCACAATAAAAAAATCATGAAAACATAGCAAGTTTGTCATTATATACATTCTTAAAGTGATCCTAATCAATCCTATTGATCATTTAAGCCTGTAATTGATGAGCGACAAAGAAAATGAAGTGAAATGTGGTGGAAAAGAAGGACATATTTGGGGCTCAACATACCCCCACTGCAAGGCTTTTGCATGTCCTCATGCAACTATTCCATGTACTCTGAGACCTCTGCTAGGACATCTAAGCCTCTTCTTCTGCTTTTCCTGACAGTCAATGGCCTTTTGGGCTTCCTTATGACTAACTTGAATCTCAAATTTGTAAGTGCCCTGCTTAACTTTTTGTTTTTCTTCTTCAATCTTTCACTGGCCTTGTGCAACTTTTTCATTTGTAGAGACAAAGTGGTATTCATATCACCTTTGAGCTTAACCTGCTCCCTTAAAATTTCATTCTCATTCTTGATATGCCTATAACTCATATTTATCTATTCTTAGCATATCAATTGCAGATTTTGGTGGACTAGGAGTTTTGTCTCTACTTTCTAAAGCTATCTTCTCTAGTGTCTCAACATAATTGTAAATTTCTTGTTGTGTTGGGTCTATTTCAGGAGCTTCTTCATCAAAATCCTCCTCATACTGATACTCATGTGATCTAGTAGTAGGTGTTTCTTCATCTTTAATGTTTATGATTCTAGTTTGTCTAACCTCTGTTTTCTTTAGTATACCTCTAAGCTTGTGGCTCCGTCTTGGTTGAGATGGCCCTTCTCCTCTGTCTTTGGCATATTTTCTTATTATTCTCTCCTTCTTAAGCTGCTTCTTAATTTGAGCCAATTTCTCAGAAATCATCTCTTCACTGTCCTGTTGTATTGATTTACCAGTTTTAGTTTCAACATCTTTGGAAATTTCCTTTCTCCTGCTTCTTCTTGTAGGTTTTCCTTCAGGTGGAGATTCCTTGGGTTCTTCAAAGTGATTCCTCACTAGAAAATCATCCCAATTATCTCCCATTTTTCTCAAATGATGTTCAATTAAGATTTTGACTAACCCATGGTGATACAAGGTTGTTTCCAGAAATTGAATCCTCTTTTGAACATTTGAGGCCATTCTCTTTAAGCTATGAAGTAATAAAAAGGGAAAATTGATTTCTTCTTCTAAGAAATGCATCATTAACCGAATATGATAAACATAGAGGGTACCAAATCTTCCTTCACAAGTTAATTTTTTTTGCAAAATGAAAAACATGTTCCTCCATTTATTCTTCAGTGCCGAACTAGGAATACCTTTCTTAAAAATGGAAACATCCATACCTGGTGTTTTGAGTATTTGCCTCCATGCCTCGTTATGAAATTCCCTATTTTTGAACCACTTTTCTCCTTGCCTGGGTAATTCCGTTGCTTCTGCAATGAAAGCCTCTGTAATGGTGAATTTAACATCTCCTATTTCGACCTCCACTCCATTGAAGGACCGTGCAAATGTTTTAGTCACCTCTTTGTGAAAACCATTGAATTTTCCCAAAAATTGCAACCACCCAACCTACTGTAGCATTTCTTTGATTTGTGGATAGCCTTCCAAGTACTTGGTTCCAACTGGTTCAGTTCTTACTATGAGACCCATAACTTATATTTTCAACCTTCAAATTACTGCTCCTCTGCTCACGATGAAAATGGCTGTTAAAGAGATGTTTTTACTCCGCAGATGTTTCCTCTGTTTTACAGACCGGAATGGCTAAGAATTGGCTACGGAAAGAAATGATATGGAGTAGTTATGAAATGAGTATAATGTGGTGAGGGTGATTCACACGGATTAATGAGTTGAGAGTTATCACGGAAGAAAAGAACGCAGAGATATTTCGTGAGAAATTCAAAATCATCATTAAATACTTTGGCCTAGTGACGTGACTGATTAAATCACTTCAGTACTTAACCGCTAAGTTTTAAATGATGATTGGATATGGAAAAATGGAAGGGATTTTGTCCAAATTTTTTATGATAGGTTTGATAGGCATGATTAAAACGACTAATTAAAATAACCTTTTTGAATCATACATGACTTAACTATGCTAAACTTTCATGATCTGTCACCATAATAATTTCATAACTTTTACCTTTGCCTTTCCTTTGATTTTTTTTTTTTTTTGGTTTTGATATGCTTTGCCCTCCTTTTAAAATTATTGATCTTCAGTCTTCATAACTCCTTTGATTTTGCTTGTTGTCTTGGATATGCAGGATCAATTTGCTGCTCAATCAAGTGATTACTGGATAGTGCCTTCAGGATCTCTGGCTACAGAATGTCTGACTGATTGCAGAATGTACCTGTAGAAGTCTTAAAACATGGAATGGAAAGGTTTGAAGCATGAATGGAATGTTTGTATGAAATGAGTTAAAAATGGATAATGAAGTATGGTGTAATGGGGTATGAGTGAACTGAATAATGGAATGAAATGAATCTCAATTATGAAGTGGAGTGAAGTATGGAAAATGACCTACAATTTACGATCTGTATTATTCAATTGCAGCAAGAAATCAATATTAAAACTCTGAGATGAAAATGAGGTGGACCATGGAATGAAATGAATGAAGTATGGAATGAAGTGGAGTATGGATGAATGGAATGAAATGAAGTATGGATGAATGGAATGAAATGAATCATAAGTGAAATATGGGTTTGCACTTATGATTTTGTAATAGATGTTTGCAGAAAAAGAACAAATTTGAAAAGCTAAAGTGTCAGAAAGATTCTGATTTTCACTCTATCTTTTCTGTATAAACATGCTAATCATTGATTAGTTTTCATGTTTATACTTTTTTTTTTTATATGCTTTTGAATTCAGAAAATTCAACTAAGTTGATGAAGAAGAAAAATTCTTCTTCATTAACTTCACATCACTGCTTTCCTGAAATCTCTTGACAAATTCTTCTCTTGAAAGTGGCTTGTGATACAGCTTCAATCTATGACCATTTACAAGAAAGGTGACCTTATCTTCATCTATTGTCCTGATTTTTATTGCTCCATTGTCAAAAATTCTTATAATTTCATATGGCCCAAGCCAATGTGTTTGGAATTTACCTTGAAAATCCTTGAACTTTGAATCAAACAAGAGAGCCCAGTCACCTTCTTTGAACTTCTTTTCCTTGATGTACTTGTCATTCCATCTAGTCCTTTGCTGTTGGAATATACTTGTTTTTTGAACTGCATCTTGTCTGATCTCATCCAATTCATTAATCTGCTCCAATCTGTGCTTTTGTGCCTCTGTTAGATCAAGTCCTAGCTGAACTACCATTTTGAAAGTTTGAATCTGGAACTCTATGGGAAACAAAGCTTGCTTTCCATAAACAAGTTCATAAGGAGTATGGCCAGTTGTGCTCCTCCATGTAGTTCTATAGGCCCACAAGGCTTCAGGAAGCCTATCTGCCCAATCTCTTCTATGAAAATGAACAGTCTTCGTTAGGATCCCTTCAATGACCTTATTAGTAGATTCCACTTGACCATTTGCTTGTGGATGATAGGGAGTAGATTTTCTGTGTCTAATTTTGTACCTCTCCATCATTTGTTCCACTAGCCTTGATGTAAATTGAGCTCCTTGATCTGTAACAATTTCCCTTGGGACACCAAAACGAGTAAAAATGTCCTCAAAAAGAAAATTAACTACAGATGCTTCAGTAGCAGAAAGTAATGGCTTGGCCTCTACTCATTTGGTAACATAATCAGTGCAAACTAATATATATTTCTTTTGTCTTGATGGAGGACTAATAGGTCCTACAAAATCTAAAGCCCATTTTTCAAAAGGTTCAATATGTACCTGAGGCTGCAATGGCATCTCACCTGAAGGAGAAGGTTTCCCTACCCTTTGGCAACAATCACACCTTTTGACATACTTTTTAGCATCTTTAAAAAGGGATGGCCAATAATATCCTAAATGAAGGATCTTATAAGTTGTTCTTTTATCAACAAAGTGTCCACCACAAGGTTCATCATGACATGCCTTGAGAATCTCAGGCATCTCATCTTCCCGAACACATCTCCTAATGATAAAATCTGGACCTGTTTTGTATAACTCATTAGAAACCCATGAATATTTTGCACTGTCATAAATGATCTTTCTTTTGTCTCTTGCATTCATTATTGAAGGAAATTTCCCTGAAACTAAATAATTAGCAATGTCAGCAAACCAAGGAGTTTGAGTAGAAATTGCAAAAAGATATTCATCAGGGAATTGATCTTCAACTGGAGTATTTTATTTGATGTTTTGGAGTCTAGATAGGAAATCAGCTACTGTGTTTTGTTTTCCAGGCCTATCTAGGATGGTAATGTTGAATTCTTGTAAAAGCAATAACCATCTTATGACTCTGCCATTAGTAATTGATTTTTTCATTAGATATCTAATTACAGAGTGATCTGTGTGAACAAAAGTTTCATAGCCTGTTATATAGTGTCTGAATTTGTTTATGGCATGAACAATAGCTAAAAACTCTTTTTCAGTTACAATATAGTTTAAATCTGAAGGAGTCAAATTTTTACTGGTATAGTAGATGGCATAAGGAATCAGGTCTTTTTGTCCCAATATTGCTCCTAAAGTTGTATCTGAGGCATATGTTGAAATATGAAAAGGTAACTTCCAGTTAGGTCCTCTTAAAATAGGTGCTTTAGAGATTTTTGTTTTCAGGGTCTCAAAGGCTAACTGGAAATCAGGATTCCACTTGAATTCACAGTCTTTGGTAAGTAATTTGAAAAGTGGAGATGCTATCTTGGTGAAGTTTTCTATAAACATTCGATAATATCCTGTAAATCCTAGAAAAATCCTAACATATTTTTGACAACTTGGAATACTTCAACTTTTGACTCATCAACTCTAATCCCATCCCCTGAAATGTGATGTCCTAAAACAATTCCTTCAGTAAACATCATAAAACACTTTTCATGACTAAGTGAAAGATTTGCTTCTTTACATCTCTTTAAAAAAATTTCCAGGTTTGTTAAGGCTTCTTCAAATGTGTTTCCATAAACTGTGAAATCATCCATATATACCTCTACACAATCATGTATTAGATCTGAAAAGATTCCTAGTACTTCCCTTTGAAATGTTGCGGGTGCATTGCATAGTCCAAATGGAAATACTCGGTAAGCATAGGTACCCCAAGGACAGGTAAATATGGTTTTGTCTTGATCTTCAAGTGCTACTTGAATTTGGTTATAACCACTAAACCCATCTAAAAATGAGAAGTACTTTTTTCCAGCTAATGTATCTAACACCTAATCTATGAAAGGTAAGGGAAAATGATCTTTAAGAGTAGCTTTGTTTAATTCCCAGTAGTCAATACATACCCTCCATTTACCATTTTTCTTTGGCACAATTACCAAAGGTGAAACCCACTGACTATCTGAAATGGGATAGATGAAGTTAACATTTAACAATTTTTGCAATTCTTCCTTAACAATCTCCCTAAGATTTGGATTCATCCGTCTCTGAGGTTGTCTGATTGGTTTACAATTTTCCTCTATGTAGATGTGATGAGTGCAAGTCTTGGGGCTTATCCCTTTCATATCAGTGTACTCCCATGCATATGCAGAAGAATGTCTTTGTAATATCTTGAATAGCTCTTCTTGTTGAGATTTCTCTAGGTTCTTGTTTATGTTTAAAGTTTTTCCTAGAAATATCTCAATTGTAGAGCTGCCAAATTTATCCATGGAGTAAAGAGACATCTGTCTTGATGATAAAAAATCAATGTTGGATTCTTCTTGAAATTTTTCATGTTTGTATTCCGAAGAGGATTCAAAGTTTTCTAAGGTATTCAGAATCTGGCTATCTTCACTAATTTCTGAAATTGTGAAGAGAGGTTGTAAGTCTTCTTTATCCTCTATCCATTGAGTATCATCTAATTCTGTAATTGTTTTTGTTGGAGGATACAAGGTAAATTTCTTGGTTGAACTACCATCAGAGATGTACATATCACCGGATCTACAACTAATGAAAGCATCAGATGTAGCTAACCAAGGTCTTCCTAATATAAAAGGATGCCCCCCTAGATTATTCTTGGGAGTTAGGATCATAAAATCCACGGGATATTCCCAAGAATCTAGGGACACTGGAATGTCTTCTATTACCCCATCAGGTTTGATCATAGATCTGTCTGCTAATTGTAATAATGTGGGTGTAAAAAGAAGATTAGGAAGTTTCAGTTTATCCATGATTTTTCTACTCATGATATTGATTGCTGCTCCTAAATCAATAAGTGTGTTTTGGATCTCAATTCCATTGATGTGAATTTTAACAACTGGATTTCCTGGGTCTAGATACTTTGGAATAGCCATCTTACCCATCATGATATCTGCTATTTTTCCTGCCAGTTGAATTTTCTTTATCTCTCTTATTCTTTTTTTAGTTTTCTTCATGCTCAACTCCATTATTGTCTTTGCTAAGATTGGAATTTCCTTGATGGCTTGTAATAATGGGATCTTAATACAAACATTTCTCAGCTCATCTAGGAAATCATAATTAGGCACCATAATTTGTTTTTCTACACCCCTATCAATTTGTAATCTTTCTGGAAAGGAAGGTGTAGAAGTGGATGTTGATGGCTGCTCTAATATAGGAGTTGAAATTATTGGTTCTTTTTGTTTTTATTTTTCAATGTTTGAGTCTTGGAAAGTTGTGTTCTCTTCAAGACTTTTATTTACCCGTAGAGAATCTTCCTCAGAATTTTCTTGTTCTTGTATGATTACAGAAGGTTTCCTCTTTTCAAGTATTCTTCCAGACCTAAGTTGAACATCACTAAGGTCTAAAGGAGTGATCAAATAAGTTGGAAACTGTTGGCCTTCTATCATGTATGTGTTCTGAGGATTTTTATTGTGGGGGTTTGGTATGGGTTGGGCAGGCAACTGATTTGTTTTCTGAGGAAATGGTAATGGAAGTGGTTGATTTTGATGTTGTGGATTTTGAGGATTTTGTTGAGAATTTTGTTGAAAATTTTGTTGAGGAGGGAAATGTGGATATGGTGGATAGGATGGTGGATATTGGTAATACTGAGAGTATCTTCCATATGGATTTTGTGCTCCTTGCGCCCAAGTTTGTGATTGATTTTGAAATTGGGGCCAAGGTTGCTGCCAAGAATTCCAATTTGGTGGGGGTTGATTATACAACTGATCATGAAATCCTTGTGTTTGAGGTCCTTGCCAAGGTCTCCTGGAGACAAAATTGAGAGATTCTGTGGAACTTGTAGGAGTTTCTTCTTGAAAGACAGCTTTAAGACCAGGAAGTGAAGGACAACTCCTGGTCTCATGTTTTTCTGAAAAAATTACACAAGTCTCTATAACTTTTGCATCCAAAGGGCACTCTCTCAAGGCATGTTTCTTTCTACATTTGGGACAAAAGATTGCTAAGGCATCAAATTCAGCTTTTTGCTTGTTTTGTAACTTAAGGGTGTCTATTTGTTCACTAAGACTCCCCAAGATATCAGATTTGAATTCATCAAGCATATGTCCTATTTCTGCCCTACTTACTGTCCCAGAAGCAGACTTACTTGCCCTTGCAAGAGTAGGGTCTCTTGGTCCTTTTACAGTTTTAGATTTCCCTCTTGAAATGTTGATACATAATTTAGCTATTTCAGGTAATGTGAGCTGAGGTATATCCCCTTTTCCCATCATGTTAAGGATATCTAACCATTCATCCCTAATTGTCTTCAACAAGAGAGCTTTCAAGGTATCTTGGTCTAGGTTTTCCATTTTTGCCCTCTTGATGTTATAGTTAAACCTCTCCAACAAATCTTCCAAATTTTCATCCTCTTTTTGTAGCATTTTAAACACTTCCTCCTTATGGTTGACTGGCATACAGTAATCCAAATAACTCTCTAGAAATTCTTGTTTCATGTCTTCCCATGTCCTAATAGAACTGTTGATCAAACTCATAAACCACTTCAATGCTGCTCCTTTCAATGTTGAAGGAAATAGTTTAAGTTTTTTAGCATCTTGTAAGTAGTCATAGGTTCTACATAGGACTTAAAATTCAAATAGGAAGGTTTCATGATCTTCAGTTTTAAGTCCATAAAAGTTTGGAAGGACAGAGGGTGAAATGTTTTTCATAGTTGTACTGGTTTCTTCATCTACTATAGGAAACCCAAAAGAGCTTCCCATTTCTCTTCTACCTCTTCCTCTGCCTCCTTCTCCTTCTGCACCTATACCTCCTTCTCCTCTAACTCTACCTCTACCCCCTCCAAATAGTGTGTGTTATCCATTAAATAATCCTCCTCCCCCTTCTTCTGCCATAGTTGATTCTTCTGTGGAAGTGGAAGAGTTGGTGCCTCTAGCAGGGATCCTTGAATCTTCTTCTAAGACAGGTTCAGTGGATGAAGTGGAAGGTATTTCTAATGGAATATCTGATCTTAAGTCCTCTGAGAGTCTAGGATCAGTAAAGGATGGAATGTGGGTTTGAGTTGAACATGTGCTGGCTCTTGGTCTTGGTGAAACAAGTGGTGTTCTAGGAATCAAGCTTCTGCTTCTTATGAATCTACCCCTTGAGTCTCTTTCTCTACGCATGTCATTGTTTTTGGGAGGTAAGAAACAAGGCTACCTAGTTACACTTCCCCGGAAACGGCGCCAAAATGTAGTGCTCAACTTAGTGTTCCTAAATTGAGGTCATAAATTATCAACCAGGGTTAGTAAACTACTGCAGTGAGGTGCACTATATGTGCCTAGGTATCTGTTTCTCACTACGTTGTGTTTAGTGTTTTTATGATGTTTTTGGTTTTGTGGTTTTATGTTAAGAAGGAAAAGAACTAAATGTTGAAAAAGAACAGTTGTTGGTCACACTAAAAATAGAGCAAAACCTATACTAAAGAACAGAAAATGAAAAGTTTGATAATGACTCATAGCAAGGAAATAAATCACAACATGAACTCAATAACTCATAACATGAACTCGTCCAATTCATTCATTAGAAATATATTTGAATAGCTTGAGAAAAGGACAAGTTTAGTGAAAATGAGGTTCTCCTAAGTAAACAATCATCTTACAATATTACAAAGTATCTCATCCATGGCTAAAAGTTTATTGGAACACAATTGGAAAAGATTATTTGTAGCACAATAAGATTTCTACTCTGAATTAACTTGTAATGCTAAGATTAATCCATTCTGCAACTCAACTTGTCACTACTAAGCCTCATTCGAAAGTTAGAGATTTTCTAGAATAGTTTTTGGGAAAAGGCTTATTTGTGAAATTGCAAAAGATTGCAAAACAATCAAGGCCTTAAACTGATATCACTAATTCCTGTCCTATGATGATGTATTAATGGAAAGTCAGAACAAGAGTAGTTTGTAAACCATGAAGGCCGTGGAGTCTAATTTTGACAGTTAACACAACTTAATGAACAATGGATAACACTGAACTAGAATGCAATTGTTCAAACTTGAAACACAGTGATCACAACTAAACTAGAATGCCATTAACCTAACTTAAAATACAGTGAACTAGAACTGAACTAGAATGCCACTAATCTAACTTAGAACACAGTGAACAGATTTGAACTAGAGTGCCATTATCAAACTTGAAATATAGTGACAGAATTAAACTAGAGTGACATTTACCTCCGAAGTATTTCAACTGGACTAAAATGCAACTAATTCTATGAAATGTTTCAGCTCTGTCTCATTCGAAGTTAGTGGTTTTTTAGAATAATTTATAGAACAGGACTTGCTGCAACATGTTATGTAAATGAGCATAAAAGCATAAAATTCAAAAAAACACAGTAAGGTGTGAAACACCACAGCTATGTCTCATTCGAAGTTAGTGATATTTTGGAAGAGATTAATAAGAACAAGACTAGCTGTAACAACTGATGTCATTGAGCACAAAAAAAACATAAAGTTCAGAGAAATGCAACTAACTCCTAAATACTACAGTTATATCTCATCCAATGTTAGTGGTATTTTGGAATAGTTTGTAAGGATAAGACTGACTGTGGCATCTGCTGCAAGTAAGTATAAAAACACAAAGTTCAGAAAATTGATTAAACTAGGAATGAAACAAGGCTAAGTTACTTATCTAAACCATATGAACAAAGCTTCTCAGGTAGCAGGGGCCCTCTACCACCGGATTAGCATGCAAATCTACTCAATATTGGCTCAGCTCTTGCAATAAATTGATGCTTCTTTCATTAAAGGAGAAATTCTTCAAAACAGAGTATTACGGTCTTCTGAGATCTAGCAATAAAACATAAATCTAGCTAACTGTTTCTTAGTCTCCCGAGCCATACTTATAAAAAAATTACATAACTGTCTTTGAGATAAAACAAGAATAATTTTCTTTCCCAACTAAAATCAAACTAGGACTCTGGTGGTGGCCTTGTACTATGATTAAGGACATCTGTACAGTCCTTGTCCTATTAGAAGTCTATCTCCTAGTTTTGGTTTCCCACGTGCATAACCACTTGTAGACTCGAGCTCAGACTTCGTGGAGAGCAAGAAATGATAGGGGAGTGATGTGGAATACGACCATATGCGTTTTTCATTGAGGTGACACCTGGAACCTGTGTAAACATGAAGATAGCTGCGGAATAGGTGACTGGCTACAGAATGACTGCGTTCTGTAGCCGAGTCTAGTAAAAAATTTCTACAATAACAAAATCATGAAAACATAGCAAGTTAGTCATTATATACATTCTTAAAGTGATCCTAATCAATCCTTTTGATCATTTAAGCCTGTAATTGATGAGGGACAAAGAAAATGAAGTGAAATGTGGTGGAAAAGAAGGACATCTTTGGGGCTCAACAGTAGTGACGTAGCAGATGACGTGGCCCTGCCCCCACAGATTGTAGGAAATTTATGATGACATGGAAAGGTGACATGGCGGTGACATGGCATGATGACGTGGACCTGACCCGCATACCACACATTGCAGATCGCTGCAACAGGGAGTTCACTGCGATTTGTGAAATCACAAGTATTTCGAAATTTCTATAATCTAAAAGTTGTGAAGTGCGATAAAGAGGCCTGAATGCGATGTAATTTCAAAGGAAAAATCCAAAGGATTTGAAATTCGTATGCAGAGACTTTTTTTTGTTAAATGGCATTGGAGGAGGAAAAGGAGATTACAACGTAAACTCTTAAGGAACACGAAGTGTGAAGTGCGATTTTTGAAGCAAACATGATGCGATTCAAAGTGAAATACTAATATATTTTAGGTCCAAGGTTTAATGTGTTTGTGTTGGTTTTATGAAGAAAGCCATGGAAGTGAAGGATGAATCAGGTTACAAAGGAAAGGCCTGAATGCATGAAAAAGGACCCAGAGCCTGTACAGAACAAAGTTGTACGGAGTTGCGACAGTGAGTTAAAAAAAAAGTTGAACGCAAGGGAATAGACTCGGGTAGAGAGATCAGATGCGATAAAGTTCAAAGTTAAGATCTGATGTATTTAAAGTCCGGGGCTATGTGGTTTTATGAAGAAAACGTTGGAAGTAGAGGATAACTCGGTTTACGATGAAAATACTGAATGCAGGAAAAATACTTGGGTGTATAAAGAAAATTCTGAATGGGAGTAGACTCAGGTAAGACCCGACTCTAAGTGCAGAACAATGTCATGTGGATGCAGCTATGAGTTAAAAAGGAAAGGTTGAACGTAAGAGAAAATACTCTGGGCAAGTGACTCAAAAATAGTGCAGAGATGTTATGTGGCTGAGGCAGTTTAATAACAAATACTGAAAGTGAGCAGAAGGAGACTCGGGTAAGTAACTCGAAATAGAGCAAAGGAGCAAAGAAGAGCATAGAACGCTGTAGGTAATATATGCAATAGGCAAAGGTGGTGTAAAACATAAAGGCATGGGTCAAGTCAGGCTAAGACAGTAATGCTGCAGCACAATTGGAAATATAACTGCAGAAACATAAAAGACAAAGGGACAAGAAGTAGAAGAGGAAAAATGCACAACAAAGTTAAGAAGATGAAAGGGTTGAATTGAAATATTATTGTAACTGTAAATGTAAATTCATTGATTATTTTATATTATTTATGATGCAAAGGCAAGTCTTTGTAGGCATAGGAAAAACTCCAGGAGTACTGTAATGATTACTTCTAATATAATATCCTGAACTGAAGAATGAGGAATCAAATAGGTGGAAGGAAAAGAGTCATGCCTATTCACTTCATATTCTCATAGAGAATGCAAACAGTCATGAAGTTATTTGTATAAAATAGGTAATATCCATGTGCAAAAGGTTACGAAAACTGAGAGAGAGAGAGAGAGAGAGAGCAACAAAATTGAAGAGAGTTGAAGATTGTTAGAAAGCTGCAAAATGGAAGAGAGCATTAGAATATAAGAAATATGCAGATGGTTGGAGAGTGAAGAAATAAGAGAGGATTGATAGAGATGTTGTGCATATCAGGAGCTGATATGAAGCAGATATGAAGGCTGAAAAGGCAACAGTGAAGAAGGAGTAAAACAGAGCTGATATCCAGGTAAATTAGCATATGATTTTATTGTAGTGTGAGGGCGTTGGTGCTTCCATATCAAATTGTAGCTTGATAGCTATCCAGTTGTAGCTGGTTGAGGTAGGAGCCTCCTGTGGGTTGTAGCATGTAGAAAAATACATGGGATTTGGTGCTTTTTTTTCAAGTTGTAGCTTGATAGATGTCCAGTTGGAGCTGGTTGAGGTAGAAGCCTCCCATGGGTTGTAGCCTGCAAAAAAATACATGGGAGTTGGTGCCTCTGTTTCAAGTTGTAGCTTGATAGATGTATAGTTGGAGCTGGTTGAGGTAGGAGCTGTAGGTTGTAGCCTGTAGAAAATAGATGGGAGTTGGAGCTTCCTTGCAAGTTGTAGCTTGCAGAATTTGAGGTAGTAGCCTCCTGTAGGTTGGAGCCTACATAAAATCAGTGGTGAGAGGGAGTTGGAGCTTTCCTTTGCATCACAACAATTATAAGATGTGGTTTTCTCCCTTATGGGTTTCCACTTATATATATTGTCTATGTGATTGATGATTATGTGTTGATGTGATGTTTTAATCTGCTTAATTACTTGCTCTACACACATTAAGTTTGTTGATTCATTATGTATTAAGCTACTTATGAACTGAAGGTGTTAGTGAGTTGAATTAAAATAGTTTTAAATGTCCATGAATGTACTAAACTGATTCACCCCCCCCCCCCCCCCTCTCAGTTTAGCTAAGAGTTCATCATATATATATATATATATATATAATTTTCACCATTTTGCTTGGAATTTGATTTTGCTAGGTTCTCTTTTAGAGTAAGGGCTAGAGTGAGGCTGCTAGTACTAGGAAAACTCACATATCTATTCACTTAAGAGTTCACAATATTTTTTGGTAAGAATCCATTACAACAATACTTATCAAGGCATTATAGCTCATCATGTTGCTAGTAGGGATTTGAACTTGGGTAGGGAAGATAATAGCCATTCTGACCAACCATTGTAGATAACCCCAATCAGGTATTTACTTTATGGTTTACTAAATTATATTACAATATATATGTCTAGAAAATATCTAAAAAATATATAACTTTTTTTACCATGTCACATTTTTTTTAAAGTAGTCTAAGCAGATGTCAATTTCGACTTGAAAATACAACTTTTTTTGGCATGTTCTTGGAAAAAATTGGTTGATTTTTTTGGAAATTTGGGTTACAAATGTTGAACTATAGAATTTTAGGTGTCTTGAGGTTTTTGAGGGTGTTGAATCTATTTATACCTTAAAAACATTATGGATTGGAACAATTCTGAATCAATATTTCCCAAAAAAAAAAAAAAAACATCTAATTCCTATGAAAAAACTATCATATTATCACCTCTTTAAACAAGGCCATTTTTTAATTATATATATATATATAATTTTTATTTATTATTATTAATAACTAATAATAATGAACATATATCCTACAATTGTAAGTATTTCCTTGAAATTCAATTTTGTTACTATTATTTAATTTATTATTTATTAAATAATAATTTTCTTTTAAAATTAGAATTATAAAATTATATTAATCAAAATTTGAGTTGAGGGTACAAAAGTCACATTCCATGCAAAAATATTTCTATTTCTAAAGTGTATTTATATATATTGCTAGCATGAACATTGTATTCTTAGTATTCTAAATTTTCAGTTTAGTTCTACCTAATTTACTATAACAAATTATATACAACTTCCAAGATATAAGGCATCACTTATTTGTTCATATAAGGTGTGTCTTTGTCATATCCTAGATTCTCCTTTTGAAGTGATGTTGTTGCATTGAGATCAAGGGAAAATTGAGAAATTATATAGAATCCTTGCTAGAATTAGATAAGTTTGGATACCTTGTAGCAATAATTTCTTGAATCTCCTCAATTTATTAGCACATACTAGTTAATTCATTTTCATTTCTCTATATATTAGTCCTTTCATCAACCATTAACTCCATAAAAAATTGTCCGGCTTGATACCAATTGGTTATTTCTTAGTTGGAGAATGTTGATTTCTTCTTGAAGTTTGGAAATAAGTTCCATGAGTTGCCTCACCTCTATATTATTAGTACCTATAATGTTGATTACAAATTTTGTATCAACAACAATCCATGAAATACTATGGCCCTATGATGTAGTTTTGCTCAGATCTCCCTTGAATACTTGAGTGAGCCTTTGAATTGGCCTGATTTACTAGTCACATGACCCAAACCACGTAGCCCTATGAAATCCCCTATTCCACCATATTGCTAGAGTAATGATAGAGCTATCTCCTTGTGTTTATATAGTGGGGATTAGTAGGCTAAAGTGTTCTCATGTTTTAGATCATTTTGAGTCACCTGGGTTATAGTCTCAACCTTATTGAAGATACCTTATTCCCATCATGTGATTTTCATCTTCCCTCCATCCCAACCCTTTCCTCCATTACCTGGATCTTGTATTGAATTGATAGATTCATGTGCTGCAATTGTATTAGACATCATCCTTACACCCACTCCCTTTGGCTTCTCACACTCATAGACTCTTGGGGTCATTCTATCTCACATGTGGAACAAAGTGGTATATTTATCACTCACCCATTGGCTCTCACTTCTTAAATGTACCATAAAATCCACATATAGTCATTTCTTACATCACGTTGGGCTAACTTTCATCTCTATCCCTTCTATCCCCTTTCCTTGTCCGTCCATCCTTCTCTCTACATGCCAATTTTTCTTGGCAACCCCCACCTATCTCATAATGTATGATGGATTCCTTAGTGTTGATGCTAATGTCCTTAAAATCATACATTCCACATAAATTTTGTTGAATGATGGAGAAAAATTCCTCTCCCGCCCTTCAATCCCTTTGCCTTTCACAAACATCATGCCTATTGCATGGCAAAATTTTTTGACAACCAACACTTATCTTGCTGAATATGTTTGATTAATTAGAATAGATGATAAGGTATATGTTTAATGGACTATTTCCCATTAAGTCTAAGGATGCCTTGTTCGAAGGTGGATCCTTCTTTAGCTAGTTATCTTACCATTCATTATTTTGACTTATTGCGTGGTGGAATTCATATAATTCAATTTTTTTGTGGAGAAAAATAAAAAAAATTATGAGTGTTTTTAAGCTATTTTCTTTAGAGAATACCCCCTTCCTTACGTTGTTTATAATTACTTGCAAATATTCTATTATCGAAAGAATTGTGATATTTATTTCTTGAACAAGCATTAATATTTGTAAAAAGACATATGCTTTAACCTGATTATTAAAAATTTGTCCCAAACCCATGAAAATGTCTCTCTCTCTCTCTCTCTCTCACTCACTCATTTATTTTAATCTTTGTCCAAAACCCATGAAAATGTCTCTCTCTCTCTCTTATATCTATTTCTTGATCTTTGTAAAAAGACATATGATTTTACTTGATCTCTCTCTCTCTCACTCATTTATTTTAATATTTGTCCCAAACCCATGAAAATCTCTCTCTCTCTCTCTCTCTCTCTCATATTTATTTCTTGAACAAGCATTAATATTTGTACAAAGACATATGCTTTAACCTGATCTCTCTCACTCATTTATTTTAATCTTTGTCCCAAACCCATGAAAATCTCTCTCTCTCTCTCTCTATCTCTCTCATATTTATTTCTTGAACAAGCATTAATCTTTGTAAAAATACATATGCTTTAACCCAATCTCTCTCTCTCTCTCTCTCACACATATTTATTTCTTGAACAAACATTAATATTTGTAAAAAGACATATGCTTTAACTTGATAACTCTCTCTCTCTCTCTCTCTCTCTCTCCACATTAATCTTTGTCCCATGAAAATGTCTCTCTCTCTCTCTCTCTCTCTCTCTCTCTCATTCTCTCTCATATCTCTCTCTCTATCTTATAATTATTTCTTGAACAAGAATTAATATTTGTCCCAAACCCATGAAAAGGGAAAGGTTGATAGGTAAGCTTGTGATTTATTATTCAATAATAATTATACATTTTCTTTGTAAATTTCTTAAAGTTTCTGTGTGTTTTTCCCATCAAGTTCTGAATATTTCTGATATTTATTACATCTGGGTGAATAGCCCCTAAATATTATCTGAATTTTCAGACCAATATCATTGAAATAACTGAAATTAGAATGGGGTTTCAGCTAAATTAAGAGAGATTATTATTCTTCAGAGACTTTCCAACATAATAAACTATAATTTATCGCTTTATTCGATTCACACCTGTAGTGGCCCCTCCATTTGAAATGGCAGAAGCACTACCTCTGCCACCGAACTAGGGGTGTTGTCTCCTTTTCCTCTGAATATTGAAATGTGCATACCATTTTAGGACCAGGGTACTAGAGTTCAAGTGAAGCAAGGTTAAACAACTCAATCTAGACCATCGAGGCATGAGAGTCATTGTCTTTCCATCTTGTTTATTTCTGCATTGGTCGTGTCCTCACAAAATATTTCAATAAACCTAAGTTGTCATGCAAGGCACAAAGGAACATGAAAGATATAAAGATCCATAGGAAAAATCTCTATGGCATTATGTTTAAGGCAACTTCAATACCTGAAACCCTTTCCCTAGATAGCCCCAAACTAGATGAATAGGATAAAAGGTCGGGGAAACCATATTCTTTCTTAATTGTATGGGATTTTTTCACTGTATGGAAAGACGTATTCTTACTGGCTCTCCTAGGAAGAAGCTGATTTTATGGGATTTTTTGCTGCATGGCAAGAAGTATTTTCATTGGATTTCTTGCGAAGAATCTCCCAGTTACAAAGAAAGATAGGTGTAGGTGAGCTCCGTGAAGATGCATTGTTGAATTCATGTGGATGATATAAAACCATGCTTCCCCATCATTTACCCGACTATTTTCTCTATTTTCAAGTAAGGTAGATTGGTGACCATTATACATGCGAGGGACAAGGTACAAGGATATGTAATTATATTGCAAAAGAAAGGGTATGCCATGACAAAACTAGAGTTGTTTTAGTTCCATATGAAGATGATGAAATTGCTAAAAAACCATTAGCTAATTATTTAACTACAAAAGAAACTATAAAGGGGTACGAGATGACCGAACCATAACTGTTGGTTAAGGTGTTCAGGCGATATCATAGTGTGGTTTTTAGAGTGACGGTTGTGCCAAAGATCATATTCATAACTCAGCTTATATTCATAACCATTACTTCTACATGCACATATGATTCAACAATCGATAACATTCGCTCAGGGGGCACATTTGTAGAAGGGGCACGTGGGCTTCATGTAAGCCCTCACATGCTTACTTGACAAGTTTTTGGTTGGGATTCCATTTCTCTATATTTTTCGTTTCTTGTATTTATGATCACTATGCTGTCTTATACCAATGTTTAAATTTGATTGACGTCCCATGTTTATGTGTTGTTATTTTAATATTTTAGAAAAGTTATCTGGTTAAGTATTAAACTATCAACTTTACACTCTATTAGGGCCTTGACACTTCCACATATTTTACCCCACTTACATTTCTTGCACTCTTCATAGAAAAATACCGAACTGATCATTATTGTTATATATTTCCTTATTACCATATTCATGAGAATAATTTTGAGGAACCTATCAGAATTTGAAACTCTATTGAGAAATAGTGCATACAGTAATTTCTCCATCTTGAAAAGGTTTTTGAGTAAGAATTTGGATTTAGCAGACTAAATAATAAAGCATTGAGGTTGCAGTGAATCACATTCAATAAATGTTGATTCCCAATATTTTTTAGGGGCATGGTTATATTCCACTTTTGTTTTAAAATTTTAATTAAAAGTTTGGATAAAACTGACATAATTAATTTACTTTTACCAGTTTATGAATAATATTTCTAAGCACATGATCAGTAAACTGGAATAGTTAAAGGAACTGAGCGCGCATAGAAGTTGAGGAGTCAATCAATGAAAGTAGTTTTATTACAACAACCATTGCAAGAGAAATGACAATTAGAACAACATTTCGAATTCAACAGGTGAGACTTGAGCTATGATGTATATCATTGTTTTATCTCATTTGTATTTTCATTAGAGGAAATTTCGGCCTAAAAGTGCCCATCAAATTTTCACGTATATAATATGTAAATCAACCAAAATCCTTTAAATTTAAAAAGAGGTACATGTAAATATTTTGGAGGGAAAAATTTAAAAACTACTTTTTTAAATTGTATTTTTGGCTTATCTCCTTATAAACTTAATCAAATTTCGAGTGCAGATTTCGCATCCAATGATTACCCATTATGCATACTTTTGAGAAGACCCACATTGATAAAAATTGAAGATGCATTAAAAAACGCGTTGAACACATTTTTTTAATGTATTTTCAATTTTTATCAATGTATATCTTCTCAAAAGTATGCATAATGGGGACTCGTTGGATGTGAAATTTAATTCCAGATCCAACGACTGTCTACACTTGAAATTTGAGTAAACCTATAAGGAGATAAGCCAAAAATACAATAAGAAAAAATAGTTTTCTCATTTTCCCTCCAAAATTCATAACTCTTATTTTATTATTTTCATATTATTTTATTATTCTTCCTTAGGAGGCCACTTTTAGGCTAAAATTTCCTCTAATGGGTAGTCTTTATGACTATTTGGTGTTGAGGTTGTTTAGGATCTCCAAAAGATGGAGTCATATTTGTTGTTTCATGTCCATTGATCCAAATTGATGTATCTATTATGTACCAAGATAATACATAACTATTTATAGTGGTTCAAGCAAGTCTATGTTTCAAGAGAGTCAATATTACCAATAGTAACTAAAAGTGATATAAACACCCAATAGTAAATATCAAAATCAATGACACAACAAATTAAAATGAAAAACTCCTTAAAATTAAATATATAAAATATTCACTTAAAAGAAACAATAAAAAACATTAAGAATTACATTTCTATTTAATAGGATTATACAATAACACATAAGCCAAGTAAATAGGTCAACAAACAACTATACAGTTGTTGTGATACAACATAGTCCGAAGAACTAATCATAAATCTTTTGGATTTACAAAGTGCCTTAAGGGACTGGTACAAATCCAACTACCTACATATATCTACCTATCTTAAACTTCGAACGAATGAATTTCTCTATGGGAGATCCAATCAAACTAAACCCTCTACATTTTCGGGGTGTAGTCTTAAGATAGAAAGTATGATATATAGAAAAGAAAGGGAAGATCAAGTACCAACATGAACAAAGTTTCATACAAATCAGACGAGACCATCACGTTGTAGCACCACTGTTAGTGCCTCGAGGATTCAACCCTTCAATCTATCATAGGTTTACATATAGGCAAAAGGCTACTCTGCTTCTGCTGCTTTCTCCATTGGAGAGATGGAATGACCACAACTTATCAATGTTAGGTATGACTACAACTTCTTTAATAACCCTTTCCTTAATTTACACAAATTACTTATAAATATGTTTTCGATGAGGGATAGTGTAATTTTTTAAAATTTAATATAAATTAAAATAAATTAAAAAACTAATAAATACAAAAATACACTATATTGAAAATTTAAAATTAAAAGAATATATATTTTTCTCCTAATCTGGAAAAAGAATTATAATTGTAACATGTGCATCTTTCTTATTCTTCATTCTACTTGCTACTTGACTATTTTTATAACTTGATCCAACTTAGTACCAAGCACTAACTCAAATTTCAAGACTATTAAGAGTAATGAAAACCTATCCTAGTACTTTCATTGCTTACCTTAACATAATACTTATGTTATGTGTTAATAAGTCAAATTAATACTAGAACTAGTCATTATGTTTCCAACAAGGACTCTTAAAGAAAGCTTACCCTTTAAGTAATAGTTCCAAGCTACTCATAATCTAGCAAGGACCACCAATTATTTAAGTTTCATGAGCATGATGTGAATCTAATGCTAGCCGCCATATACTAATTAATTCCTTGTTGCTCTATGGAATAATAATGTAATAAACCTACATGTTGTTCCATTAATTTATAACTATCTATCTCTATTCATTAGTCAGGCATGTGGGGCCTTCAATGTATGAAATAATTCATTGATTACAATGGTTGCAGGTTTATAAATGTAACTTTGAAAGTGTTTTTCTGAAATTCACTAGTTTGGTATTGGACATTCACTTATGAACTTTGTTACACGGGAACCACCCTCGAGAGGTGGCAAACCCATTCTAATGGTTCTCGTGCTCCTGGGAACTTTGGAACTGAAATAGAGCATTCACTTTTCAGAAGGAACGTCGACGATAGTTAGGGAAAATTCCAGAGCTTTGAAGATGTCGACCAAGGAACTTGGGAGAAAATTTTATGGATTTCCCAGTTGTGGGAACACTAACATGACACAAATTGGTGGGAATTATTTCTTTGCCACCAAATAATCCCCAATTCCCATGGCATGAAACCGACTCTAGAACATCCATAAATGTTGGTTCGTCGGGCCTCCTTTTTAGTCATGAGTGATTCCATCACTGAGGTTTGTTGTTGAGAGCAGGAGGAGAAATATGTCTTCACCCCAAGAATAGTGGGTTGATAACTAACCCAATGAAAAATTCAGGTACATTACCACAATGCGTAGTAGTAATGCATTACACTATTATAGTAATTGTTTTCTTGTATTTTTGGCGGTATTACAGCAATTTAGGGATCCTCTACAACCGTTGAAAATTATGTTTCTCACTAATTTGATTAATATTGTATAATTTTAGGAATAGTCGGCGAACCTTGTTCCAATTCTTCATCAACATTTTCTTTTGCTTCCATTTCTCGCTAACTCTGTGAGTAATCTTTCTAGACACACTAACTGTTTTCACAAATTGATTTCTTGGATATTTAGAGCCCTTGTTTAGCAGCTAGTCATTGGGAATTTGAATCTTCTCAAAATTCAAAGATGGTCACATTAGCCTTTTGTATTTTATTGGTTATTTTTATAGTACAATTATGATCATGGTGAATTAGTCTGTGATGTCAAATCCTAGTTTTAGTGTTGCAGTTGAATGAAATTATGTTTTACTGACTAGGAGGGGGTAAGATATTTTGAATTTGGAGAAACTATTTTAAGAATCTAACACCATCTATCTACTATGTTATTCTATTCAGTATTGATTGTTTTCACACACCTATGGAACACTTACTCTATAAAGTTGAAGGGAAAAACACAGGCCAACTGTTAATGCCCCATTGGAATAAGGATCATACCTCATAACGATGTGCAATAACACATAAGTTGAGAACATATCGCCATTTCTTTGTATGCCTTAGCTGGCTACATGTTGAAGGATGTGGGGTCTTACTTATGTTTACAAAATCAGTCTTTTCAGGATTTTTGTTTTCCCCTTTTCGAGTCAAAGTTCCATCTTCATCTTTCCCTTTTGTGTAGAAAAAAGAAAAATTTTCAGAGTCAAAGTTATGTTTTTACCTTTTCATTTGGTTTGAAAATGTTTTGTTTTACTTATTATAAGTGAAAATGAACAATTTTAAACAATTTAGTAACAATATTATTACTAAATTCAATTTACTAACAATATTCTACATGGTTTTCATAACAGTATATTGTTATTAAAAGTGAAATTGTTTTACTTATTTTAAAATATTCAAATGAATGGTTTTCATAATAGTATTGAATTTACACTGTAAAATACATTTAAATATATAATTTCAAATATATTGTCTCAATTTAATTTACCATGTAATTTTATAAAATCTTTCTCCTATAATATCATATATATATATATATATATATATATATATATATATATAATACTTGTGTGCAGGTGATGGATTAGTAATATAAGTATATATTATGAAGGATGAGAATGGATTAGGTATATTAGGTAAATGTTTATTAGTGTATATAAGCACATGTTAATTTTTTATTTCTCATTGTACATTTTCTTTATAATGTGATTTTTGTCTCTTGTATTAATAAGGGAAATCATAGAGGGTGGCAGTTCAATACCAACAAGTGGATATGAAAAGTATTCTCTTCCTCCAATTCCAATTGGTCAACTCCAACAAAGTACACACCCAAAGAAAACCTTGTTAAATTTTGTGAATAAAATGACTAAAAACAAGAAAAATAATAGTGGTGGTTGTGAATAATGGATGTGCACATTGTGTAACCATGTGTGTAAAGGAATATACACTAAGGCTTGGCATCATCTTCTATCCCTATCTAGTGATAGGGTAAAGGGTTGTACATGTACTATTGAGAAAATGATGGAATTGACAAAGCTTCATATGGATGCCCTAGGATCCAACGTAATGAACTTGGACAATGATTTTATTTTTCAAGTACCTAGATCTTCTTCCCATGATATAGAATATTCGGTGAATAAAAATTCATCAAACCAAATTGAGTCTGCAGGGGGGTCTACTTCTAGGAGGAGTAAGAGGCTTGCTAGTTTTTCTCAGGAACGAATTTCTTAAATCTATTACATAGGGATGAGGTTGATGATGCTATTGTCGATTTTTCTATGGAAAATGGAATTTCATTTAATTCTACCCATTCTCCACATTACAAAGAAATGATGCAAAAAATCATAGTTGTTGGGCCAGGATATGCACCTCAAACTTACAACAAAATGAGGACATCATTGTTAGATAAGAGGGTGATAATAATGCAGGGGCTTATGTCCCCCCTTAAAAAATATTATATTTATTCAGAATGTTCAATAGTCATGGATAGTTGGACAAACATTCAACAAAGGCCATTGTTGAATATTGTTATTACATCTCCAATTGGGCCCTATTTTTTAAGATAAATTTATTGTAGTGGGAAACTAAAGGATGCTACCTTCATGTTTTAGTATTGAAAGAAACAATTAATGAGATTGGTCCTTCAAATGTAATACATGTAATCATGGATGCAACACTTTTTTGCAAAGCAACGGGTTTGATGTTTCAAAGTTGATAGAAGCATATATTTTGGACTCCTTGTTGTGTACATGCCTTGAATAATGTCCTCAAATACATTGGAAAAATATCTTGGATTTCAAAATTGATTTAATATGCAAGATATGCAAAAATGTGCATTTTTAACCACAATGCCTCTTTAGAAATATATAGGATGTATTGAAGGAAGAGGTTTTTGAAACATGCAGAAACAAGATATGCTACAAACTTCATCCTTCTTCAACGTATGGTTGAGGTGAAACATGCAGAAACAAGATATGCTACAAACTTCATCCTTCTTCAACGTATGGTTGAGGTGCATGTATCCTTACAAGACACTATTGCTTCTTAAGAGTCAGTGCAACAGAAGAAGATAAGAGAGAAAATTCTCAATAATGATTCATGGAATGATTGTAAAGATACTATTTCTTTCAAAAATCCAATTTTGGAGTTAATTAGGTATGAAAAATTTGGTTCCCCCACCCTTGGAGAAGTTTATGTATGTATTGATAACGTGGTATGCAAGATAAGATACATCATTCGGGACAAAAACCCCTCTTTGGAGTTCTTCAATGAAATTCACAAGGTAACAGGGAAGAGATGGATCAAACTTAATACCTCCCTTCAAATGGATGCTTATGCCCTTAATCTAAAGTGGTATATGGAGAGACCAAACAATTTCTACCCATTGATGGTGAAGAAGTGAAACAAGGCTTTCTTGATTCCATAAGAAAAATCTATACACCTAATGAAGCAAATATAATACGGGAACATTTTTTTTTTTTTTGGTACCTTAAAACCTTCCACATTCTCTCAATATGCGAGGGTGGAAACCGACATTTATGCACAAAGACTCCCATTGGATGGTGGATAATGTATGGGGAAAAGCCCAAGAGCTTTGAAATCTTGCCTCACGCTTGCTATCTTAAGTTTCTAGTTCATCGAGAGCTAAAAGGAAATGGTCCACTTATAGTTTCATTCACTTTGTTAAGAGGAATAGGATTACCTCTAAGAGAGTAGAGCAATTATTTTATATACATATTAGTCTTTGACTTAACTCAAGGAAGCTACATAGGTATTTAGAGGGCCATGTAGCAAGATGGGATGTTGATGCTAAGGATGCTTCTTAGATTGATGATGATGAGGATAATCCTTCACCAGATGTAGGTTTAGTTGGAATACATTTGGATAAAATTGCAGGTGATCTTGGTATTGATGATGGAATTGGAGTGCCTAGTGAGGCTCAAGCCTATATGGATAGTCTTGATGTCGAAGATTGAACTTTGTGATCATCTTCAACTTTAATGATATGTTTTGGCCTTTGAGAATTTTTGGACCATGTATTACTTTTCCACTTCTTTTGACTATGTACTACATTGGGCATGCGAGCAATATGAATATTAAAATGACGAGTTCTTTGATTTTCACTATGTTTCTTAAATTCAAAAGTGTCCCTTGATCATTTACATTTTCAAATTTCCAGTTTTGAATTTTATATTCATATATTGAATTAAAATTTTAAATTGATTTTAATATTTGAATATTTGATTTAATATTAATTTTGATCAGTATATAGATTATATAATTAAAAAAAAAAATTTATTATTTTTTTTAAAATTTTTATTTTAATATAATATTCCCACTCCTAATTAATGGTTTCCTGTAAATTTTAGGGAAACCTCTAGCTATTCTGAACACCCATATCCAAGTTCCCAACATTACCATGTTCCAGAAACTCATGCAACATAGCTTATGACATTCTCCTTTTTCCATGCCAAATTTCTCCTTTGAGTTGGCAAATAGGGTTTCTCCTTTGACATGGTCGACAGGGACTACCACTGCCTCCTGCACTTATTTAAGTATGAGATTTATTTACCTCTCTACAAGTTGGAAATAATATATTATGCTTTATGGGGTAGTCTATTTTTATTTTTCCTTGAAGACATTAACAAGACTTCCTTTGGAAATGAAATTACAATTTATCATAAAGTGTTCTAAGTTTCCCATTAAATAAATTTCTTGGTTTTCATTTTATACATGCATAAACTATACAACACAAGATATCCCTTAGGTTTATTTTATTAAAATGGTTTTTAATTTATATTTTTAGTTTAAAATCTTATAATTGGTTGATTGAATATTTTTGTATTTTTCTCATTTTTATTGTTGTAAGAAAGGACTCTATTCCATCCAACCTATGGAAGCTACAATAATTTTATACCTCCAATTTAATGAAACATAAAGTGACCTCTTTCTTGGGGTATGCGTTTATTTTCTTTTAGTATTGTGGCTAAATAATACCTAAACCTAAAATTCAATTTTTCTATGTAATATTTGAGCAACCACTATGATTATTGTTTTTACAAATTCAAAATTTATAACCTTACAAGTTTTATGGATTACATTTGATGTCAAGGTTGTATTCTTTGTTTTTCCTTCTATAGATTACATATTTAGATGTAATAAGGAACCCGATTTTCATTTGGCATAGTAATCAATTATTATCCACACAATAAATGTCATATAATGTGTGTTCTCCTATTTTTTAGGTTTATTGTTCACACACCGTAATTTAAAACATTTATTTGTATTTCACAGTTTTATAATTTTATTTTTTTTCTAAGTAAGCTTAATTCTATTAACAGAGGAGTAAAATTACATAGTGACCACAGTCAAGACACCTGCTCCGGAAAGAAGCATAGATAGCAGGAGAAACATAAGAGGAGACTGCCCTGTAACAGGGAAACTAGTCTGACAGTTTGCCAAAACCCACGCATGGGAGCTTAAAGTCCAAAATGAACAAAACAAACCGGAATTCCACTTAACCGAGTTAGCAAACACCAACTCAATAGAATGAGTCACAGATACAGATAAAAACACCACAGAATACTGACTATTCATCAAGATTTTCTGCCACGATGCGGCACCAACCTGAAGCGCGCAGGTCCGAGGCTAAAGCTTCTTCTGAGACTGATGGGCCAAGGTCAGCCTGCGCCATCTCCACCTCCGGGATGCTGCGTTCTGGAGCTTCCAAAGGCTGCCTTGCCGCACTGTCAGCCCCATCATGGGGGAACAAAGTTTGGGCGAAATCCACACCTGTGTCTATCGCGGGAGAAGTGGTGTCCTCCAATTGGGCAGTCTCATGAAAAACTACTGTGAAGATGGCTGTGATTCTCGGGCAATTCAGAGCACTATTGAAGATGAACCGAGCAGAACCAATGGTGGGAGGAGGAACAGAATCAGGAGGATAGGGAGTGTGGGAGACCCTGTGACGAGAATCCAAAGAACTCCATCTCCCACTGCGCGTACGAGGATAGTGGTTGCCCACATGACCTCTCGAAGTAGCAGGCGAAGCATAGGACG
Source organism: Pinus albicaulis (assembly GCA_034641835.2). Taxonomy (NCBI): domain Eukaryota; kingdom Viridiplantae; phylum Streptophyta; class Pinopsida; order Pinales; family Pinaceae; genus Pinus; species Pinus albicaulis. Next base: position 1,165,491,514 of record CM076578.1, on the reverse strand, counting down.
GGCTAGAGGGTCGGGTGGAGGAGCGACCCCTGTTGCCTCCTCTGCGGCTTCTCATTCTGTGTCTCAACCTCGACATATTGGAACCAAGAGTAGGAGGAGCGAACACAAATGATGTATTGTCCAGATGCGGTAGGGGGCCCAAGGCATTTGCGAACAGAGTCGAAATCTCCCTCAACGCCCTTGCAGTAGGCCCACAACCAGTCTTCCAATGCCCATTCCTCTCTCTGTCACATTCAATAAGCTGCAAAGTAGAAAAGACATCCACCAGCGGGTAAACGATTTTGAAACCATAAACAGATTGAGAAGGGGCCGGTGTGACCGCCTAAGCTGCAAGGAGAAATGAATGCCAAGCTGCCCTTTATCATTCCTGCTCCTGCTACGAAGATCCTCCGTTCGATCATGAGCATTGAAGAGAGGTGAGTGCTCCAGCATGCGGAGGCATGTGAGGTCAGAACCCTGCACGATAGTCATAATGCGGAAGGCCAAACCTCTAGACCCCAATCCTGTGAACTGTGCGGGCTGTAAATGCTAAGATCCGTTGGGCGGCTACGTATTTACCTTCTCGTCCTTGGTGGGCAGGTGTCGACCCGCTCCGTCACACCCTTGTCCCATCCTTCTAGTCATTTTTTTGATCACCCGCATCTGGGGACAGTTTTATAATTATAATTCATAGATTTGAAATTTCTTATTTTACAATTCGTTGTAATTTAGAATAACATGGTACAATGGTGGTCCTCTTGGCCCAATTTTAGTTTTATAATTGGGGATTTGATACCGAATGTAGCACCCATTCATATAATGTTATGCAATAATATTCAATAATTAAAATATATTTGTTGTAATAGCTTCATTTTAACATGGATTTTTTGTTCTACTAGTGAAATATCATACAACATACCTAATTACTCTTTTACATTTTCTAAATCAGAATCTTCTTAACTTAAATAACTTATGATATGATCTAAATAAGAATTTAGTTGCATCAACCTTCCATATGAGATTTAAATATTTACATAAGATTTAAATATTTATATAGAAACATAACAAAATACTAAGGGAAAAACTTCCTCCTTGGCTTGAAAATTATCAATTGTAGTATAGTCTAGTGAGTATCAAGATGCCTCAAAGTGTTATGTTACCGCTTTCTTGGAGTGAACCAAACTTATCCTCCCAACTAGGAGCTTAGCTAATTTTCTAGCTTCAAGAAAATTTTTGGTTTGTTGGCTCTCCATGCCCATGAATCTAAGAAAAACAATGCATATTATTCTCTAAGAATATTGTTGCAAGAAACTATTTCTTCCAAGAATTCTCAAATCTCTCAACAAGCTCCAACCTCCACACCTCCCAGTCTCCTCAACACCACTTCCTCCTCTCTATTTTTTCAAGTTTCAACACACACTCCATAAGTCTTCTGAAGTATCCTCATTAATAGACACCAACCTACATTCCTAAATTTTTGGGAAAAAGTTAATTAAAATTAGATACTAAATGAATTAGATAAATTAAAAATAAAATATAATGCAAAGTCTTCCTTTTCATGATATCTTGTAAATGCAACTTTGATAAAATTTCCCAAAATTTATAGCAAGTCACCATACCCATTTAATTAATCATTACAACAAATAATCAATATTAATGGGGGTATTAAATGCTACTAGATATTTATGTACATAATTTAATTTAGATAACCATTAAAAAATCACTTAAATAGTTACTAACCTTAATTGATACATCAATTATTTATGAGTAGTGTATGTATGCATAGTTAACATTCACATATCTTGCACGTGTGTTCTTGAGAAACAACAACTACCTCTAATGCATAGTTCCTATATGTTCACATTAAAACATGCATGTTGGTAAATAAAGTAAATTCATCATTCAAGAATATTAAATAACGAGAATGCAATAATTTAGCAATCATTGTTCATCACAGTAAGAAAATATCAAATGTGAATCAAAACAAGTATTCTAAATATTGTAGGAACTAAGTAAGGAAACAAGAGGAGCACATCTAATCCCTAACATACTTCCATCTTCCAAATCCTATCATTTCCTCTTTTTGACTATGTTGGAGCAAAAAATACACTAACCTAACCCCAACCAAAAATCATAAGCGGAAGTGTCAACCATATCAACCAAGTTTCCCTATCAAACAACTAGTATTTTCCATCACACATATATTGGAGTGTGGGTTAACACAACCCTCCAATGGATTTAGGTATATAGAATAAGTAGAGGGAAATACTCCACCCCTCCTGATAATACTATGTTCAACAAGATACTCAATCGGTAATACCTTCACCCTTCTTGAGAAAACTAGGGTCAACATCCTTGTGTATGGGATTTGATTACAAAGGTGTCCCAAATCCTCTTTCCTTGTAGTTGGTTGAAGCCTACAAAGTGACACATAAACAATGATTTAGGTTAGTGGTTAAGTGTGAGATAAACAAAGCATTGTAATTGATGTAAAATAATGCATTTAGCAAAATAAACTAAGCAATGAAAAAAATAACACATGAAATATAAGAAACAAATCAACAAAGCTAATGGGAAAAACTCCCTCTTTATTGATTGTACGTAGAAGATATACAATAGATTTTAAAGACACTTGAATATATTCTAGAGTAGTGGTGCTCAATGGCTCTCAATAAGGAATTCCTTTACAATCTCCTTACAATCTCTCTCTCTTTGAAATAAGTGGAGAAAAAATATAAAAGCTGACAGAATCCTTCCTCTTGCAATGTAATGCTTGATTGCCTCGGGAAATTTTGGGCACCATAACAATGCTTGAAGTTCTCATGTGATTTTTGGTTCTGCAATCCCTCAAATTTATAGAATTTGAATCATTCCTTCCCTATCCTAGCTCATTGATGAGAAAGTGACTTGGGGAAGGACAAGACGATTCCTTGGGGGCTTCATATTTCCAAATTTCAATTGAAGAGGGTTGAAACTAGTTGTTTGAACTGGTACTATCAAGGATGTTCGACCCCAATCATATTGTGGAGTGGTCCCAGGATGTTGACTATGCTTCTTCTCAAACCCTCATGAATATAGAAGAAAAATGTAACAAACAAAGTTCATATATGTAGCGGAGAGATTCAGAATGTTTGAAATATAAAATTATCCACCGTGTGAGATATATATATATATATATATATATATATATATATATATATATATATATATATATATATATATAAGACGATTAAAAATGAGGGCCCACTTATATACCTAGGCAGGTGCCATTTCATACACGTTCATGTCCTTAAATACATGCCCCTTCTATACTAATAACTAATTAACTAATCATTATTATCATTCCATATATATATATATATATATATCAACAAAGATGACAAATCAAATAATTACAAAATATACAAATAGATTACCAAGACAAAGAACATATGACATGTCTTGTCAGCAATAACCTTTGAAGACAAAGCTTTCTCCTCCTTTTCAGAAAGCTTTGTCTTCAAAGGTTATTACTGACAAGACATGTCATATGTTCTTTGTCTTGGTAATATATTTGTATATTTATTTTGTAATTATTTGATTTGTCATCTTTGTTGATACAATATGATAAGATCATCTAAGCGATAAAAAAAATAGACGAACTGAGAAGGGATCTGACCATCCTAATTCAATATTCTCTGAAATCTTGTGGTTACTGGAAACTTGAGATGGATTTTTATCACAACATTGAATTATGGTGACATCAACATTCTTTGGAACATAAGTCATTTTTTTTTTGGTCTGAATGATATGGATCTGCAGACTAATTAAGATGTATTCTTTTATGGTTCATGTGTCAATATGGAGTTATTGTGATCTGAATTCCTCTTATCATGTGTGTGGAAATTTCTTGATTTACTTCAGGTACTGATGATGTTGAGTTGGTTGCAAAATATTCACATCAAATTTTCATCATCTAAATTGCAATATTTGAATATGTTTTTACTTCAACTAGTTTTTCGTTTACTTGGGTTGTGATATTGATTAGATTACTATTCATTCCTTTTTCTTCAACTTAGATTATTACGCTTGAAGACTTCGATTCTTCTTTCATGATAAGTACTTATAATTTGTTTCTCAATGATTTCTTATAATTTTTATATTTTTTAATTTGAGTGACTAGACTTTGATTATAACTCTTTAGTTGTAAAATTTCTCCATTTTCTAAATTTTTGACTTTAATCTAAGTGTCTTTATCTTTTAAAATTTGATTTGTTCTAATAACCTGAGGTCTTTTAAGCTCAAATGATCTTCTTCCTTATCTGATAGATTCTCCTTGAATTTTTTCTCAAGATATTCCTTTTTCTTGTTTTAAATTTTGCATTGTATGCTTACTATGGTTCCTTAGATGCAAAATTTCTTTGTTATTTTCCATTTATGCTTCACAACACTCATCTTCAAGATTTGTATATTTATTTTCCAATGCTTTTTTTTTTCTTTTTCATGAAGTTCTACGACTTCTTCATTTAATGTTTTAAGTTTTGTTTGTGGATTACCTTGGTATTCTTCCAAAGTAAACAATTTCTGACAAACTATACATACGATTGTGCAATTTTTAAATATTGACGAATACTCAAATTATGTTCGACAAGGAAAACATTTGGTCCAAAACATAGAATTATGTATGAAATCCATAATTGCTTCATTCATTTTCAAATTAGACTCCATTTTACATTCATCAAAATATGAGTATGGTTTTTAAAAGTAGTTCCTTTTACTTTTTATTAATCTTTTGATCCCTTTTAATGATAACTCCTTTTAGTTATATAATGATGAAATATATATTTCAATCTATTTTTTTATAACATTTTCCTTTTTTAAATCACTTTTTTTAATATATAATTTTTTTTTTTTTTAAATAACCTTGCCTCCACTAACTTCCTCTTAGTTTTTTATTTGTTTAATTTTATAAACCAAATATTTTTATGAAAACCTTTTATATTAAAATACCTTAATACCTAAGGTATTTTTTTCTAATCCTCGGGTTGAATCCTTTCAATAATTTGCAATATGCCCTTCACTTTGGACAATCTAACCCTTAGTATTTGAATTTTAAGTGCGAAGCCTCTTTTTTTTCCTTAATAACTATTTTCCCAAAAAGATAATTAACAAAGATGTATAGTCTTTGCAGTCACACCATTTCTCGAGACAACCTTTCTCTAGGTTAAGCCGAAATAATGACAACCATGATTAAACCATGAGTATGTTGATCAGTGACAACTTTTCTGTGAACTACTATTGGCTAGCAGTGAGCGACGAAGTTCACCCCAATAGTTGTTGTAATTGTGCTTTGCTGTTGTAGAGTGGATGAATTGTGCCAACAACCCTTGCAATTGCAAATAAATACAAATATTTCATACTATCAACATTTTTTTTTCACCCTCAGCGTCGACATACTTGATTTGAAATGCATGAGTTATCTCGGATAAGACCACGATGGCTTCCACTGGAATAATTTGTCAACAGATGGCTTTAGATGAACTTTCGCTGGTCATGGCAGTGTAACATGATAGAAATAGCAGATAGTGGCAGGGGTATTGGGCGATAGTTGCATCGGTCCTTTGAATGAATGTGGCAATGCAAAACAAGAGTCGGTGGCGGCTGGAGTGACAACTGACAGTGTGGGCGGTAGCTGAGGTTTCCTGCAGACAATCACATGCAATATATATATATATATATATATATATATATATATATATATATATATATATATATATATATATATATATATAAACTCTTTTTTAATATATAGTAATTGTTTTTTACTATTTTTTATTTTTTCAATAATAACTTCTTTTTTATTGTTTTTTTTTATAAATTGAATTTTTATTTATTTTTTAATATTTTTTACATAATTTTTTTTTTCCTTTATTTATGTGTTTTTATTTTAAATTTTTTTTCTTCATATATATAAATATACACTTTTTTTTAATGGTCAAAGACCTGAATGGTGAAACCAACAAAATGGAAAACTTCCAACTATATAGTGAAACGTTTTAATCACAATGACAACAAAATTGATGGAAAGTTGATGGCTAAAGACAGAAGAAAATGGCTCTAATACTAATGTAACAAAAAAAAAATTGTATATACAACGAAGATATTCACAATATTTGAAATATAAAAGTATCTGTCATAGGATATATATATATATATATATATACACACACACACACACACACACACACACACAAGAGATATGCGATGATTACAAGTCAGGGTCTGCTTATATACCTAGACATGTGCCCTTTCTTAAATGATCATGTCCTTAAAGACATGCCCCTTCTATACTAATCACTCATTAACTAATCATATATATATATATATATATATATATATATATATATATATATATATATAGAGAGAGAGAGAGAGAGAGAGAGATACAATTCATGGTAAAACCTACCTTTGGTGCACCAGCAAGCTGGATTGACTTTTAAATGGAACTTTGGAAAACTTTTTAATTTTTTGATATTCATGATGTTTCTATCTAGGAATGATTCAAATGTACATGTTGTTTTCTGACTTATATATATTTAAGAAAGGGCACATGTCTAGGTATATAAGCGGACCCTGACTTGTAATCGCCGCATATCTCTTTTGTGTGTGTGTCTATATATATATATAGACACACACACAAAAGAGATATGCGACGTTTACAAGTCAGTTTCTGCTTATATATATAGACACACACACAAAATAGATATGTGACGATTACAAGTCAGTGTCTGCTTATATACCTAGACATGTGCCCTTTCTTAAATGATCATGTCCTTAAAGACATGCCCCTTCTATACTAATCACTCATTAACTAATCATTATTATCATATATATATATATATATATATATATATATATATATATAGAGAGAGAGAGAGAGAGAGAGAGATCATGGTAAAACCTAACTTTGGTGCACTTTCAAGGATTGATGTTTTAATAGAACTTTGGAAAACTTTTTAACTTTTTGATATTCATGATGTTTCTAGCTAGGAATGATTAAAATGTACGTGTTGTTTTTTGACTTTGAGTGCCATCTGACCTGTACAAATGTGTGCACGATTTTTCCATAGTAACATGTGTCCCCTTGTGGTTACCATTATTTTAACAATATTTGTTAGGAAGCAAAATTTCCCTTTAAATCAATATTGAATTCAAAGAGTTATTTTCTATAATCAGTAGGCTATGCCTTGAATATCTATTGACTTAGAAATTAAAGGGTGGTATATGAAAGCAAAAGGATAACCAACTTCTTCAGCAATTTTTGAATTCAAGAAGTCAGAACTTGAACGTAACCGCTTTATTTTTTTTTGCTTAAAGGGATGTAACAATACTTATGATAAAAATCCTGAACTACTATTGGCTAGCAGTGAGCGATGACGTTCACCCCAATAGTTGTTGTAGTTGTGCTTTGCTGTTGTCGAGTGGATGAATTGTGCCAACGACCCTTGCAATTGCAAATAAATACAAATATTTCATACTATCAACATTTTTTTTCACCCTCAGTGTCGACATACTTGATTTGAAATGCATGAGTTATCTCGGATAAGACCACGATGGCTTCCACTAGAATAATTTGTCAACAGATGGCTTTAGATGAACTTTCGTTGGTCATGGCAGTGTAACATGATAGAAATAGCAGACAGTGGCAGGGGTATTGGGCGATAGTTGCATCGGTCCTTCGAATGAATGTGGCAATGCAAAACAAGAGTCAGTGGCGGCTGGAGTGACAACTGACAGTGTGGGCGGTAGCTGAGGTTTCCTGCAGACAATCACATGCAATATATATATATATATATATATATATATATATATATATAATAACTCTTTTTTAATATATAGTAATTGTTTTTTACTATTTTTTATTTTTTCTATAATAACTTCTTTTCTATTGTTTTTTTTATAAATTGAATTTTTATTTATTTTCTAATATTTTTTACATAATTTTTATTTTTCTTTTATTTATGTGTTTTTATTTCAATTTTTTTTTTCATATATATAAATATACACTATTTTTTTTTTTTTAATGGCCAAAGGCCTGAATGGTGAAACCAACAAAATGGAAAACTTCCAACTATATAGTGAAACGTTTTGATCACAATGACAATAAAATTGATGGAAAGTTAATGGCTAAAGACCAGGATAGAAGAAAATGGCTCTAATACTAATGTAACAAAAAATATTTGTATATACAACGAAGATATTCACAATATTTGAAATATAAAAGTATCTGTCATAGGATACACACACACACACACACACAAGAGATATGCGATGATTACAAGTCAGGGTCCGCTTATATACCTAGACATGTGCCCTTTCTTAAATGATCATGTCCTTAAAGACATGCCCCTTCCATACTAATCACTCATTAACTAATCAGTATTATCATATATATATATATATATATATATATATATATATATATATATATATATATATATATAGAGAGAGAGAGAGAGAGAGAGAGAGAGAGAGAGACAATTCATGGTAAAACCTACCTTTGGTGCACCCGCAAGGATTGACTTTTTAATGGAACTTTGGAAAACTTTTTAATTTTTTGATATTCATGATGTTTCTAGCTAGGAATGATTCAAATGTACATGTTGTTTTTTGACTTATATATATTTAAGAAAGGGCACATGTCTAGGTATATAAGCGTACCCTGACTTGTAATCGCCACATATCTCTTTTGTGTGTGTGTCTCTCTCTCTCTCTCTCTCTATATATATATATATATAGACACACACACAAAAGAGATATGCGACTTTTACAAGTCAGGGTCCGCTTATATATATAGACACACAGACAAAGTAGATATGTGACGATTACAAGTCAGTGTCCACTTATATACCTAGACATGTGCCCTTTCTTAAATGATCATGTCCTTAAAGACATGCCCCTTCTATACTAATCACTCATTAACTAATCATATATATATATATATATATATATATATATATAGAGAGAGAGAGAGAGAGAGAGAGAGAGAGAGAGAGAAATCATGGTGAAACCTAACTTTGGTGCACTTTCAAGGATTGATGTTTTAATAGAACTTTGGAAATTTTTTTAACTTTTTGATATTCATGATGTTTCTAGCAAGAAATGATTCAAATGTACATGTTTCTTTTTGACTTTGAGTGCCATCTGACCTGTACAAATGTGTGCACGATTTTTCCATAGTAGCACGTGTCCCCTTGTGGTTATCATTATTTTAACAATATTTGTTAGGAAGCAAAATTTCCCTTTAAATCAATATTGAAGTCAAAGAGTTATTTTCTATAACCAGTAGGCTATGCCTTGAATATCTATTTACTTAAAAATTAAAGGGTGGTGTATGAAAGCAAAAGGATAACCAACTTCTTCAGCAATTTTTGAATTCAAGAAGTCAGAACTTGAACATAACCGCTTTATTTTTTTTTGCTTAAAGGGATGTAACAATACTTATGATAAAAATCCTGAATGTAATGAGTTTACTGGTATAAGGCAAGAAGTGTTATTGATCGCACAAATCTAATTACTTACACAAATTAAACTCTCTATCCATTGATGAATTTATATTTCTGGGAATAAAACTCATTTAGATTTTAAAGTACTGTTAAGAATGCTCAGAGTGATGCAAAGAAAACATAACAATAGAAGAAGAAAACATAATGTAAATATATCAAAAACTATGATATTTTTGGTTAACAAAATTGTCTTATAGACTTCATAATGAAAAAATAGTGCTCACCATCCAAAACATATGAAACCCTCTTCCTTGTTCTTCATTATTTATGTACATGCTTTGTGATAACTACTTCAATAACTAGCTAGTAACTAACTTCTAACTAACTAATAACTAAATATAATTTAGCATACTAATACATAATTTATTACTAAATCATATCAAATTAAAAATAAAGACATTAACTTTGTCGTGAGGGACAAAGTTCCATCATGGTTCCACTGATATCTTGTAGACCATCTTCAGTCTCTCTAGTACATAGTTCTTGCACAACAAATTAAAATCATTGTTTTTATTGATAACAATGCCACATCACTTGATATCTAGGTCGCATGAGAAAAATCAAGATCCATATCAACATTTGATCTTGGCATCTCTAAGCTACCTTCGGTAGCCATTATGAAATTATTTAGCACCAATCCAGAAAATACAGTCTAGTTGTGATAATGAAGACTGTTGGAGAACCATGGTGAAGTAGCTCCACTCTAAAGGATGCAGTCTCTAGAGGGCCCTTATTAAATGCAATGATTTTTGAAGCTAAGGGAATGGTTGTGTACCCAAGGGTGTACTTTGTTGATTGTGAATCATGATTACACCCTTAAACCATCAAATATTCCTTCTCTTTCCACTTTAAAGGGAATATAGTGATTAAAAGTGTTTGTAGTTCCTTCAGTGGATTCTAAACAAGATTAAGCATTTGGTACTTTACTTTTGAATGTAAATGTTGAACTAAGTTTGGTCCAACAAAGGATAAATATGGATCTGAAAGCCATTGATGTTAGATGCGCCCAAATTATATGCTCTCAATGAGGTGAATCGTACATGCCTTCTCTTATCATCCGAATCATTCGAGACACCTAAGTTCAAAAATGAAGAGTATAAGTAGTCAATCCAAATGTTTCATTTACAAGCTTGTAATCACTTGTTAATATTTGTGAACAATACATGTAAGATAAAAGCTTCACATGACATCCCTAAAGTGTCCGCCAAAGTACACGGTCACACAATGTTGTATCTGCTTTTGGTGACACATGTTGATGAGATTTTGTAAGTCTCAAACAAGTCTAGAGTCTTGTTGATAGGGAGAAATGACCACTTGTCAAAAGGAGGAGACTACCCAGATTTGGGTTCTTTAAATAACCCAGTCCATTTGGTGTAGTTTTTCTTGATGGGTTTTATGGCTCTGTTAGCCACTAAAAAATATTTTCCCCATGAGAGGAGACTTCATTTAATCTCAAATGATTCTAATACCTAAATAAAATTTTGATCTAAAAATGCAAGTTTGAGCTAATAAAATGTAGTTTCAAGATACAAAGAAATTTGTAACTCTTACGGCAAGAAAAACACTAATTAAAACAAATATATAATTTTAATAAAACCACACTAATTAAAACAAATATATAATTTTAACAAAACCTATCTGAGGGGAGCATCATAATCTAAAATCAACTCAATTTATGCTTGTAAATTGAATATAAAATGATTAGAAATATAAAAAACACCCTACATTAAGATCATACCAGATTTTTGTGAATGGATCAAATATCAAACATGACAAACAAAAAGTCCTTTTGTATTATGCATAATTTGAATTTATTAACAATCAAACAGATCATAGTAAATGATGATAATAATCCTCAGAAATACATTTCAAAAGACTATAGAAAAAGAGACTAAATGAAAGACTGAAAACATAGTTCAAATTTCACTAAAATTCACAAAAATAGTGAAAAGCAAAAATGGTTGTGACTATTATTACTCTGATGAAACAATTCATATAAAGGTTTTAAGAAAACTTCATAAATCCCAAAAATCACTGCTTCATAATAGACGTTGATCAATAACTATTGGCAACGTCCCCTCTCCTATTCCCTTTGAAAAAATCAGTTTACAAAGAAAAAATAGTATGCAAAGGAGATAAATAAATCCCCCCCTTCATGGAGACCCCCTCATGTCATTCTACAATTGCACTTTTTATAAGGATACAAAGAATTTACAAAACCAAATTGAAGATGGTATTCCTATGAGATTTTGTTCAACCACCTTTTCTAAAATAAGAAACTCAAATCTCATCTCGAAAATATGTTTTGCAGGCTTTTACAAGATTTGGTTTGAAGTCCCATCGAAGGTTCTATTGACTCCTAAAGAAACCAATTCTAAAGCTTCGTTAATTGAATTAATCTGCTCCTGCTGCAGAAAAGGTTTGTTGTCTTTGACGATGAGTTATCCAACAAAGTCTCTAATATGAACTATTGCCCCCAAAAATCGGGAACATGCATTGTTTAATCAAACATGCATAACAAAATAAACCATTATAAGCCATTTTCTATTATCAAAATCCAAAAAATATATCAAAATTTCTATGACAAAATAATGAAGTATGATCACCAGGTTTTCATCTACTTAGACTCTCGATGATTATCACAAAATCGTTGACAATACTCGTAGGATAACGTAGCATTTCCAAAAATGAAGAGAGGTGATAAGACTGTTAGCCTAGTGATGTGTGAAACATGAAATTCATATGGTGGTTGCATTTAGCGTACATACCAGAGTAACAAATATCGTGGTCCTTTATATTTATCATGGCAACTTTTTCATGATGGAGGAATGATAATTCATAAACCTTACTCTGCAACCAAAAAGGTGGATAATGGCATTGATTAATGGATATCCTTAGTGATTTTACTATCCCATTAATTTTGGTCAGGATTTACATTTCTAATATGGCAAGGTGGATATTTTGGCGATCTATATGTGGCAGAACTCAACGTTGTGTGACTGCATGGAAGAAGGTAGATCGAGGTCCTGGAAGCGTTTAGAACCAGCATCGAAGCATGGTGTTTGTCATAGGATGACGTGGAATGCATGGGCAATAAATTAGGTTAAATGAATTGTAAGGCTAGAGGAAATATTACTTATGTGCCAACGTAATAGTTTTCAATTCGGTTTGGTCAATGCCAAACAATATACTTAAACTTTATAGTCATATCGAAGCTTTGTGATAAAAAAATCATATGATGGATGACCATTGAAGTAAATAATTCACAAGAGAAGCAAAATTTTACCTTCTTCCATAACAACAAGCAAAAAAAAAAAAAAAATCTTAATAATATGGACTCTGCTTAATATTTAATTTTTTGATAACCCCACCCATGGTGCCCTAATAAACTATATTATAAATATTTTTATAGATATGTCAAATTAAAAAAAAGAACCGAATCAAACGGGCACATATTCCAGAGTCGGGGGTGCCATTTTTTTGTTTGTGATGATTGAGATTTTCTTGTGCAGAGAAGAAACTAGAAGTATTTGATAGCCATTAAAGGTTAGATGGTGCACAAATTTAATGAACTAGCTCTTGAAATTGAAGGAGTTGCAAATGAAAGTACACATGCAATGTTGCTTGAAAAAAAAAAAACAAGAAAAGAGGACAAGAGACTTACGAAGGGAACTACATAGTGCAAGCAAGAGAGGATGAGGAAGTAAATTTTGGATGAGAAAAGAGGCTAAGGTAGCAAAAATGAGGGAGGAAGGATCCGTGAAAAATATGGAAAAGAAATAAGTAAAGACTATTCAAAGGGAATCTATAGGTAGAGAGAGAAAGAAAGGGATTGGAGCATCTAGAGACAAAAATTAATAGGCAAGATAAAACACGAAGTTTTTGGATGGGAGCGCTCTAGGTATGATGCTCCAAGTCTGACCTAACCGTGCTTCGCAGTTTGGCCCTGTGGCCTTTGTCGTCGGTGGCTCAACATTGGCTCCCCAACGCCCCCCTCAATGAAACTCGATGGTGGCCAATCGACCTCCTCCTTTTGAGAATTGGTAGCAAGTCACTCTTCCAAGAGTGGCATCTCCTTCTTCACCAGGTTAACCCCTTGCTCAGCCTTTTCTCCTTTGAATCAGGGCACGGTGGCTAGGGAAAGTCAACAAGGTAAAGGGAAAGAAGATATGTGTTGAGATTCAACAAGAAATTTCAGCACCATGCCTAGTGTGGGACCAAGAGGTCCAAGCAACACCTACACTAGGGTGGGACCATAGGGATAAATTTGGTGCATGTCTATTTTATTTATCCCTTAATTAAGATGGACAATATAATGTAATCTAATCTCAAAATAACATGTAATAGTTAACAGTGTGTGATAAACTCAATTAGCTCATGAATTTCGAGTTAGAGGTAGTTGGTGATGCATGCAGAGTAATTCTAGCTGTAACAGAGTTCGAAGTGTAGTGGTGCATTAGTTAATCCAGGTTGTAACCAGTTTAACTCAGTTAAGTGAGTTAATCTCAATTGTGCTAGTTGTAACTATTAGATACACTAGTGAGAGATCAAGTGAATTAAATATTAATTAATTCACAATTACTGACCTCACATGCAATTGGAGATTTACTACTATTAGCTGCAGGCATGTCAGATCCAGTGGAGACCCAGTTGTGATCTAGGTGAAAGGGAAGTTGACTATCAGTTGTAGGATTATTGGGTTGCACTCATGCAACCAAACACCCATTGGAGTGCCCATGATACTTGCACACTCAAGGAAGGCCAAAATTCCTAAATAATAGGGATTTTATTCATTAGGGATTGTGCAAGAAAGGCAGGTTATCTGGAGGTCGTAAATTGGCTAAGTATTGGTCAATTTTATGTGTGACAGTGTGAGACAATTAGCTGAGTACAAGATGGATCTTGTGAGAAGGGTTGTATGTAATTGTTTCATGATTCCATGCTGAATATACAATAGAAGATAGTGGGGTTTTGAGCAGCAAGCTTTCCCCGATAAATTATCTTTGTTGTGGCTTGATTGATTCTTCTTTGCTTTATGTGATTGGCGATTTTGTTTTTTAATTCCGCAATTGATTTGTAGAAGTGATTCAGTATTTAACTTTAGTATATTGTTAGATCAGATTGAATCCATTATATACATGCTTGTTGTATAATTTTTACATGGTATCAGAGCACGAGAAATCACAATAGTGAAGGAGGAGCTGAGTTTGTGATTGGATAGAATTTGAATTTGCAAAAAGACTTTCTTGGTGCTACAGCTGATTTAAGATCGAAATGGATTTTAATGGCTTGAGGTTAGAGTATGCACTTGAGGGTAGCTCCAACTATATTTTTTGGAAGGACAAGATAGAGGCAGTAGTCAAAGACAATGGCTTGAAGGAATTCATTGACAATGATGTTCCTAAACCTGCTGTGACTGATGATGCAAATCTTGATGCATGGAAAAATAAAGTGGAAAAGGTGAGGAGGATCCTATTGGAGGGAGTAAGAGACCACAATGTCTCAAGCGTCCATGGGAAAGCCACACCATATGCAATGTGTAAGGCTTTTACGGATCTATTTCAAAGTAGCAACGACCATAGGAAATTGGCGCTCAAAGATAAACTCAGGAAGATCAAGATGGAGAAGGGCGACTCCATGCCAAAATATTAAACAAAGTTTGTCCAATGTCGGGATGAACTGGGGAGCATTGGAATAATTGTCGTTGATGATGATTGGGTGAGCTTGTCTCCCAGGACTTCCCAAGAGTTGGCATAGTTATCAAGAATCTGTCAATGGAAGGGAAAAGCTACCAGATTGGGAACGACTATGGTCAAATTTGGTGCAGGAGGAGTTCAGAAGGAACACCAGAGATGGATATTCATCTAATAATGAAGATGAAGAATATTGTGCTTTGGCTGCCAAGGCGAAGAAAGGGAAGGGGAAGAAATTCTGAGTCCAAAGATGGCAAGAAGCAGGACATGTCCAGGGCGAAGTGTTTTCACTGTCACGAGCATGGGAATTATGCTACTAACTGTCCACAAAAGAAGAAGAACAAGAAGGCTGGAGGATTTGCAACTGATGAGACTTTGGCCTCGTAATTTGAGCTTGACTTCTCATTGATCACATGCATGGTTTCAATTGCATTAGGATCTGTATGGTATTTTGATAGTGGTGCTTCTTTTCACATGATGGGAGACAAGGAACTTTTCAGTAACTTGGAGGAGAAGGATCTCCATATGCAGATTGAAATAGGTGATGATGGGCAGTACAATGCTACAGGGATTGGTACCATTACCTTCCAGAGGTTGTCACGTAAACCCTTTTAATTAAAATATTTAATGCATGTACCATGTTTGAATAAAAATTTAGTCTCAGTTGAAATGTTGGAGGATAGAGACTATGATGTTGTTTCTAGTGAAGGAAAAGCTTCCCCGCGACACAAAACAACAGGACAAGCCAAGAATATAGGGATTCGAGTTAAGAAACTCTACAAGCTAGATGTAGATGGTTGTGCAACATTGATGGGCAAGGTGGACAAATTGGTGAGCTGGGATGAGGGCGAATTATGGCATAGGAGATTGGGTCATCTTCACCATGGAGCCTTGAAATTCATGCAACAGATTTCTTCTGGTCTTCCCAAAGGTACACTTGTGAAGTCAGACACATGCAAGGGATGTACTATGGGAAAATATGTAAAGGCCACATTCCATGAGAAGGAGAGCTGAGCTTCAGGGATCCTTGAGAGAGTTCACACAGACGTGTGTGGACCATTCTCTGTTGCTTCGACGGCAAAACATAAGTACTGTGTGAAATTTTTTGATGAATTTTCTCGTAAGTGCTAGATCTTCTTCATGCAGAAGAAAGATCATACATTCTCAAAGTTTCTTGAGTTGAAGGCACTGGTGGAGAAAGAGTCGGGGAAGCAAGTGAAGGCTCTTAGGAGTGATAATGATGGAGATTACATCTTTAACGAATTCAAAAACTTATGCAGCAAAGAAGGAATTCGAAGAGAATTGATAGTGCCTCATAACCCACAACAAAATGGGGTCGCTAAAAGAAAGAATAGAAATATTATGGGTGCACCAAGAGTGATGTTGCATGGTCAAGGCCTACCGATGCATCTATGGGCAGAAGCATGCAACACTGCAGTATTTGTGCAGAACCGTTGTCCTCATAGGATACTTGGCATGAGTACACATGAAGAGGCTTTCAGTGGTAAGAAACCTGATGTTTCACACTTTAATATTTTTGGCTCATCTGTTTATGTGCATGTGACCAAAGACGCTAGGAAGAAGCTGGAACCGACAACTGAGATAGGGATTTTTGTGGGGTACACTGAAGCACCCCACAACTATCAAGTGTATTTTCCAAACATCAAAATGACTGTTGTGCGACAGGATATAAAATTTGATGAGGAGAAAACCATGCAGTTGTCCCTTGAGAGGGAGATGGACTTGCATGCAGAGGAGGAAATTTTGGTTCCCAAGTATGAGCCTCAAGATGTGGATAAGCCACATGAGGAGGATCATGGAGTGGCGGAAAACACTCATGCAGAGCCATCCATTAGAAATGGTAGAAGGCGCACTACGGAAGCTGATAGATTGAGACTTGATGCTGCAGATAATGTAGGAGCCCCTACTTCATAGCGCATACAGAGATAGTCTCCTGACAGGTTTACTGGATACATGGCTATTATGAACAAATGTATTGTGACTGAACCATCTTCCTTTTAGGAGGCAATGCAACAACCAACTTGGGTTGATGCAATGGTGGAGGAGTATGACTCCATTTTCAAGAAAGTGCATGGGAGATTATCCCAAGACCAGTTGACAAATCTGTGGTTGGATATAGATGGCTCTACAAGGTAAAGCAAGTTGTTGATGGGAGTGTGAAGAAATATAAGGCCATATTTGTGGCCCGAGTATTCTCATAGATTGAGGGGATTGATTATGATGAGAATTTTTCACCTGTTGCAAGGTACTCTTCCATTAGATCCATCCTTGCACTCTCAGCATAGATGGGTTGGTGCATTCATTAGATGGATGTGAAAATTGTGTTTCTCAATCGAGTGATTGAGGAATAAGTGTACATAGAGTGGCCTGAAGGTTTTTAGATCTTCAACAATGAGTCGCACGTGTGCCGAATCAAGAGAGCACTATATGGGTTGAAGCAAGCACCTTGTGCTTGGTACACTCAGATAGACAGCTATTTCACCAGACTGTGATTCACCAAAAGTGAAGTTGATGCAAACCTGTACCAGATTGTGGTTAAGGGTAAGCTATTGATTATTGTTATTTATGTTTATGATCTAATTTTGATTGGTGATGAGTATTTGATACACTCATGCAAGGAGGATCTTGCAAGGGAGTTCAAAATGAAGGACATGGGATTCCTTCATTATTTCCTTGGTTTGGAAATATGGCAGTGGGATGTTGAAATTTTTGTTTCTCAAGGAAAGTAGGACAAAGAGATACTGGGTAAGTTTCACATGGAGAGCTACAAACCCATGGATACTGCTCTTCTAGGAAATTGGAGGAAAGAGGATGCTACTTCTGGAGAGGTAGTGGATGCTACTATCTACAGGAAGTTAGTTGGTTCAATAATGTGCCCATGATACTTGCACAGTCAAAAAAGGCCAAAATTATTAAATAATAGGGATTGCATTCATTAGGGATTGTGCAAGTAAGGCAGGATATCTGGAGGCAGTAAATTGGCTAAGTATTGGTCATTTTTATGTTTGACAGTGTGAGACAATTAGCTGAGTATAGGAGGGATCTTGTGAGAAGAGTTGTATGTAATCATGATTTCATGTTGAACATGCAATAGAAGATAGTGGGGTTTTGAGCAGCAAGCTTTCCCCGGGAAATTATCTGTGTCGTGGCTTAATTGATTCTTCTTTGCTTCATGTGATTGGTGATTGTGTTTTTTTAATTCCGAAATTAATTTGTAGAAGCGATTTAGTATTTAACTTTAGTACATTGTTAGATCAGATTGAATCCATGATATACATGCTTGTTGTATAGTTTCTACACTATGGACCTCTAAAAGGACCAAACCGAAGAAAAAAATGCTAAATCAACCCCTCATTCAAGAGGTGATGCAGAGGAAGACACTACTACGGAAGAAAAGGAAAAAAGGCAATCAAAGTAGACCAACACATGTCACCAAAAGGCCAAAATGACACCAGATCTGGTCATCCAAGACCCGCATATAGAGGTTTACAGAGATTACATGCAAGAACACGTAGTGATCTATAAATTCATGGGTATTTGGAAAACAAAAAGAGCCCTCAATGGCTGGATCTAATCAAAATGGAATCCAAAAGGAGAAATTAAACTACAAGTGGGCTCTAAGTGATTTTTCACAGCAGTCTTTAGCATCCTTGAAGATAGATATAGGCCTATATTTCTTCAACTTAGTCGACCTATACATGAGATTTTGGAAAGAGAACTTCACACTTGAAAAAGAGGATTTCACCAGAGTCCCTATCTAGGTCCAACTCTACTCCCTACCCACGGATTACTGAGCTCCCACATTCCTCAAAGGTATCTAAGACGAATTAGGATAATACATAAAAATGTCATAGGGAACAAGAAATGGGCACTAAATCTCATACGCAAGAATTTGTGTCTACATAAACATCTCAGGTGCCTTAGTGGAGGCAATTAAGCTCATATATAGGGATGAAATATGGATGCAAAGCATTGAATATGAGCACATCCCCTTTAGATTCAGGAATTTCCATGAACATGGGCACCTCTTCTGAGAATTCCCTCAAAATAAGGCCCGCTCAATAGAAGACCAAACCAACAAAAAGAGGGTCGAGCAGGGATACACTAGAGCTAGTAACAAGCAAAAACACGACAAGAAAACACTCAATAAGAAATATCATCCCAAGGCTACTCAACAAAAAAAATTTGAAGCTCTGAACACACAACAAGAAGAAAAAATACCTCTTTTCTTAGCGGAGGAAGACTACAAGAAAAATGAACAAGCACTAGAGAAAAGCAGGCCAACAGAGGGAGAAGAAGATTACAACATGCTAGAAAATGAACAACCACAAGAAGATAGTGATATGGGATAGATACATGAAGCTCCCACTCCAAAAGAAAATGCTATTGAAGAGGCCCTACAAGGAGTTGACCTCCTAACGGTTGCAAAGGAATAGCAAACAAATGCAATAGAAGCAATTCTGAAATGCAATACAAAAAATCGAAGACGCACACCTCCTACAGGAGGTAATGATACAAAATTTCGGACAAGATGCCAAGGAAAAGGGAGCAGGCAAGGGAATTCTCGAAAATATAGATGCAAGACAATAATTCCCAAAAGGACAAAACAAAAAAAGAGTCTGGAAAACTACCAGTCAACTCCTTCAAGAGCTGGGCGCCCATCTCATCAACGAAGGAAAGGTAAGAGCCCTACACATACCCCCTAAATTTTTTCAATGATTTTCACTTCATGGAATATTAGAGGACTCAATAGTCCTGGGAAGAAATGAATCTTGAAAAACAAACTCGCTATAGACAAGCCAATTATCCTACTGCTTCAAGAAACCAAAATTGACTTGGACAACATTAACATGATCCAAAAAACATGCTTCAAAAACTATGACAACACGATAATCTCTGCTAGCGGGACTGAATAAGGTATAACAACTCTATGGAAGAGCTCAGTCTTTGAACTTACAAAATCAGTCGCCAATAAACACGTGTTAATGACTGTTCTAAAAATTAAAGGCACAAATGACAGTATTTATGTCATTAACATTTGTGCGCCACACAGAGTGGCAAAGAGAATCAACATGGTGCATAATCTTATCCATATTCTAAACTCCTTCCACCACACCTACAAAATCATAGTAGGGGACTTCAACATGGTGGTTAACTTGGGGGAGAAAAAGGTGGACCTTTGTAAGTTGGAAAGGGAATCTGTGGCATTCCAAGAAATCATCGACGATCTCAAGTTGATAGAAATACCAACAAAAAACGACACCTTTACTTGGACTAATAGTCATGGAGGGGAAAGAAAAATTGCTTCAAGGCTGGATCCTTTTCTCCTCTCGAAGAAAATATACCTCACCTCTTGGGAAATAGAGGCCAAGATTCTACCACAGGTAGGCTCAGACCATTGGCCCATATCTCTGACAGTCCATATCTCTAGTGGACCCAAAAACAAGCCCTTAAGATTTGAAGCATTCTGGCTCGACCATCCATAATTCATGGACATAATGAAAGAGTGGTGGAATACCCCTCAGCCCCATCAAGGAAACAAAATGTACAAATTTCAACAAAAAATGAAATTCATAAAGATGGAGATCGGGACTTGGAACAAGAAAAAAATTGACAATATCACTTCGAAGAAAAGACTATTGGAATTGAAGTAGGAGGCCATCCAAGAACAAATAATAAAAAAAGGACTCAATGAGAAAATAAAATAGGAAGAACTCCAACCCCAGCAAAACTTGGAGGAGAGGGAAGCTCAAGAGGAAAAATTGTGGCGACATAAATCCTGAATAAACTGGTTGAAATGTGGGGAGAGGAACTCTACATTCTTCCACCACTCCATGATCCAGTACATGAGACACAACATAATTATGAGCTTAAAAACCAATGGGGGTAATATCATACATGCTCATGAAGAAATGGAAGAGGAACTCAAACAGTACTTTGGCACGCTTCTTAAATAAAATGGTCAAGACAGGTCTGTAGCAATAGAAAAAATAAACAGGAATATTCCAACCATATTGACAAAGGAACATAACCAAAATGTTGTTGATAAAAGTCTCTCTACAGGAGGTTGAAGAGGTTGTGATGTCCATGCCCAATGGAAAGGTGCCAGTCCCAGTTGGATTCACCATTAACTTCTTCAAGGCATGTTGGCCCTTGCTAAAGGAAGAGGTCCATGACCTTGTCGAGGAATCTAGCATTCAAAAATCGGTCCTAAAATCTTTGAATGCCACCTTCCTCACTCTAATACCAAAATATGAAAGTTTTGATTCCCCCGAAAAGTTCAGACCAATAGATCTATGCAACGTCATCTATAAGATAATATCCAAATTTTTAGTGAATAGGATAAAGAATATTCTGCCACTTCTCATCTCTCAACATCAATTTGGATATGTAGAAGGTCGACAAATCCTAGAAATTATTATTCTCTCAAAATAAATCATACACTCCCTCAAAGAACAAAGAAAACCATGCATGATAATACAATTGGACATGTCCAAATCTTTTGAAAAAATCAGTTGGGATTATATGAGGAAAGTCCTTGATGCCTTTGGATTAAACAAGGAATGCATCAAATGGATTATGGCTATGGTATCTGGGGCATTCTTCTATATCCTTCTCAACGGATCCCCCTCCCAAACTTTCTATCCTTCCTGCGGCATTAGACAAAGGGATCCCATATCCCCCTTTCTCTTTGTAATCATGGCAGAGGGGATCAGCTGATCCATCTCTGTTTCCTCCTCTCAAGGGCTCATCTCCAACATCAAGCTTTAAAATTCTATGCCCCTCTCTACTTGCCAACAATTTTTTGATGACACCCTTCTCATGGGCACTCCCACAATAAAAGAATCCCACTCCTTCAAATCTATCTTGACCGAGTTCTCTGATGCCTCAGGGACCTCCATCAACATGGATAAATCCAAACTATTTTTCCTAAACACCAACCCAAACATCCAAAGAAACATTTCCAGGATTCCTGACTTCAAAATCTGTAACTTCCCTTCCAAATACCTGGGCGTCCCCCTCACTGAAAAACTTTTAGCCAAATCAAAATGGGAGAACCTCACTGTCAAGCTGGAAAAAGGACTAGCCAACTGGACCTTTAGAATGCTAAACTTGGCGGGCCGTTTGGTTTTGGTCCAATATATTCTGCAAGCCATTCCCCACTATATGTGTTCAGCACTGACGGCTCCTAAATCCATATCCAACCATATAAGAAACATATAACGGAAATTCCTTTGGAAAGGCTCCGAGAACAACAAAAAATGGGCCTTGGTTTCTTGGAACAAGGTATGTAAACCCAAATTTGAATGGGTTCTAGGCCTCAGAGACTCAGAAATAATGGGAAGTTCCTTAGGGAAGAAAACCTAGTGGAGATGTATAACCAACCCTCACTCCCCATGGGGTAGTTTATGGAAAGAAAAATACACCCATTCTCATCATCACGATCTACTTATCAGATTAAGTGGAACACTCAAAGGCTCAACAATCTAGAATCAAGCCTGGAATAATAGATAAATCATCCAAAACCACTGCTTCTAGGAAATTGGCAATGGTGAGAAAGCCCTCTTTTGTGGAGATGAATGGAAATAGTGCCCAAAGCTGAACCAAGAACAGTTTAGCTAGATTAATATAAATAAGGAAAAAAAGCAAGAGGAAGGTTAAGAAATAATGGAAGACAAACAATGAGGAAATTGGTTGGAGGGACTGGCTCACTGAAGAATAATGGGATCACAATGAATATCCTGCTTCCTGGAAAAACATATTTGAGGAACTTAGGCAAAGATAGATAAAAAGAGGCAATGAGGAGGACAAGCTCAGATGGGGGAATAATTTGGCAACAAACTTCAATATAAAATAGGCTTACAGATATGTGGCATCTCCTGACTTCATTCCATCGGAGAAAAAATGGAAGACCCTATGGGAGAAAAAGAAATGGCCTAAGATATCCATATTTCTCTGGCGCATAATGCACAGGAAGATCCTGACTTGGGATAATTTAAAAAATAAGGGCTTCATTGGGCACTCCAAATGTATTCTCTGTGGAAATAACGAGGAAACTACCAACCATTTATTAAATGAATGCTAGTATGCCAAAAATATTTGGAATTGGGATTCTTTAGTATTTAAATCCATATACAGAGATCCCTCCTCCATCCTCAACACCATCGAACTCTAGCGCTCTTCATTCTCCACCCAGACTTTGATTAACAGGGTCTGGAATCTCCTCTCAGAGATTATTTGTTGGCCTTAGTGGAAGGAGAGAAATGCCAGAACTTTCCAAGGATCGATCAAGCTGGAATAAAGGGTCATCTCAATTATCAAACAAACCATAAGAGAAATAGTTTCCCACTCGAAAATGGATGCTCCCATTAATCCTCCATCCTAGGATGATCTTAGAATCCTGTCAATGCTGGATATCCCTATCTCCATCATTCCCTTGATATTCTAGATCTCTTCCCATCACCACTCTGATCAATATTGGCTCCCACCAGATTCTAGCACAATGAAGTTGAATTACAATGGGGCAGCCAAAGGCAACCCTGGGATAGTAGGTTTCAGAGGCGCTTTCAGGAACTCAAAAGGGTAGATCATCTAGATTTAAGCTGTAAATCTAGGAAACTCTACCAATAATGTTGCAGAATTACAGTCTCTGGAACATGGCATTTAGATTTCCTTTGCTAATAATTTTTGGCCTCTTATTGTTGAGGGGGAATCAACGGTTGCTACCCAATCTTGTAGGAAACTCCAAAATGGGAAAATTTCCATGCAAGTATTCAAAATCTGGAGGCTCACCAAAATAATAAACATGATTAAGGTTCACAATGATCACGCCAATGGAGTGACCTTCCAGGTTGTAATATGCACAACTAACTAGTTAGCTGACAAGCTAGAAAATGTTGGCGTGGAAAACTCCTAAAGGCTCCTCTCGCTAGTGTGGGATGAGCTCAGATAGGGCACATTGAAGTATGAGTATGCCTCAATCATGAGAAATTATTTTCCAGATAAACCTGACAGAGATCAGATTTACAAGGCCTCCTCCTAAGAAAAAAATCATGATCTTAACCACCATAAAGATAGATCTTCATAGAGGGAGTATGAGCACCTCACTGCACATTACATCAAACCACTCAAATGTCCTCTCCATTCTCTGGTGCACCTGTAACCTCAACCATCCTCTGAACCCCGTTCGCGCGATCATTATTCCCCACTCCCTGTCATCTCACCCTACCTCTCCAACGTGTGACTATGAATACCCCTTCATTTGCTTATTCTCATCGCTTTGTAGCTATTTTCCTTCTGAGACCCCTTCGTTTCTCTGTTCCTCTGTCGCTTTCCTTTTTAGCCACCTTCTATACTACCGTTGTACGCTATGCAACCCCAATTCCCATCTTAGTATGACCACTCGCCAAGCCAGTTACTCTGCGCAATGGGGGAGAGGTCAAGGATGTGATCGGGGAGCTCATTCCTCACGTTGGTATTCCTTGAGAATGACACCCACCACCAAGGTAGAGTCTGCAGCGAGGAAAAATATTAGGAACTAAGAAATTGCTATCAACCAAGACATTCATGAAAGGGTCATCAATTTTGAGAACCATGCAAGGCTGGTTTGCTAGCGCATCGCAATAGAGGAAGTACACAAATATTTCGACTAGATTCCAGAACCTGGCTTGACGAACGTAAGGGAAAATATGTTTAGCAGGGCTATTGAGATGCATTGGCAGACCAAAAAGATGTTGGGCCTTACCATGCAGTCTCACTAGTAACACAATAATGCTTTGGAAAGGAAAATTGATGCTAACACAGAGAAGTTTATGCTCTATCTGGGAGTGGTCCATCGTCGTCATTTTGTAACCAAAGACTCACCACACTATTATCTAATGAAGAAAAGGTTGGCCAACGTTGAGGCCACACCTACTTTCAAGGGAGAAAAAATGGGAGCTACGACCAGTCGGCCTATCCAGGACGCCATCATCGACAATAGCACCCCCAAGAGGCCAATAAGCCTTGAAGCCAATTCAGTCAAGGACACACCTTAATCATACGCTCCATTCAGGTTTTTTTCCATGGGCCTCATTTACCTTCCTACTATATATATATTTATATATATATATATATATATATATATATATATATATATATATATATATATATATATATATATATATATATATATATATGTATGCACAATCACTATGTTTCTTGGCTCGGGAGGACCCTCAACTCAACCGAGGCCAGTCAGGGCACTAGTTTGAAGCTACAGTGTAGCTCAATTTTTGTAACAATAGTCTTGCCCTCCGAAAAATATAGATTATATACCATTCTGGGGATTTATATTTTTGTTTCCACTTGTTTAGTTGTGTATAACTGCATACACCTGCAAATCCAAAATTTAACTATGCTTAAATATTGCTAGGCTTGGTTGCTGGAGCATGTTGCTCGCACCAGCTCTACATGGATGTAATTGCATGCCTCTTTTTTTTAATAGAAATATCTAATTTAAAAAAAAAAATCAATAGGCAGTGTTGAAGTGAAGATAAGAGAATATAAGAGAAGAGAAGAGAAGAGAAGAGAAGGGGATTGGTTCTTTAGTTCTATGGAGGCTATGGGTTGAGATAGCAGACTTTGGAGTCTTGTAACAACTTGGGAAGAGGCCATCCTATAGTGGCATCAAGGAAGACTTAATTGAAGACTTGTGGTTACCGCATTGTTGTTACAATTGGTTCTGGATTCCCTAGGAGTGGTTGAATCATTGTGTGTGAACTTGGGGTGAAGTAAAGCACCTCTGGACTCACTGTGTTGATGAAGGAAGAATCGTTCAGTTGGTGGGATTGAGGAAGGAGGTCCTCTTGAGTCCTTGTTTTAGCTGGCAGTTGGTATTCAAGTACTTTAAGTAAGCATCCTCCTCAAACTCTAGAATATAGCTTAGGGGTGACAAATGAAAGTGAGTGTGGCTGCAACTATCTATGGTTGGGTGGAGATTAATTGTCCCAGACTCAGTTGCATTGCAAATTTAAAGATAAGTATCTATTTATACTTGTTTATCTATTGATGAATCTTGATGAATTCTAATTGTAATAGTTCTATATTTTGTGACTGCATTCATGTTGTTAATCCTTGAAAATGTGGTTAAATCTATGTGGGGATATGATAATGATGTATATGCTAAATATATTTGTGTGTGTGTGTGTGTGTGTGTGTGTGTGTTTGCTCTAAAACTAATGAAAATGGTGAATAAGCTAAGTAAGCATGATATTTGAACTAGAAATAAAATGTTGCGTGAATAACTTGCGGGTGTTGATCATAGAACATCTGATGCATGAACCATGTAATGAGCCACATGATAATAAGGACTATGCTTTACCATTGAGCTTAGCCCTATATTGAATGACATGCTTAGTTGATTTTAAAAAACAATACTTAAACAAATGGCATAAAGACACCATTTCATGCTACAGGTCGTAGCAGAAGCCATAAGAACTTGAAATGAAAGTTAAAAACATTGGGTATAAGGACCTTTTTTATAAATATGAAATACTTACATATGAGATCATCTTCCTAGAAGGTCTATAATTGTCTACATCAATTTATTTTCCTAAATTACAAGTTATTATGTTGCATGGATAGCATTGTATTATCGTTGAGGGGTTTGTTTCCCCTTGGGTCCAGTCGAGCCTCATACACTTTACCTAAATGTCTTATTAGCCATGTATCAACAATGTCTTGGTTGTCTTCCACTAGCATCAGGGCATAGCTAGTTTGGCCTTGGAAAATTCTACATGGCGCCATAGAGCTGATCACATGCATGTAATGGAGTCTAGAACCCTTGGCATGTGGTAGGTGAGGTGGATATCTTTTATGTGTCCACACCAAGCTTGTGGTAGTTAAGGGTCGTAGGAGCACATTCACCAACATGCTCTAAATTTCCTGTCCAAGAATGGGGAAAGTAGATGGGTTAGGGACACATTGGAGAATATTTTTCCCAAGCTCAGGAGGGGTAGCACAATGGGTTGCCTTAATGAACCATCGACATTTTCATGAAGCCTTGGCGTATCTATTAGACCTATGAGATAGAGCCATGGTCGAAACGACTGGCTCAAGGAAATTAGAACATAAGAGAACCTTATTTTGGGGTGATCATAGAGATCCCCATATGATACATCACATAAGATAGGGTCGAGATCCCTTAGTCAATCCATGGCAGATATGGAAGGAAAAATTTGTTGAGGTGTAGGAGAGTTTGAGCCATGAACTTATAGAGAAAACATGACAAACCTTATCCATAAATAGGTCAAACACTAGTTGTGGAAGCCACGCATTGGTGAGGCCAGATTTTCCTTTAAGGTGATTGGATGAGGAAGTGACGATGTGACCATGAGGTAAAAACTAAGAAGGTTTACCCCATAGGTATTAAGCAGTGTGGTGGAGGACAGCATTGAGATAGAGGTTGACAGGATGATGTGTCATGAATGTTTCCCCATTGGTTGGGAAGTGGTCCCAACAACCACATAAACCTGGTGGTTATCCAAGATCCATCCTTAGAGATGGGGAGGGAGGGACCCAACAGGTTGACATAAGGTAGATGACATGATAGATCCACCACATGCTCTAATAAAAATGGGGTAGCATAAGGTAGTGACCCCACTTAGAATATTTGAAAGTAACAATAGGTGGAGGTTATGGTGTAAGGTGCCATGATGATGCGGGAAAGATGACATGCATCCGACAGTCATGCCAATGACCCTAAGGGAGGCCCACCTGCAAAGTAAGCCCAAAAGTTCCTACCTGAAGGCACAAAGAGGAGCATCGTAGAAAGGCATCGGGAAAATACTGGTAGGATGATGTAAAGGGGGTACATGGCGGGGTCCATACCGTTTATGGGGTGTTATTGGTCGGGGACTGACCCACTTGTCGAGTTCGCCCAATGATTTCATCCCGGAAGATTAAAGTGGGAGGAAATTGAAAAGTTTCGGGAGGAAACTAGTGGGATGACATAATTCATGCCATGCAGGAAGTATGCGCACATCCGATTGGTGGAGAAAGGTCCCGCCAGGCAAGACATCCCAACGCCATGACCCTAGAAAAATAAAGAGAAGTTGAAAATGAGGCTCTGAGGTAAAGGAAGTGAGATGACATGGAATTATTGGCGTTAGAAGTGAGAGTATAGTAGTGGACCAATGGGAGAATAGGCCATATGACCCCAAAATCCACATAAGCTCGGTAATAGAGCCCAGTGGTTAGTAAAGGGCGATCTTCAGAATGCGTCATGAGGGACCCAATGGGATAACATGGGGCGGATGCGCTGGCTAGACACGTAATCTCGATAATGTTCTCGTGAGTGGGAGGAGGAACCACATACAGGTAAGTCTGACACTGTGCCTCTAAAGGAATGATTTGGTTTCATACAGGAAGGTGTTAGCTTAATATGACTGGGGTGATGAGAGAAAATCTGGTGAAAATTACGATTGATGGACAAACTTAGGGCCTGTTAGGAGCCGACAAAGAGGGGCCCAATGTCAATGTAATCCTGGAACAAAGAGTCTGACAAGTAACCAAGTGCATATTTTGGGAACCACTGAGAGAGGGTAAGTAGGGTGACATGTCCAGTGGGAACCACCCGGGAGGCACAAGGGTACTATGTTGAAGGATTTGGATAATGTAGAGAAAAAATGCTATTGCGTTTGCGATAGGATTATCGAATATGTATATAGATATATATGCACACATATAAATATGGAATTACTAACATGTTATTTAAACAAAAAAAATACATAATTATCCCATTCCTCTAATGGTAACTTAAGGGGTCAGGTGACGTTGCAAAGTGGTATCATAGCATCCAAGTTCAATTGTTGGACTAGATGGGCTTCATCATGAGAAAGTGATTATTTTTTAGAATTGTATAAACAAATTGTTTAGGTGTTAAATGGAAGTCTAAATAAATTAATAAACAAACCTAATTGGGTATAAGTTCATCATGTGACATGGTGGATTGATATAAATTTAAACATTTGGATCACAGTTGATGATCTGATAGTGTGCTCCCCCCCAGAGTGATGTCAACGGGGAGGGGACCCCCCACATACACCATTGATGAGCTTATTTATATCAATGGTATAAATTATATCGCTCCCCCCTCCTTAGTGATGTATGTGTGGGCTTGACCCATTGCACAAGCCATAGATCTACCCCGAAAAATCCAGATCTTCAGTTTTGATGTTGGGAGGCGGGGACCATTAGTTATGATTTGTGGCAAAAGACTATAGGTGTCAGGAATCAAATTATTTGGTGGGAACATGTGCTTTGGGTCTGGATGGGATTATCGCAAGCAGGAAGTTATAGCCATCATTGGACTGTATCATGATCAAGGAGTAGTAGAGACTCCCCAAGGGGGAGGGCCTCATAATTATTTTTAGAAAATTAATAAAACCAATGTTTAGCTTTTAAAAGTTGGTTGTAAATGATTGTGACATGTATGATTGATACATTTATAGTGTGTTCCAGTTATGTGGAATGGTTGAGTATATGATTTCTTTAGTGCATCATCACGGTTGGTCATATGGTGAGCCTTTGCATTCTTGTTAGAATAAGCATGTGATTATAAATGTGATGCAAGGAAACTTAGGAAAAATCCTTGTTTTGTTGGAATTATGTATATTTATGAATTTTTGTATTTATGTGTATGCCATATAATTGAAATCTTTGTGCATGTGAATGCTTGCATGAACCTGTGATTGGTTGTGTTACTTGGCATGGTTGTTACAATTAACTTTATATATATATATATATATATATGCCAATTGGATGAGAATATCCAATGACCCGTAGATGATATAAGTTCCTCAAGAGATCAAAGGTATGATGTTGTGCACCTTTTATAAATCCATGTGGATGATAATTACTTGGTTGTAGGTATTTTTTATAGTAATAATAATCATGGTTAGTTATGGAATAGTCGCATGAGAAGAGTGCATGCTAACTGGGACAATGTTACAAAATGTGCTAACTTGAGTGCATGAAAACCCTATAATGCTTATGCATGGACATGATAATTACAAGTATGATAAACATTAAAATAATATAGAATTTTATAACTGGTCCTTTGAAGTTACAGATGCTATGACTGTTGTTGACCTTAATAAGAAGGTCGAATTCATCTTGTGTTTAAAAGTTGATTAAAACAATAGTGTGGCCTCAGTAGATGGGACGATTTTAGATAATGTTATTAGTATGGTCAAGGATTAAAATCTAATTGTTACTCTAGAATAATAATGATCATGAATAATATTAATACACATGTTGCAAAATTTTGAAAACAATCTTATGTATGTGATAGTCAATGTCCTGGTTTATGAAATGTGGATTGATGATGATCTTAAGGATGTGTTACAGCTGCAATATTCCATACTTGGCCTAATATGGTAAAATAAGACAACTGACGTATGTGTAATTAATTTACCTTACAGACTGATAGCTGAGTGTATATGGAAACACATAACAATACTTAGTGTAAGAGGAAGGAAACTTGTATACTGGCATTGTGCAATAAGATATCGACCAATCCCATCAAAACAAGAAGGAGGGATATTCCTCCAAGACAAGAAAAAATTCATAGATATGGAGGTTAAGATCAAGGACTTCAAAGATGAGTTAAATATGTGCAGGGAAGTACTTAGAAATCTCACCAAGAAGCAACAAGAAGTGGCTGAGTGGAATAATAAGTTGTAAAGATAGTTGTGAGAAAGGACGTGCCAGGATTAATCCTACAAAAGAAAGGATGATAAAATCAAGAATATGCCTAGTGAGGATGAGAAGGAGGAGAAAATAATCTCATGTTGGAACTGTGGGGAAGGACATTTGAAAATGGATTGTCCCCACAAGCATGAGAAGAAATGAAATAGCCCCTATGAGCCACAAGAACACACACCAAGGATGCATGATGCTAAGAAGGAGGAGGGCCATTCTCTCAAGATACTTTACATATATATGTGTGTGTGCACGCATGCGTGCACATCTATGTTGAAAAAGTCCCCCCTGTGAAATTTTGGGGAATATCATACTTCAAGGTTGTTGTGAGACTTGTGAAGGAGTCATGAACTGATTTTGGTATGTGAATGTGCATATGTACATATGCACCTATGTGCATTATATAATGGTTGAGAATGCCAATAATGTTGGACTCATGTAGATTGAGTTGACCTTGTGAGACTGTTTGTTTTATGCTTATGTATTATGGCTTAAATTAATGAATTATTGATTTGATATCATTTTTATTTACGACTTGTGAATGTTAATGTTGGTTTTGGTTAGGGTTATCATGTTGGATTTGGTCTTGGTTATCATGTTGTTTTTGGTCTTGTTTGGGATGTGGTTACTTTTTATTTTGCAAACGACAATTGTTGTGAATTTTAGGTCCTTTTCAAATAAGTGCCTTTATTTTCCTCTTGCATTGGTTTTCAATTTTTAAATTTCAAAATTGCATGCTTGGGGATCTTGGACTAAGGAGGTTGGAGTGGTTGGAATTCCAGAGAACCATAAAAAGGGGAAAATTCTTAATAGGCATGAATGGGAACATGCCAAGTAAAGTTCTAGGCGAGATGGAATAATATTGGGAAATGGAAATAGAAATAAAAATAAGAAAGAATGAAAATAATAACCGTGTGAAGAGATTGTATAGCACATGCTTGGCCTCAATCAGGGAGTTATCTAAACCCTGGATCTATTTGGGCACAAGCTAATGGTTGTTGTGGCCATGATAAAGTAATGTAACAACTTAATGGGATGGTAGGGTCCATGAGAATAATGGATAGAGACATGTGCAACCAGGAATCTAGAAATAAGGGAGTTCTCTTAACCCATAACTATACCCACACATATACATATATACCACATATATGATTATGCTTATGGATAGTTATATATTGCATACATGATTATGCTAATGTATAATTATATATTACATATGTGATTATGTTGATGGATACTTATGTGATGCATCCATGATTACGTTGGTGAATTCATTTTGACATGATGATATGTCATGAGAGAGCAGGTGGTCTCTAGATTAATTTTAACATGATGATATGTCATGAGAGACAAGGTGGTCTCTATATTAATTTTGACATGATGATAGTTGTAATATCATAAAAGGGAGAATGAAGTAATAATCAAACACAATATGAGAACTGTAGAAAGATAAATAATAAATCTAAAGACAACACTAGAATATACAGAGAAGCTGAGCCATTTTATTCATAGGAGATGGATTACAATTACAACGGTGTCAAAATAGAGGTACTCTAGCCAAAGGAGTGGCCTAGAATGACCCTGCACACATGCTACAACTAGCACTGCGTAACTGGAGAGCTGTAGGAAGAAATATTGCACTATCCCTTTAGCAGATAATAAACATGTGACTGCTGGATGAAAGGGATATGTAGATCTATGGAGCTCAGGAGCTCCGATGATGCCAAGATTCAAGATATTTCCAATGTGATGGAAACCCAAGATAACCCAGAAAGGATTTTCCAGATCTATGAGTTTGGAAAATCACCCTCCTAGGGTTTGATCCTTTGACTGTTGGGTTATGTAGATCTGAAGCTAGATCTGATGCAAATATGGCTGAAATATGTTATACGAACATATATAAGCTTTGAGGGATGATCCTCCTTCAGATCTCCAACCTAGGGGCTTGAGATTTTGTCTCTTATTCCTCCTCCTTCAAGATGCAGCAACTGAAAATACAGCTGTTGGGAAAAATGTGTTGTACAAGAGGGAGAGACTCAATGTATACTAAAATTTGCTACAATAAGCTCCAGGCTGATGGAAACAATGATGGCAAGGTGAGGGGATGATCCCTCACAGGATTACTAGCTGAAATGCTAGCAACTTCCTTCCTCCTCTAGATCTGCAATGATGGACTACGTAATCCTTGATGGGACTACTACTGATAGGAGATAAATAAATTTTGGCATGATGCCAGGCTCTGGGATTTTTGCTATTGAAGCCCAAAGTGATAGGAATAATCCTTCACCAGTTCTCCAGCTGAAATACTGAAGACAACCTCCTCCTCCCAAACTGATCTTTAGAAATTGCGTAATTCCTGAAAGTATGTGTTCTGCAGAGAGTGGAAATGGTGTGGCACCAATGCCTAATGATGAACGGAAGCTTATAATACCTTCCCAAAGTAGGCCCACAAGTCCTCCTTAGGTAAGGGTGGGATTCCTGCTCGGGAACACCCTGTGCTAAACAACACTGCAGACTTAACTAAACATCATAAGAATGCATGGAATGTCAAATGACAATTCCAGATCTAAAAAAATCTCCAAATGAATAATCAAAAGCATGCATTCTATGTTGCCTTCATCTCCCTTATATAGTTTGTGATCCTTCCCATGCCTTGGCCCACCTCGAAACTGCGATGTGCATGTGGACATAATCCTCCATGTTTGACTGTGGTGTCTCTGCAAGCCCTCCATCATGTCTACATGCAATGTGCACCCTATCCATCATGTGTGCATTAATTTCCCTACTTCCTCCATCACTTCATCATGAATGATCTATGATCTTACATTAGATTCCCTCCATGATCTCATTTGACTGCTTCAACCTCCATGATATATCTCATTAATGAGACATGATATCCATTCCTTTCACATTAGTAGTTGCTCCACTACTCCATTATGTAGATATATGTTTAATTAGTCCACATTCCACATCAAAAGTGGATCTTATTCATCCTTGAGGATTATGGGTCCCTCCACCCTTTTATTTAAATTTTACTTAATTAATTAAGAAAATCAAGAACTCTAATATTCCAAATATCATGTGAAAATTTAGGAATATTACAGTCCTCTCCGGAAAAAAATTTCTTGTCCTCAAGCAACTGCAAAAATTATATGCAAATCCATCTATCCCCCTCCAAATGGAATCCACATAAGGAAGGCCTCATCCATTTGATGCAATGTGTTATGCACGTTTGGTTCCAAAGTTGTCTCTCAAGAATGCATAGAATGACCTCCAACTGTATGGTTAGATGTCCTCCTTCCTCCATGAAGTACCAAGTGATAATCATAAGCTATCCAACATCATCATCAATACATGAGATATATAAAATAAAGTGGTTCTTCTCACAAAGAAAAATTCCCATCTCACAAAGCATTTCTACATCCCATGTTTCATGAAGTACATTAAGCATTAGCATGCCCTCATCTTTAGGCCTTTTGGTCTTGTTGGTTCCAAGCATCATTCCAACATTATGCAAAAGAAGAAATAGAGACATATGGGTAGACCAAAGTGTCAAACCATATTCTCCCAATAGTAGCCACTGGAGTAAGGCCTCTTTCTACCATCCTCCATCTCCACCATGCAAAATGGACAAGCCAAACTCCCCCAAAAGAAACCAAAGCAACAAGAGATATTGTTGCCTTTTCACCTCCTCATGTGCATCATGGAGTAAAAACATACTGATAGACATGTGGAATGTCACATCATGCCAATACAAGCAAACACCATCAATACACATCATGAGAGTACCATGCCAAGTTTTACACAATACAATACACATAGACATAGGAGATGTCATGTGATGGACAAAATCTCTTAAGGAAAACAAAAATGAACATGCCTTACTTTGCTGCATACTATCATTGATACAAAAGGCATGAGTCAAGAAAATATGAGCTATTGGGTTGTAACTATACTCACCCAAGAGCAGCTAGTGCAGCCATGCCTCCTTCTTCATTATATGAGTGTTTTTCAGGATCAAAGAAATAGGAGCCTTTGGGTTGTAACCAAACTCACCCAAGAGCAACCAGCATAACCAAGCTTCTTTCTGGCCCATGTCATATATTTGAAAGTGGTCATACAACCCCTTGCTAATCATCCTCACCCACTCATCACAATGTGGATGATGAGTGATGTTCTGCATAAACATGGTATCCTCCCTTTGTAGAATACCATCCATCTCAAACTGATGAAGAACTTTGCACTCCATGATATGTTGAAGTGCACCTCCAATGAGATCTCTTAATGAGACATTCTTCTCATCAATGGCCCTCCAAAACCAATGAGGTTTTGGATCTCCTTTAGGTAGAAGTTTCTCTTTGAGCTGTGTGATGCTCATCAATAAAGTGTCATCTAGAAAGGAGAAAAGATTCCTCATCTCAAGATGTCTACCATCTATCATCTTTCTCTCCATTTCTTCATGAGTGAAGCTACCATATGATTGCTCCCATAAGGAATGGGTCCTCTTCTTTTCACTGTTGTTCATTATCAATGCTGTAGATCTGCAAGATGATGTATATGCTATCTCAATGCACAATGCTGATCTCATAACCAGCCATTATACATAGGATCATGCTCATCCCATCTTATGAAATTCCACATTTCAACTCAAAGGGTTTAATGTAGTTTAACAATGAAAAACTGGTATAGTTTTTCTTCTCCTCCTTGATTAGATCAAGGGTCCTCTATGCAGTGATATGATGGTGCTCCAAATCAGCATGTTGTTCTAACCCTTGGTTATGCATTGGCATTGCTGGCATGTTACCATAAGTTTCAATAAGAGGTACTGAAACAATATGGGATGGAAGTGGATGCATACCTTGGATCAACTGAGATTCATAAACATCTTGCAATATCACAAGAGTTTTCTCTTCCGGTGCAATTATCTCTCTAACTACTGGTAAGAGTGATGGTTTCTCTTCTATCAATGTACCAGTGCTGGAATCTATCTCCTCTTCCTCATGCATCCCCTGAATCATGCATGGGAATCTATATGTCAAGAGCTTAAGACCAACTTGCAAAGATGAAAGTGTCTCTCCTCCGAATACAAGTACTTCTGCAACTGGTGGTGAATGTAGTGACTCTTTGTCTAGAGTGACAATAATGACATTCCCCTTTGCTTCCTTAGAAAATGTATCTTCGGGACATATCTCTGGTTTTCTCACATCAAACTTCTTTCTCAACTTGTGAAAGAAATCTAAATACTTAGTCACGTTTGCATGCTCCATGTGACCAACCCACCAATCCTTTGCTTCACCTAAAGGATGAAGTGTCGCAAGCTGAACATCCTCTTTTCCAGCTACAGGATGTAGCCTGAAAAATGCATCTAACACTTTCCTCCAAGCCTTAATAGTGTTTGAGGAAGATCCATCAAATGTAGGCAAATGGAATCTATTGTACCTCTTTCTTCTATTGCTGCTATAGGATCCTCTTTCTTCTTTGATTTTGAAGAATTGTTGGAGAGTTAGATTCTTCTTGAATGCTTTAGACTGTGCTTTGTAATCTTCAAGATAAAAACTGAGAGTCTCATGAGTCTTAAGTTCCCTTATTTCTTCATTTCTATACCATTCACCTTCTTCAAAGAAAGTGGGCATAGTAGATATATGAGGACATCTATGATCCTCTGATCTTCTTTGTTGATGATATGAAGTACTAGGACCTTATTCATCTTGAAACATTCTTGAGGTTTCTATTTGCCTTTCTTTCTTCATTTCATTGATCTCCTTTGAGAGATCCTATATAGTTCTCAAGAAAGATGCAGCAAAACCAAATCCCTCCATTATATAATATATCTACTATTTGCTTCTTCTTTTGATGCAAAAGATGAAGTGTCCACAAGTTGAGCCAAAGATCATGCTATGATACCACTATAATATCCCAAAAGGCAGAATGAAGTAATAATCAAATACAATATGTGAAGCGCAGCAACATAAACAATAAATCTAAAGACAACATCAGAATATACAGAGAATCTGAGCCATTTTATTCATAGGAGATGGATTATAGTTACAACAGTGTAAAAATAGAGGTACTCTAGCCAAAGAAGTGGCCTAGAATGACCCTGCACACATGCTACAACTAGCACGGTGTAACTAGAGAGCTGTTGGCTGAAAGGGAAATGCATATCTATGGAGCTCAAGAGCTTAGATGATGCCAAGATTCAAGATCTGGCCAATGTGATTGAAACCCAAGATAACCCAGAAAGGATTTTCCAGATTTATGAGTTTCGAAAATCACCCTCCTAGGGTTTGATCTTTTGATTGCTGGGTTATGCAGATCTAAAGCTAGATTTGATCCAAAGATGGCTGAAATATGTTATAAAAACATATCTAAGCTTTGAGGGCTGATCCCTCCTTCAGATTTCCAAGCTAGGGGCTTGAGATCTTGTCTCTTCTTCCTCCTCGTTCAAGATGTAGCAACTGAAAATGCAGCTACTAGGAAACATGTGTTGTACAAGAGGGAGAGACTCAATGCCTACTGAAATGTGCTACAATAAGCTCTAGGCTGATGGAAATAGTGATGGAAAGGTGAGGGGATGATCCCTCACAGGATTACTAGCTGAAATGCTAGCAACTTCCAAGGAAAATTTTAAGGATGGAAATTTATCTTAAATATTAAAAACCGTGTAAAATTTTACTAATCCATAATATGCAAACTATAAAATTATTGGTGACATTTTAGTAAAAATATTCAAACTTCTAATGATTTTATATATTATCTATAAAATTTTGGCTATGTTTAAGGTAAAATATTTTTTTTCTTGTAAATTTTAGGCGAATCATTTTTAGAAAAAAGTGGAATTGGCAGATCTGTATTTTGGAAAAAACATGGAAAATTAGCCCATATATGAATATTAGCCCCTAAAATTTTCCCTGGCAACTTCCTTCCTCCTCTAGATATGCAATGATGGACCACATAATACTTGATGGGACTACTGCTGATAGGAGCTCAATAAAGTTTGGCCTGATGCCAGATCTGAAATGAGGCTCTGGGATTGTTGATCTTAAAGCCCAAAGTAGGCCCACAAGTCCTCCTTGGGTTAGGGTGAGATTCCCGCTCGAGAACAACCTGTGCTAAAAAACACTGCAGACTTAGCTAAACAACATAAGAATGCATGGAATGTTGAATGAAAATTCCAGATCTAAACAGATCTCCAAATGAATAATCAAAAGCATGCCGTCTATGTTGCCTTCATCTCCCTTGTATAGTTTATGAGCCTTCCCATGCCTTGGCCCACCTCTAAACTATGTTGTGCATGTGGAAATAATCCTCCATGTTTGATTGTGTTGTCTCTCTAAGTCCTCCATCATGTCTACATGCAATGTGCATCCTCTCCATTATGTGTGCATTAATTGCACTACTTCCTCCATCACTTCATCATGAATTCTCTATGATCTTATATTAGATTCCCTCCATGATCTCAGTTTACTGCTTCAACCTCCATGATATATCTCATTAATGATACATGAACACCATTCCTTTCACATTAATAGCTGCTCCACTACTCCATTATGTATATATATGTTTAATTAATCCACATTCACACATCAAAAGTGGATCTTATTGATCCTTGAGGATTATGGGTCCCTCCACCCTTTTATTTAATTAATTAATTAAGAAAATCAAGAACTCTAATATTCCAAATATCATTTGAAAAATTAGGAATATTACAATATGTCATGAGAGACACAGTGGTCCATGGATTAATTTTCGCATGATGCTATGTCATGAGAGACAAGGTTGTCTCTGGATTAATTTTGACATGATGATATGTCATGAGAGAGTAGGTGGCCTTTGGATTAATATCGACATGATGATATGTCATGAGAGACAAGGTGGTCTCTGGATTAATTTTGACATGATGATGTGTCGTGAGAGACATGGTTTTATCTGGATTATTGTGATATTATGTATTGTGACATGTTATGTGTGTATGTGCTTTTGTTTACATGTGCACGTGTTGTGCATGGGAATGGGATAAAGTTGAATTACATGCATTGTGTCATACCATGTATATAAGTGTGTGATGTTCAATGTGTTTAGCTCAAGAAGGTATGGGGTTGTATGGACCTGTGTGTTGTGTTTGTGCATTTAGTTTAGGCAAGTATGTGGTTGTCTAAAATTGATTGTTGTGTTAGTGTGTTCATGTGGGACTCTTTGGGCCCGTGTGTTGTGTATGTGAAAAAGTGTTCAGACATGTATGTGACTGTCTGGAGCCTTGTGTTGTGTAGTTCCACACACAGGTAGGTATGGGACTCTCTAGGCCTACACAGTTGTGAAACAAACCTATATTCCCATCGAAGGAAGACTACCTAGTTTGGTAGTTCCCATAATCATTAGATTTCAATTGGGATTAAGTGCTCATCTTGAGGCTGATGAGCTACTTAGTAAATTTTAAATCAAAGTGAAGAGAAGGCACTAGACCAATCGGTCTGTGTACATGGTCAAAGTGAAGAGAAGGAACTGGATTCTTACCGATGGGAAAATAATCTGGTGTGTGTACATGGTCAAAGTGAAGAGAAGGCACCATATCCTTGCCGATGAGAAACTAATCTAGTGTGTGTGTGTGGTCAAAGTGAAGAGAATGCACTGGATGCTTGCCAACACACAACTAATCTGGTGTGTATACGTGGTCAAAGTGAAGAGAAGGCATTGGATACTTTCTGATGGGAAACCAATCCAATGTGTGTATGTGGTTAAACTAAAAGAAATACACTGGGTGCTTACCTGATTGGATACCAATTAAGTGTATTTAAAGCAAGAAACAAAGGATAAAACCAAGATAAGTATCAATATTTCATGACTTTGAGATTTTTTTTTTTTATGAATCTAAATTCAATGATTGTATTTATGATGGTTGAGTTATGAGTTAACCTTCTTTTGTTGTAATAGGAATTAAAGGAGAACTCCAAGTTCACCTCATGAACGAAATACTAATAAGGTATGATTAAATTTATTGCAAATCCTTAATGATGAAACTTATGAAGGTGTAAATGCTATGATGCAGGAAAGCATGAAATTGCCCTATTGGGTGGATGGAATTTGCTGCAAGATAAATAGTTGCAAATATCAAATGTGCAACGACACATTAATTAAATATTTCAAGAATGGGGCCATTGTGATACACTGACACCATCGATGTAAATTGGTTACCATGAAGCATGATATGACCCTTATAATTGTAATAAGGAAGAACCACCTTGGTTTTAGACCCTTCCACTGTGAGGAAGCCTTGCCAAGGAATGGATCGCCTGAGGGGATGAGAAGCATAGAATGGGATGTATGAACTTAGAAGGTGAGTGAATGCATGAATAGGGGGTAACCGTATTACCTGAGGGAATAAGAACTAGAGAAGGGAAGGCCTAAAAATTAATTTTGTTTCTTGGTCATGAGCATATATAATTGGAATCAGAAGCACATTGGGCTTGTATCAGGAAGTAATGAGCTAGAAATTTTTCGTTGACGGAACAAGAGTGGAAATAAATAAATTGGATATTGGAGGAATACTACCCTCCAAAACAAAGGTAAGAATCCAAGAGAAACTTGGTGCAACAAAACAAGTACCAGGAAATTGCAAACAACCACAGAAATTGGTTGATATAATTAAAATTTTATTTTATAATTTCTTAGTTTTTGGGCACACAAATGTGAATGTGTGACATGTAAATATATGTAAATGTGGTAAAGATATTTAAATATAAATCTCCAAAGATAGTGCATTGTTGTCTCTCTATTTAGTGTGCTTCCTATGTGTATATGGACAGATGAACATCAAGGGTAGTGTTCCCTCAACTGGGATGGGTTTGTGACATCCCCACCCATGGTGCTCTCAAAACTATATTGTAAATATTTTTGCAGATATGTGGAAAAAAAATGAATGAGTCAAAGGGACATGGATTCTGAAGTCGGGGAGGAGGATTTCTTTCTTGGGATGATTGAGGTTTTGTTTTGCAAAGAAGAAACCTGAATTATTGGACAACCATTAAAGGTTGG
Source organism: Pinus albicaulis (assembly GCA_034641835.2). Classification (NCBI taxonomy): domain Eukaryota; kingdom Viridiplantae; phylum Streptophyta; class Pinopsida; order Pinales; family Pinaceae; genus Pinus; species Pinus albicaulis. Next base: position 1,165,450,500 of record CM076578.1, on the reverse strand, counting down.
ATCATGCACAAATTTAATGAACTAGCTCTTAAAATTGGAGTTGTAAATGAAATTACATAAGCCATGTTGCTTGAAAAACAACAAAAAGAAAAGAGGGTAAGAGACTTATGAAGGAGACTGCACAATTTAAGTAAGAGAGGATGAGGTGGTAAATCTTGGCTAAGAAAATAGGTTAGGGAAACAAAAATGAGGGAGGAATAATCCCTACAAAACAAGGAAAAGAAAGCAGTAGAGACCATTTGAAGGGAGGCTATATGTAGATAAATAAGGAATGGGATTGGAGCATCCAATGAGAGTAATCAACATGTAGTGCTAAAGAGAAGAGAAGAGAAGGGGATTGGTTATCTGGTTCCCTGGGATTTGTGTGTTGATTTACTAGATTTTGAAGCCCTATAATAGCTTGGGTCCCCTGGAGGCTATGGGTTTAGATAGTAGACTATGGATCCCTATAACATCTTGGGAAGAGGCCGTCCTATAACGACATCAAGGAAGAACTAATTGATGACTTGTGGTCACCAAATTGTTGTTATATTGGATTATGGACTCCCTAGTAGGGGGTGAATCACTGTGTGTGCACTTGGGGTGAGGTAGAGAACCTATGGACTCTCCTTGTTGATGAAGGAATCATTGGTCAGCTGGTGGGATTGAGGAAGGAGGTCCTCTAGAGTCCCTGTTTTAGCTGGAAACTGGTATTCAAGTTGTTTAAGTAAGAATCCTCCTCAGACTCTAGAATTTGGCTCGAGGGTGACAACTGCAAGAAAGTGTGGCTGAAAATTTCTATGGTTGGGTGAAGAGTCCTTGTCCCAAACTCAATTTCCCTACAAATTTATAGATAAGTATCTACTTATGATTGTTTATTTGTTGATGAATCATGATGCATTTTGATTGAAATAGTTATGTATTTTGGGACTACATTTGTGTTGTTAATTCTTGAACATGTGGTTACATATTTGTGGTTATATGATAATGATGGATATGTTAAATGTATTTGTGTGTGTGTTGTTGCTCTGAAACCCATGACACTAGTAAATAAAATAAGTAAGCGTGAGATTTTTAACTCGAAATAAAATGTTGTGTGAATAAATTGGTGTTGATCGCATAAAATCTGATGCACAAACTGTGTAATGAACCACATGATAATAAGTATTATGCTTTATCACTGAGTTGAGCCCTATACTGAATGACATGCTTAACTGTGTTGGAAAATCAATACTCAAACAAATAACATAAGGACACCATGTCATGCTACAGCCATGGAAAAATCCATAACAACTTGGAATGAAACTTATAAATGTTGGGCATAGGGACCCTTTCTATTAATATGAAATAATTACATATGATACCGTCTTCCTACCAGGGTCTGAAATTGTCTACATCAATTTATTTTCCTAAATTACAAGATTTTATATCACACGACTAGCACTATATTATCAATGAGGGGTTTGTTTCACCTTGGGGACATTTGAGCCCCATATGATTTACCTAAATGACCTGTTAGCTATATATCAACGATGTCGTAGTTGTCTTATACTATCATCAAGGCATAGCTAGTTCAACCCTGGAAGCTTCTGCATGGTGCCATAGAGCTGCTTAAAGGCCTATAATGGATTCTAGAACCCTTGACGTGTGGTAGGAAAGGGGGATACCTTTTAGGAGTCCACGCCAATACTGTGGTAGGTAAGGGTCGTAGGAGCGCCTACGCCAACATGCCTAGAATTTTTTGTATAAGAATGGGGAGTGTTGATGGGCCAAGAACACAATGGAGAATATTTCACCCAAGCTCAGGTGAGGTAGCACCATGGGATTCCTTAAATTAACCATTGATGTTGGCATGAATACCTGGTGTTTATATGGAGGTCTGTAATATCCCAAAAGGGAGAATGCAGTAATACTAAAACATAGTAATTGAAACTGCAACAAAGTAAACATTTAATATAAATACACCATAAAATAAACAGAAATAGCTGAGCCATTTTATTAATATGGAGGTGGATATCAAGTACAACAGTGCTAAAAATATGAGACACTCAAGCCAAAGAAGAAGGCTAGAATGACGCTAAGGTCCTCCCATAAGAGGGACTGCGTAACTACTAGACTGTTGGAAGGAATACTGTGTTGCCCCTGCTGCAAATGCCAGGGCAACAACTGTTAGAAAATTTAGCACTATAGATCTCGCAGTTTTAGAGCTCCAATGATGCTAAAAATTTAGATCCGGGCTCTATGATCGATACCCAAGATAACCTTGAAAGGGATTTCCAGATCTATCAATCTAGGAAAACCACCCTCTTAGGGCTTGCTCTATACAACTGTTGGGTATGCAGATCCGAAGCATGAACTGATCATAATATGGATGCAATGTGGTGCAATCAGATCTATGCTTGAAGGGTTGATCCCTTCACTATATTCTCAAGCTGAAAGCTCAAGATATAGCTCCTCTGACCTTCTCTAATAGATGCAAATGTTGAATACTCAATAAATGAAGAAAAATTCGCTGTCAATGAGGGAGGCTCTCAAGCCTAATGTTGGATGCTACAATGTTGCTAAAGAATGTTGGAAATAGTATGAAATGGTCCCTCACAGGATTTCCAGCTGAAATACTGGAAACTTCCCTCCTCCAATGGATCTACAAGACTGGATTGTGCAATCCTTAAAAGGATTGTTGCTGCATGGACGTATAAAATGTTGGCCTGAATGTTGGATATATATCTACTGCTCCTGGAAGGCTGAACTTGAAGAACGAGGTGAGAGGATGAACCCTCCATTGGTTTCCTAACTAAAGTGCTAGAAACAACCACCACCTCTCAAACCCTCAAGCAGGAATGCATTATTCTTGTGAATGAATGTGCATATGAGAGTGGATGAATATGGCAGCAATTCTTGATGATGAATGGATCTCAATAGAAACCTTCCTAGAGTGGGCACTCAAAGTTCCCCATGGGTAAGGGTGGGATTTCCACTCGAAAACACTCGTGTGCTAAAAAACACTGCAAACTTAGCTAAACAGCATAATCGTGCATAGAAATGTTACATGAAAAATCTAGATCTAAACAGATCAACAATAATAATCTAAATACTGCCTTCTATTGTTCCTTTATCTTCATTATATAGATTGTGAGCCTTCCATAGCCATGGACCCACCTCATAACTGTGTTGCCTATGTGGACACTAGCCTCCATGAAGACCATGTTGTCTCTCCATGACCTCCATCATGTATGCATTTAATTCCCACTCTCTCCATCATGTGTGCATTAGATGCACTACTTACTCCACTATCTCATCATAAGTTCTTTATGATCTTACTTTGAATGCACTATGATCTTAGTTGACCTCCTCTGAGGTCCTCATGATTTTACATTTAAGATCCATGATCTCCACTCTTCCTTCATTTAAGAAGTTGTTCCACTACTCCATAATGTAGATCTAGATCTGAAATATCCTATGGGGTTTGTGGGTCCCTCCACCCTCTTATTTACTTAATTAATTATGAAAATTAAGAACTCTAGTATTCCAATTGTCTTTTGGAAAATTGGGAATATTAGAGTCCTCCCCACCAAAATGTTGCTTGTCCTTGAGAAAGTACAAAAGTGGATGCTACAACAAACATCCTCCTTTTAAATGGCATCCTCATATGGAAGGCCTCCCCATCTGTCACAATGTGTCATGCATGTCCAGCTCCAAATATGCCTCTCTATAATTTCTAGAATGACCTCCAACTGAAAAGTTAGATACCCATCCTCATCAATTAATCTCCAAGTGGAAACCATATTATGTCCAAATATCTCCTCTATACATGAGATACATGAATTGAAGTGGTTTCTTCCCAAAGTGGAAAGTCCCAACTCATGAACTATCTCTCCAACCCATGGTACATAGATTATATTGCATCTATCAATGCTCTCATCATTAGCCATGTTGGCCATGTAGGACCCAAACATAACATCAACATAGTGAAAAAAAAGAAGTAGAGACATATGGATAAACATGAACAATGTCAAACCATATTCTCCCAATAATAACCACCGCAACAAATCCTCCTGCTGCCAAGCTAGATCACCAACAAGTAAGAGAGCCATACTCTCTTAATAGAAGCTACCGCAACAATTCCTCTTGCTACCATGCCAAATCAACATCAATATAGATATGAGAGCCATAGTCTCTCAAAAGAATCCACCGCAACAATGCCTCTTTCTGCCACACCACATCATCATTGTACTAAATGTAGTGTCCATATTTTCTCAAGAGAATCCATCGTAGTAAGGCATCTTGTTGCCCCATCACATCATCATCATACCAAGTACAATGACCCAAATCCCTCAACAGAAGCCAACACTGTAAGGCCTCCTATTGCCATCCTCTATCATCATCATGCAATGTATGGTAAGAAATCAGTCCATACTCTCCCAATAGTAACCATAGCAACAAAGATTCTTGTTGCCACCTTATATCATCATGATGCAAATCATGGAGCATCAACATACTAATGGACATGTCAAATGTCTCATCATAACAATACAAATAAGCTCCCTTATGCCACTTCATGTGCGAGTTATGCAATGTCCCAAATCCAACTACATACATGAATATGAGATATATCCAAAACAGAAATACATTTAAAGACATGAAACATATCAAAAAAAAAAGCAAATACATGGACATAAGATATATCATGAGATGTCCAAAATATCTCATCAACAACCAGTCCAACCATGCCTCCTGCTACTGCATTTCATCAGTGATATACTTAGCATGGAACACACAAGTGTGAGTTGTTTGTTAGTATCCATACTCACCCAAAAGAAACCAGTGCAACCATGCTTCTTGTTGCTCGGTATCATAGATCTGCAAGAAGGTAGGCAACCTTCTGCTCCTCATCTTCTCCTTGATCAAGTCAAGGGTCCTCTGTGCAATGATAATCTGTTACTCCAAATCAACAAGGTGCTCTAATCCTTGGTTATGCACTTGCTCTGATGGCAACGTCTCAAATCTCAATATGAGGTATTGAAATAACATGAGATGAAATTATATGCAAACCTTGGATAAGATGAATCTCGAGAACATCTTGCACATATACAAGAGTTACTCCAACCGGTGCAATGGTCCCTCCAACTGCTGGTAATGATGATGGTTGCATCTATTCAACTGTACCAATGTTGTTATCTGCCTCCTCCTCATGCATCTCATGAATCATGCATGGGGCTACAAATGTCAAGAATTCAAGACCATCTTGCAAATATGCAAGTGATCCTCCTCTTGATGTAAGTACATCTGCAAATGGTGGTGGTGGTAGAGGCTCCTTCTCCTGAGTGATAATGAGGAAATATTCCTTGGCCTCTTCATGTACTATCTCCTAAATTATAGGTAATGTAACTATGTGAGATGTCTTTAGTTTCTTTCTACCAAACTTCTTCTTTAGTATTAGAATAAAATATGCATAAGAAGACACTTTCATATGGGACAAGTGACTGAACCACCAATCTCTTGCTTCACCTTCTAGGTGCAGGGCTGTATTATCCACAACCTCTCTTTCTGCTATAGGATATTTCAGAAAGAATGTAGCTAAATATTCCCTCCAAGCCCTCAATATTCTTGTGGGAGATCCATCAAATGTATGCAAGAAGAATATATACCCCTTTCTTCTATTGTTGCTTCGGGATCTCCTCTCCTCTTTGAGTTGCAAAAAACTGTTGGAGAGTTAGATTCTCCTTGAGAGCTCTGGGTTGTGCTTTGTACTCAAAAAAATATTTACTTAGGGTCTCATGCCCCAAGTCTCCTTCATATTTAGACCAGTCCTCTCTCTTATCAAAGAAAGTGGATCTAGTAGAATGATGTGAAGCTCTTTGCTTCTCCAGTTGCTTCTCATGCTGATAGGAAGTGCTTGGACCTACCTCTTATTAAAATATTCCTGGATCCTTCCTTTGACTTTCTCTGTTCATTTTATTGACCTCCTTGGAGAGATATTTCAAATATCTAAAGAGAAGAGTGGAAAAATTTCAATCCTCCTTCATGGTAGATCTCTACTATCTTCTTTTGATTCAAAATATGAAGTGTCCACAAGTTGAGCCAAAGATCATGCTCTGATACCAATGGAATATCCAAAAAGGGAGAATGTAGTAACACTAAAACACAATAATTGAAACTACAAAAAAGTAAACATTTAATCTAAATACACCATAAAATAGATAGAAATAGCTGAGCCATTTTATTTATATGGAGGTGGATAGCAATTAAAAAGGTGCTCAAAATATGAGACACTCAAGCCAAAGAAGAAGGCTAGAATGACCATAAGGTCCTCCCACAAGAGGGACTGCGTAACTACTGGACTGATGGAAGGAAAACTCTGTTGTCCCTGCTGCAAATGCTGGGGCAGCAACTGCTGGAAAATGTAGCAATATAGATCTGGCAGTTCTAGAACTCTGATGATGCTAAAACTTTAGATCCGAGCTCTATGATGGATACCCAAGATAACCCATAAATGGATTTCCATATATGTCAATCTAGGAAAACCACCCTCTCAGGGCTTGCTATATACAACTAGTGAGTATGTAGACCTTAAGCATGAATTGATCATAAGATGGATGCAATGTGGTGCAATCAGATCTATGCTTGAAGGGTCTATCCCTTCACTAGATTCTTAAGTTGAAAGCTCAAGATCTAGCTCCTCCAACCTTCTCCAATAGATGTAGCTGTTGAATACTCAACAACTGAAGAAAACAATGCTCTCAAGGAGGGAGGATCTCAAGCGATTCTGGATGCTGCAATGTAGCTCAAGAATGATGGAAATAGTATGCCCAAGGTGAAGGAATGGTCCCTCACAGGATTTCCAGTTGAAATATTGAAAACTTCCCCCCTCCAATGGATCTACAAGACTGGACTACGCAATCCTTGAGGGGAATGCTGCTGCATGGAGGTATAAAATGTTGGTTTGAATGCCAGATATAGATCTACTGCTCCTGGAAGGCTAAAATTGAAGAACAAGGTGAAAGGATGAATCCTCCACCTATTTCCTATCTGAGGTGCTAGAAACAACCACCACCTCTCAAACCCTCAAGCAGGAATACATTATTCATGTGGCTGAATGTGCCTATGAGAGTGGCTGAATATGGCACCAATTCCTGATGATGAATGGAGCTCAATAGAAACCTTCCTAGAGTAGGCACTCAAATTCCCTTGTGGGTAAGGGTGGGATTTCTACTCAGAAACACCCGTGTGCTAAACAACACTGCAGACTTAGCTAAACAACATAAGTGTGCATAGAATTGTCACATGACAAATCTAGATCTAAACAGATCAAAAATAATAATCTAAAGCCTACCTTCTATTGCGCCTTCATCTTCATTATATAGATTGTGAGCCTTCAATATCCTTAGGCCCACCTCATAACTATGTTGCCTATGTGGCCACTAGCCTCCATGAAGATTGTGCTCTCTCCATGAACTCCATCATGTCTGCATTTAATTCCCACTCTCTCCATCATGTGTGCATTAGATGCACCAGCTTTATGATCTTACTTTGAATGCGCTATGATCTTAGCTTACCTCCTCCAAGATCCTCATGATTTTACATTTAAGATCCATGATCTACACTCTTCATTCATTTAAGAAGTTGCTCCACTACTCCATAATGTATATCTAGATCTAAAATATCCACATACACAAATCAAAAGTGGATTTTATTCATCTATGGGGTTTTGGGGTCCCTCCAACCTCTTATTTACTTAATTAATTATGAAAATTAAGAACTCTAATATTCCAATTTTCTTGTGGAAAATTGGGAATATTACAAGGTCTGACAGACCTTTGAGATAGAGCCATGGTCAAAACAACTGACTCAATGAAATCAGAACAACAATAAAACTTATTTTGGTGTGATCGCGAAGATCCCCATATGATACATCTCACAAGACAGGGTTGAGATTCCTTAGTCAAGCCATGACAAATATGGAAGGAAAAACTTGTTTCAACATAGTAGGGTTCATGCCCTCAACTTATAACAAAAATCTGACAAACCTTATCCATAACTAGGCTAAAACCTAGTGGTGGAAACATCTCATTGGTGTGGCCATATTTCCATTTAAGGTGATTGGATGAGGAAGTGACAACATGGCCTGGAGGTAGAAACCCGGAAGGTTTACCCCAAAGGTATTAATTAGTGAGCTAAAGGAGAGCACTGGGATAAAGGTCGACGATATGATTTGTCTTGGTTATTTCCCCATTGGTTGGGAAGTAGTCCCACCAACCATGTTAACCCAATGGTTATTGAAGACCCATCCTTAGAGATGGGTAGGGCGGGACCCATTAGGCTGATGTAAGGTAGATGGCATGGTAGAGCCACCACATGCTTCAATTAAAAGGGTAGAGTGTGTGAGGGAGTGACCCCATGCATAATATTTTAAAGGAGTAGTAGGTGGAGGTTTTGATGTAAGGTGTCGGGATGATGTGTGTTAGATATTAAAGCCATTGTTCAGAGTGAGGCCCACCTGCATAGTAAGCCCGAAATTTCCTACCCGGAGGTGCAAAGAGGAGCAACGTAGAAATGCTTTGGGAAAATCCTGGAGGGATGACATAAAGGGGGCACATGGCTGGGTCTGCACCATTGATGGGGTGTTATTGGTCGGGGATGGGCCCACTTGTCAATTCAACCCAACGATTTCACCCCATAAGATTAAGGGGGATGAAATTGAAAATATATGGGAGGAAACTAGTGGGATGACATAAGTCATGCCATGTGGGAAGTATGTGCACTTTCAGTTGGTGGAGAAGGGTCCCACCAGCTAAGTCAAACCGAAGACATTACCCTGGAAAAATAATGAGTATCTATAATGGAGGGTTTAGGGTAAAGGAAGCAGGATGACATGGAATGAACCACATCGACAGTAAGAGTAGGGTAGTGGACCAATAGGAAGAGAGGCCATATGACCACACCATCCACACAAGCTCGATGATAGATCCCTAGTCATTATAAAAGGGTGTTCTTTGGAATGTGTCAGGAGGGACCCAACTAGATGACGTGGAGCGGCTACAATAGCAAGAAACACAATCCTAATAGTGTTCTCGTTGGTGGGAGGAGGACCCACAGCTAGTTTAGCTCAATGTTGTGCCTTTAGAGTAATGAGGTGGTGCCATAAGTAAAGGTTCCAAGTTAATATGACTGGGGTGACGAGATTAGAGTTGTTGGATGCCATGATTGGTGGACAAACTTAGGGCCTATTAGATGGAGGAAAATAGGGGCCCCATGTCCATGTAAGCCCATAAAAGAGAGCTTGGTGGGTAACCAAGAGTGTAGTTTTGGAACCGACGGGAGAGGGTAAGCGAGGTGACATGTCTAGTGGGACCCACCCAGGAGGAACAAGGGTGCTATGTTGAAGGTGTTGGCTAATGCAGAGAATAGAGGCTATTCAGTTTGCAACAAGCTTAGGAATCTCTCTCTCTCTCTCTCTCTCTCTCTCTCTCTCTCTCTCTCTCTATATATATATATATATATATATATATATATATATATATATGGAATTAATAACCTGCCAGTTAAACAAAAAAAAGAACATAATTACTCCATTCCTCTAATGGTAACTTGAGAGGTCGGGTGACGTTTCATAGTGGTATCAGAGCATCCAAGTTAAACTCTTGGACTAGATGGGCTTTATCACGAAAAATTGATGATTTTTGAGAATTGTCTAAACAAATTGTTTAGGTGTTAAAGGTCGGTCTAAATAAATTATGTGATTAAATCATTGGATCAATGTCAATGATATGAAGGTGTGCCCCTCCCCCCTGGAGTGACATAAGTGGGGAGGGGACCCCCCATGCACGCCATTTATCAGCTTATTTAGATCAACGATATAGATGATATCGCGCCCACATTCTTAATGATGTCAGTGTGGGCTTGTCCCCCCATGCGAGCCATAGTTCAACCCCAACAAAACAAAACCGCCAGTTCTGAAGGTAGGAGGTGGGGACCATTAGTTACGATTTGTAGCAAAATACTATAGGTGTCGGGACTCAAATTATTTGGTGGGAACAGGTGCTCTGGGCTTGGATGGGTTTATCGCAAGCAGGAATTCAGAGCCATCATTGTAATCTATCGTGATCATGCAACAATAGAGACTCCCTAGGGGGGAGGGCGGCATAACAATTTTTAGAAAATTATTAGGTGTTATGGTTATGGTTATGTGGCATGGTTGAGTATATGATTTCTTTAGTGTGTCATCACGGTTGGTCATATGGTGAGCCTTTGCATGCTTGAAAGAATAAGTATCTGATTATTAATTTGATATCAAGGAACCTTGGGAAAAATCGTTGTTTTTTTGGCATTATGTTTATGTATGAATTTTTTTATTTATGTGTCTAATTGAAATACATGTGCATGTGAATGCTTGCATGATCCCATGATTTCTTGTATTTCTTGGCATGGTGTATTCCAATTGGATGGGAATATCCAACGACTTGTAGATTATATAGGTACCTCAAGAGATTAAAGGTATGATGTTGTGCAACTTTTAGAAAGCCAAGTGGATGATAACTAGTTGGTTGCAGGTATTTGTTATAGCAACAAGGATCATGGTTAGTTATGGAATAGTTGCATGAGAAGAGTGCATGCTAAATGGGATAGTGTTATAAAATGTGCTAACTTGAGTGCGTACAGACCCTATAATGTGTCTGCATGAACATGATAATTACATGTATAATAAATATTAATACGCTACGACATTTTTCTAACTGATTCTTTAAAGTTGTAGATGCCATCACTTGTTGTTGACCTTAATAAGAATGTCAAATTATTCTTGTGTTTAAAATTTTATTAAAAACAATAGTTTGGCATCAATAGACAAAATGATTTTAAATAATGTTGTAGTATGGTAAAGGATTAAAATATAATTGTTGTGTTGGCATAATAATGATCGTGAATAATATTAGTACACATGTGTTGCTAAGTTTTGAAAACAAGCTTATGTATGTGATAATTGGTTTCCTATTTTATGACATGTGGCTTAATGATGATGGTCTTAAGGATGTGTCATAGCTGCAAGATTCCATACTTTTCCTTATATGGTAAAAGATAAAAATTGATGTACGTGTCGTTAATTTACCTTATGAACTAATAACTGAGTATATATGGAAGCACATAGTAAGACTCAGTGGCAGAGGAAGGAAACATGTATCATGGCATTATGCAACATGATATCGACCAAGCCCATCGAAACAAGAATGAGGGAGATTCCTCTAAGACAAGAGAACCTTTATAAATATGGACGTTAAGCTCAAGGACTTGGAAGATGAGTTAAATATCTTCGGGGAAGAACTTATAAAGCTCACTAGGAAACAACAGTAATTGGTTGAGTGGAATACTGAGTTGAAAAGATAGTTGTGAGAAATGAATTGACACATTGAATCCTCCAAAAGAAAGGATGGTAAAATAAGGAAGAGGACTAGTGATGCTAAGAAGGAGGAGAATATAATTAGCTATTGGAATTGTTGGGAAGGACATCAGAAAATGTATTTTCCCCACAAGAATGAGAAGAAAGTAAATAGCCCCTACAATCCATGGGAAAATGTACCAAGGATGCAGGATGCCTAGAAGGAGGAGGGGGAATTATATAAAGCTCCTTGACATATGTGTGTGTGTGTGTGTGTGCACGTGTGTTTAAAAAGGGTCCCCTATGAACTTTTGGGGAATATCAGACTTCAAGGTTACTGCGAGACTTGTGAAGGAGTCCTGAACAGATTTTGGTACATGAATGTCATATGTACATATGTACCTATGTGCATTATATGATGGTTGAGAGTGGAATGAATGTTCGATTGATGGAGATTGAGTTGACCTTGGGAGACTGTTTGTTTTATGCTTATGTGCCATGGCTTAAATTACTAACTTCTTGATTTGATATCATTTTGTTTTACGACTTGTGCATGGTAATGTTGGTTTTGGTCTTGGTTATAATTATTTTTTTGGTCTTGTTTACGATGTGGTTAATTTTTTTTTGTGAACAACTATTGTTAATAATTTCAGGTCCTTTTGAAATAAGTGTGTTTGTTTTACTCTTTCATTGGTTTTTTATTTTTAAATTTCGAAATTGCATGCATGGGGATTTTGGAATAAGGAGGCTGGAGTGTCAAGAAGGTTGGAGTCGCAATAAGGCCACAAAACCTTGAAGAAGGGAAAGTACTTGATATGCATGAAAGGTAACATGTCGAGTAAAGTTGCAAGTGATATGGAATACTATTGGACAATGGGCATGAAAATAGCAATAAGAAATAATGAAAACAATAACAACGTGTTATGTAGGTAAATCCTCCGTGTGGACAAATACGATCCCTCTAGCCCTAGGGTGGGTCTAGAAAAAAAGAGACATGCTAGAATGTAGGTTCATAACTACAGAATGAAAGAGGACACGGTAGATCGACCTACTTGGGGTCTAGCACTGTTGTTGCAGTTGTAATGGTGGTGACCTCTCGCTCCTGCCTTGGCAAGTCACAATCCACTCGTAGTCACGCTCGGATACCTGCACATAACACAGTACACAAGAGAAACATACAACATAATAATTTCATTCGCAATCACCAACCAGTCAAAGAGGGATAAGCATGTTGCATTATATCAACGAATATAACACAAAAAGGGAACCCAAACGCTAGTCATGTATATATATAAGTAGAAGGAAGAGGTACAACCAATGCTTTGATGTCGCAGTCTCCTCCAGCGGGGTTTAGCAGAAGCGCGTCTCAGTACTTGTCAAGGGGTTCGGATGAGATGAGGGCATGGAATCAATCTCTCTCAACGAAGTTCCTCCTTGCTCTATCTCTTTCACAATGTAACTCTTCAATCTATGCTTAGTTATTCAGCTATAGTATCAATTCTCCATGTTCAGCTAGTTGATGCAAAGAGAGATAGCTTATTTTATAGAGGAAAAGGAGGAGGTTGGGATCCCTAAAAAGGTGGGAGGGAGGCCTATCCTTTAGGAGGTTCTCATGGGAGGTGGAAAACCATAAACTAAAGGAGGGAGTGTTAGGTCCTTATATTACTATTATAGTCTCTTATTGCTGTTAGTTTAACCCCCTTATTGTTATTATTGTACCCCTGTAACCCCAATATTTTTATTATTGTGCCCTTACATTATTACTGTTAGGTCGGCTAGGATTACATAGTGGCCCCATGGACTCCTATATATAGAGAGGAGGTTTTTTCATTTGTATCATCCAAGAATTGTTAATTCATGTAATGTATTGGAGATTTCCCCCTCGAAATGGCTTGTTTCTAAGGTGTTGATATCTCTTTTCTTCTATTTTTGGAGCTAGTTTCAAAACATTTGGCATCAGAGTTTTGGGATTCTAGGGTATCGCTGCTCCAAACAGGTCATCGTGGCATTTTCACTATAATTTTTTTTCTACGAAGGTTCAAAAGTTGAAATTTTTCGAGTGCGAAACCAAAAGCGTCAGGAACATCTTCACAAAATTTCAGAGCTTGGTGCGCAATATTTTCGGAGATATGATCTGTGGAAGTTAGGTCATTTTGTAGGCTCCTGAATTTAACCTAAACAGGTCATCGTGGAATTTTTTCTACGAAGGTTCAGAAGTGGAACTTTTTAGAGTGCAAAGCTGAAATCCTGAGGAAAATTGTCAAAAATTTCAGATCTTGGTTTGTAATATTTGTGGAGATATGATCTGTGGAAGTTAGGGCTTTTTTAGGCTTCTGAATTTCATCTCAAAGAGGTGATCATGGGAAACTCTTCATAGCTCTCGCTCTGGGCATCAGATTGGAATGATGTAAAAAGTGGTTGCAAGTACACATACTGTAGTTTTCTGTCTATCAATTTTAGAGCCAAAGGAGGAAACAGTGACACGAGGCAAGTCATACAAGTTCGTTCTAATGAACTAGTCCATAATTAGGTCATTGTGGGAGATTGGGCATAACTTTGCCCTGAAAAATCCAAATCAGGTCAGAGATGTGACATTCAAAATAATATTCAGAGGAATAATTTAGGGCTCAATTTCAAATATTGAAGATCTAAAATCACAGAGATAATTCAGTTTCAATATCGAGCTCCTCAAAAGAAAGAAAAAGGTGTGTATTTTTTTCGAATTACATAAGTCTTGTTTGAAAAAAATTAGTTTGAATTTATTCCAAAGGCATATTGAAGAATAGATATCAGTATTGGGTTCTAAAATGCCCCATAAAAATAATTCAACACCCATTAAGCCTTCAGAAGGCTCCACTATGACTCATGAAGACGAAGAAACATAACATGAGATATCAAAATTACAAGAGCAAGTGCACCAAATTTCGCTATCACAAAGAGCAACAAAAAATGAAATGGAAGTTTTGAAGAAAGGCGTGAAAACTAAGATGGATGGTTTGAAGAAAGGCGTGGAAGCTAAGATGAACGGTTTGGAAGCTAAGATGGATGGCATGGAAGTGGGCATGGAAGCTAAGATGGATGGCATGGAAGCTAAGATGGATGACATGGAAGCTAAGATCGATGAAAAAGTGAAAGGAAACAAGGAAAACATGAAGAATGATCTAAAAGTAGACATTGAAGGTTTGGAAAAGTTGATACAAGAAATGTTTCCTAATGGCAAAAATATATCAGAGGAAACTCATGATGAGAAAAAAATAAATGTTAATCATGATTTCATAAATTCTAAGGTTGGATGGAAGAACCACCATATTCCAAAGATGGATATGAGGAAGTTTGATGGCAAGGATCTCGTAACATAGATACTACAGATGGAGAAATATTTTGATCTCAATAATGTGCAAAACACATAAAAGGTACACATTGCAACTTCACATTTAGAACAAAGTAAATTTTTATGGTATCGATGGCTCTTCTCTCGTAAAAAAATTGTCACTTGGTCAATTTTTACGGAGGAAATGATAGCACATTATGAGGATACAAAGAGCAACACCTTCTTTAGCCAATTGATAAATCTCAAACAAAAGGGTTTAGTGGTGGAGCACGTTGAGGACTTCAAAAAATTGAATATAAGGGTAACTGATATTCCAAAGGAACACAGGATTGATGTCTTCATAGGGACTTTAAAGGATAACATCCAACATGAAGTTCGCATTTGGGAACCAGATTCATTAGAAAAGGCATTCAGGTTGGCAAGAAAAATTGAATGTAAAATTATGGCGACAAGGAAGCCTACCAATCACACCTATAAAGATGAAAGTGTTTCTACTCCTAGACTTCCACAACCTACAAGGTTGACACCAAAAAAATTGGAAGAAAAAAGAGAAAAAGGGCTTTGCTACAATTGTGATAGCAAATACACTAAAGGTCATAAGTGTGCTGAGAAGAAATTATTTTACATATATTGTGAAGAGGAGGAAGAAAATGAACAAGAAACTTCAAAAGAAAAGGATATACACTAGGAAGCAACCCTAGAAGAAGAAGAAATGAGTCTGACCATATCATGTAATGCATTGGAAGGAATTACCACTCCTCAAACTCTCAAGATATAAGGACATTTCAAGAAGAAAAATGTATAGTGTTGATTGATTCGAGTAGTACCCATAATTTTATTCATTGTAAGGTAGCCAAGGAATTGAATTGTTTCCTATAACCAACACCAGAATCTCAAGTGATGGTTCCAAATGGAAGAACTATAAATTTCTCTGGAAAATGCCATAATATCAAGCTATCCATGGGGGACTATGTATTGAATATTCCAATGCTTTCCATCCCAATGGGAGGTACTGATGTTGTACTAGGAGTGCTATGGTTACAATATTTGGGGACAATAGCTTTTAATTTTCAAGAAATTTTCTTGAAATTTTTTTCGGAAGGAAAGGAAATCGAATTGCGGGGTATCACAAGGAAGCCAAGAAAGATAATAAGCTCTAATTTCATGACAAAGCTTCTGAAGAAAGAAAAATGAGGCGTAATTGCACAATTATGCTCACTAGAAGTTCCAACATCAAAATAATCTATTTCACCAGATCTCCAAAGAGTCTTGGACAATCATTCCAAGGTGTTTGATACTCCCAAAGGACTCCCACCTATTTGTGATCATGATCATGCTATTCATTTTATTCGAGGAAGTGTTCCTCCAAACATCCGGCCTTACAAATATCCTTATGTCCAAAAGAGTGAAATTGAACGTATGATTGCAAAAATGTTAGAGGCTGGTATAATTCAACCTAGTAAAAGTTCTTTATTTGCTCCATTAGTATTGGTGGACAAGAAGGATGGATCATGGTGCATGTTTTCCGGATTATTGGGAGCCCAATAAGCTCACTATTAAAGATAAATTTCCCATTCCAGTGATTGATGAATTATTGGATGAATTACATGGAGCAATTTATTTTACCAAGTTGGATCTTCATTCAAGATATCATCAAATTAGAGTGAAGACTGAAGATATTCTGAAAACAACATTTCAAACTCATGAGGGTCATTATGAGTTTTTGGTCATGCCTTTTGCCCTTACCAATGCACCTTCTACATTTCAAGGGTTGATGAATTCCATTTTCAAACCCTTCCTTAGAAAATTTGTGCTAGTATTTTTTGATGATATACTAATCTATAACATGTCTTGGAAGGATCATGTTCAACATGTTGACATGGTGCTCAAACAATTGGAGGAGAAACAATTATATGCAAAAACATCCAAATGTTTCTTTGGAGTACAAGAGGTGGAATATATGGGTCATATTGTATCTCACGAGGGTGTTAAGGTAGACCCTAACAAAATTAAAGCCATTAAGGAATGGAAAGTCCCCACAACCATAAAGCACTTGCACGGATTTCTAGGGTTAATAGGGTATTATTGCAAGTTTGTTCAGAATTATGGGAGAATAGCTCCACCTCTAACAACATTATTGAAGAAAGATGCATTTTCATGGACTCCTGAACCAACTAAGGCGTTTGAACATCTTAAAGAGGCAATGTGCCTAGCACCAGTCTTAGCTATGCCAGACTGCACAAAAACCTTTATTATGGAATGTGATGCCTCAGAAAATGGAATTGGTGCTATTTTAATGCAAGAAGGAAGACCCATTTCTTTTGAAAGTTGTTCAATCAAAGGAAATTATTTACAAAAGGATATTTATGAGAAGGAAATGTTGGCAATACTACATGCACTAAATAAATGGAGACCTTACCTAATGGGAAGACACTTCAAGGTAAAAACTGATCATGATAGTATTAAACACTTTTTGGAACAAAGACTATCTTCGAAAGAGCAGCAAAAATGGGTCACAAATATGTTGGGTTATGACTTTGAAATCATCTACAAAAAAGGGAATCTAAATGTTGTTGCAAATGCACTCTCGGGAAAGGATGAAGAGGTGGAAGCATTGTTTTGTGACATTTCTATTATCCAACCAGATTGGATAACCGAAGCAAGGGATGAATGGAAGAAGGAAGAAGAAGTTTGGACACTCATTCAAAAGTTACAACAAGATCCTAGTACATCTGATACATTTATTTGGAAAAATGATTCCTTATGGTACGAAGTTCGCTTATATATTTGCAAGAATTCCAAACTAAAACAAAATATTCTTCTAGAATTGCACACTTCTCCTTTAGGAGGACACTCGGGATTTTTAAAAACTTACCACGGGGTGAAGAAAGAATGTTTTTGGGATGGCCTTAAATCTGATATTCAAGAGTTTGTGGCAGAATGTTTGGTTTTCCAGCAAAATAAATTTGAGACAATTAAGACCCCAGGTCTTCTGTAACATTTATCCATTCCAAGTCAACGTTGGGAGGAGATTTCAATGGATTTTATCACAGGTTTACCTAAGTCCGAAGGAAGGATTGTCATCATGGTGGTAGTTGGTAGACTTAACAAGTATGCACACTTTTGTACGTTATCTCATCCATTTAAAGTAAGTATAGTTGCTATTGCATTTATGGAAACAATTCAAAAGCTACATGGAAACATGAAGATTATTGTAAGTGAAAGAGATCCCATTTTAACAGGAAATTTTTGGACATAATTATTTTCTTGTTTATGTACTCAACTAGATCATAGCTCATCTTATCATCCTCAATCCGTTGGTCAAACAGAGATAGTGAATAGATTTTTAGAAGGATATCTTCGTTGTTTTGTATCTGATAAGCAAGCAAAATGGGTCAAGTGGTTACCTCTCGCTGAATGGTGGTATAACACTTCCTTCCATACTGCAGCAAAAATGATGCCATTTATGGCACTTTATGGATATCATCCACTGTAAATCACATCTTATTTAAGGGAAAATTCTAGGGTTCAAGTAGTGGAGGATCACATCGAACATCAACAATAAGTTCTCCAACTCTTAAAGGATAACCTAAATTTGGCACAAAATCGAATGAAACAACAGGCAGATCAACATCATAGTGAGAGAAGTTTTGATGTGGGAGACTGGGTATTTTTACGGCTACACCCATACAAACAAATTTCCCTCAAGCAAGCTAAGAAGGATAATAAATTATCGCCAAAGTACTATGGTCCTTACAAGGTGTTGGAAAAGATTGGTACTATGGCATACAAATTACAACTTCCTACTTCTTCGTGAGTGCATCCAGTTTTCCATGTTTCAAGCTTAAAAAATGTTATAGGGGACAAACTTCCAATTCAAACAATATTGCCAGAACTTGATGAGGAAGGAAAAACCATATTGGAACTTGAAGCAGTCACGGAATCAAGAAATCGATCGCTATGAAATCGATCAATTTCAGAGTATCTCATCAAATGGAAGAACTTACCCACTGAAGATTCTACATGGGAGGATGAGAATTTTATACAGAAGCATCCAGAGCTACTCAAGCATTGAGGACAACAATTTTTTGAAGGAGAGGAGCATGTTACGTCCTTATATTACTAGTATAGTCCCTTATTATTGTTAGTTTAACCCCCTTATTGTTATTGTTGTACCCCTATAACCCCCATATTGTTATTATTGTGCCCTTACATTATTATTGTTAGGTATGCTAGGATTACATTATGGCCCCACTAGGATTACATTGTGGCCCCATGGACTCCTATATATAGAGAGGAGGTTTTTTCATTTGTTTCATCCAGTAATTGTTCATTCATGTAATGTATTGGAGGTTTCCCCCTTGAAGTGGCTTGTTTCTAAGGCGTTGATATCTCTTTTCTTCTATTTTTGGAGTTGGTTTCACAACAGGGATTCCATGGTTATTTAGTTCAACCACTCCCAATTACTCATCCTCAAAGTTGTTGAGGTGGAATATTCACCTCTATTTTTAAAAAACATTCCATAAACAGCTTGGCGTGGGTGCTTAACTGGGACAGAGCGCCAATTGGCACGGGCTCTGTGTTAATTTTCCCAATCGGCGCGGGGGTGTAACTGGCTACTCGCGCCAAGAAAAAAACAAGGGATTTTACAGTTCTGCTCAGGGAATTTTCAACAGGAGGAATATTTCTCTCATGTAAAGGAATGCAATGATGGTCTTTGCAAGGCATGACACTTCTTATTAGTCACATAATGACCTTCCAATGTGCGAGTTGGAGATTGCAGGGATAGTGACAAAATTTTGTGTAACAAATGCCCCCTAAAGCATGAGGTCCAAGGGAGAGGAAGGGGCGAAATGATTTATGAGAACGCGTTCGAACCAAACACCACTATTGGAAAAATTGAAATTACAAATACAACTGGTATCTGTGACACATGAACATGTGGAATGGGCACAACCATCCATAATAGAGTACATAGAAACTAAGATCCGAGGTATGGACGCAACTATCTAGCAGTAAGGATCAACAAATGGACTCAGGTATGGTCGTATCCATCCAATCAAAAGAGTCATGTAATAAGTCATGATAATCCACAAAAATCCACAGCCTGGATTTTATCAGACAAAACCCAGGATCTTGTGCTCCATCTCGACCTGAACAAGTAGAATTTTAAGCATGCGAATATATGAGCTAAAGTAAAACATGCAAGAAAATCATCTGATTACCAGCCAATGATGAAAGCCGTTAACAGACGTGAGAGAAACCACCAATGATGACGATGGCCCTCAAGGTACAAAAGGTACAATCTACGGAATGTGAATAGTGATCTGATGTTGAACACCCGCATAATCACTCGATCGAAGGCCAATGACGTGAACCTTGCATCGAATGTGAAAAAACTGCCATTGAGGCATGCAAGCTCCAAGGTACCAAAAGGGAGTCTCTAGATCAAAGTCCTGGATAATGAGCTAAAGTCGATAGGAAGTGACCTAGTCGAAGGAGGGCCATAATTTTTTCCCACATCATCAAGACGAGACAAAGGAACATGATGAAAGTGAATAAGGACAAACGAGGGAATCGAGAGGAAGGTTGACAATTGCAAAGGAAAAAACTTATCTTGAACATATCAGCGACACGACATTGGATTTGGCGGTATTTGACATCAAGGGATTTGAGGTCATGATGACGTGGCAGAGCAAATGAGAGGTCAAAAGAGATTACCCAAACCCATGAAGGCAAAAAAAATGACGAAATAAGATGTCCCCAACTCGACACGAAATGCGGACGAGTGTCATGTTCAAGAGTGACATACTGCCAACATAACTAGAGCTGGGTTTCATTTTCCCCCCACCATTTTCGGCGAGTACCCCAATTATTTTTTTAAACAAGCTTGAAGGGGATAAAATATTCTTGTAATGTAATTTTGTCCTTTGGAAAAAATCCAACCTAGTACATTTTACGAGCCCTAAGAAGGAAGAACTCGAGTAACGTCATGGTGATGAAGTCCGATGTCATCAAGGTTTAACGAGTCCGACAAAGGAAGAACTCTACATCTTTTCATGTTTATAGAGTTTGAAAAAGAAGGAAAAAAAAGAAAACTCCAGCGAGTTCCTTTTCATAGGTAGTCTCACGGATCCAAAAAAGGTAGAAGACTATGTCCGAGAGAACCTCTTAGTCGTGATAGGATAAGGTATTCCTTTTTTCGTAAATAATCCATCCCGGCCCAAAAAAGGGGTAAATGTATGCTGGGTAGATATCATTTCGTAGCCATTTAACGAGTTCAAAATGACAAGAATCTCGGCAATCTTTTCAATTTTAGAGAGTCGAAAAAGAGCTAAAAGTTGACTCCTCCTAGAGGAATGAGTGGTATAAAGGATAGCAAGCTGGTTCAGATGATGGTGGAACTACTCGAGAACAAGATAAAAGTCAAGAGGATGGATAATAAGACCACTCATCGCATATGTTCCTCGGGAATGGGTAAAACAACCGGGTGAGGGCACATGATCGGACGAGCGGACGATAATGATGGAATGAGAAAACCAAGGCTCATACGGGAAAAAACAGTGATAAAATAGCAATTACGAGAGGTAAAATGAGAATTGTTTCATTTTTTACGTAAGTTGGAAAACATGGGAAATTCGCTTGGAATTGGTTTCATTTTTACACAAGCTTGAAACAAAAATAAACTATGCTTGAAAAAAATGGGCATGCCCCTAGCATGGTGACTCAATTCGAGGTATTGCCCCCCCAAGCTTCGAGTGCATTCATAGGAGTAGACCGCTGCTACCGACGGGTGGATGGAATGAAGGTTCAATTACGAGATCAAGTGAAAGACTCGGCGGGATTTTACGAGATCGTATCGAAAGACTCGAATTGAACAAGAACATGTTTCATTGTTTTTAACGAGGTTGAAACATTAAAAGAACTATCCTCATAGCATCTTATTTCATTGGTAAGGAAGCTTGACACAAGGAAATGAGTCGTGCTTTCGAAGAGCTTATTTCATTTTTTAAGGAGCTTGACACAAGAAAACAAACTATGCTCCAACAACCTTGTTTCATTTTTTTAAGGAGCTTCACAAAAGAAAAAAAACTATGCTCCACAGACAACTCATCATGTCGAATAAGAATTCATGGCTTCCAAGAGGTGTTCATCTAATGGGAGGGCAAACATCTCCGAAGTCGGGGACCCAATGCCGATCACACGATGCACAATGGAACTATCACTGAATGCGGGCATGGGGACGGGTAGCCACATAATTGACATGTGGCAGGGGAAGATACAACCGGAGGATAAAGATCCGGAAGAGACGATGGTGGACCAGATGTCACGTCGGGACCAAAGAATGAAAGTCAATCAATGGTCACAATCCGATCTTTGCGTGGAAAACGAGATCACACGAAAGAGGGAGGAGACAAGTGCACCCATAGCATAAGCATAGTCGCGCCCCAAGAGTAGATTAAAATCCAAGGGACCTTGGACCACCATCACACCTATATAGATTGTTTTCCCTCCCAAAGTAATAGGCAACTTCGGAAAGGATTCCTAATGGTTGACTAGTTCCTCTATTGAATGCCAACAAATTACGTATAATAGGTACAAGCGGTGAAGAACCAAAATCTTTCCAAGTAGTGGAAGACTAAATACTAACGAGACTTTCCTTCATCTATAATGGTGCTAGGTATGACCATATCGAAGGCCCTATACCGTGATCTCAAAAGGCACATAAGAAGGAAGGCGATATCTCGCAAATCGACTCCAATCAAAGGAAGTGACCAAACTACTTGGAGGGGCTGCCATTGAACCGAGATGGTCATCCCCCCGGTGTTACCGGAGCAAGAGGAGCATCCTCCTGGACCTCATACATGGGAGAAGGAAGAGAAAATTCTTGAGTCACGGGGGATGGGAGGATCTTTCTCCAAGTCTAAGGAATCGAAGAAACAAGAAGAACATGAGAGGGATGAGATCCACTCTTGATGGAAAAGACACTGATGAACCATAGGCGGGGTCGGATCAAGCGATTCCATAACCAATAGTTTGGTCGGGGAATGGATTTGTGATTTTTGAATTTCTATGGGAGCGAGATCGACCAAATATGAATCTTGATCAATCTTTGAATCAAACTAGCGAGAGGACTCGAAGAAAGTTTACGGTAACCAGCTGGAAGGCGAGGGTGTAGAAACAGTAGAGTTTTCAAATACTCTTGTGTCTTCATCCATGTATGGAAAAAAGGTGAATGGGATGATTCCCTTCACACAACCTACGAGGGATTTGTGATCTTACCTGTCTCTTATGAGTCTTATCAATACTAGTCGAAGATGTGCCACCAATATGACTTCCGAAGCCAAAGGCAACGACGGATGACTCGTCGAACCATACTTCAAGTACCTTGGGAATGCATGGGCGATGATCGAAGAAGGTGGTCACCTTTGCACAACATGCAAGGGAATTTGACTTTTCGTGGAAGGTTGGATGGTTTATCAATGGAAGGTTTCTTAGGTGCAACGAGTTGCGACATTAGCCTCTCGCTTATCCGACTTCTTCTTCTTTGTCTTCTTCTTATTCTTCTTAGCCACTCGGTTATTGGAATCCAAACTTTCGGCGAGGTGAAGTAGAGGAGGAGGACGAAGAAACAGGGTGAAGAAGAGGAGAGGTCCACCTTAGAATCAACATGGTGTTGTTGAGACGAGAGGAGATGGTTGAACAGAGGTCATACCACTCGGGACCATCGAGGTCAAAAATAACCACACAGGGAAAACCAACGGTTAACCCCCGGAAGGGATAATGTTTCCATATAAGGAGCACCAACATTACCAAAAGAAGGAAAAGGACCAGGATTCCCTTTGGAGGGGATTCCTTGGTTGGTAAATTCCGGAAATGTTGCCATTGGAAACAACCGTAAAAAAAACACTAAGGAAGATAACTTTAACCAGGGAATATTTCGTGGGTAGTTAAATTTTTAAGACATTGAAACAAAACTCTGCCGCTTCATATTTTAAGAGTCGAGAAACGGGAAAAAAGGTGACTCTATCACTTTTAGGTTGAAACGAGCGTGAAAGGACAAGCGCTCGAGGATATTTTCACTCTTAGAGAGTCACGAAAAGACAAAAATTACTACTTAGGTAATTTAAGAAAGAGGGTGTACCAAGTTTCCAGTGAACTTCCATATACACCTTGGTGATAAAATGAAAGAGAAATGACCAAGGACTTAATGTACGTGCGAGTAGTCTCCCCGAATGTTGTGTTCGGTGTATCACGATCACGGGAGGGCGACAAACTCGGCTTCCTATGGATAAAGGATTGTAGCCTAATGGGGTATCCCTTTATATACTCGACGGTATGGGGAGCACAAGTTCGTACTAGCGCTATCTAAATCCAAAAGGAAAACGACAACTACTAGGTTTTAAGACGTCGAAACACGTCTCTAGCCTAGACCACTAGAAATGTTGCATTAGGTTTCAATGTTTCCTTAGGTTGATTGAATAAATTATAAAGTTGATATTGAATTATGTCTCGATTTCAAGGTCCTATCGGATGTCATCCGAAAATCTCCTATATGCGGCTATATGAGAGAAGAAATCTTTCAATTCTATGAATGTTATCTAGTTAAGGGAAGAGTTTCAAACAAAGATGCAACAAACAATAATACTGCAAATAGAATTTTTTCCTAACTAGATGAATTTCACTATCCAAAAGTAATATAAAACATTCAACGATGTGAATTATGCAATGTAATCTATGCAAAATCCTCTTTTTTGAAAACTTTGCAATCGTAATCTATGCATAATTTCCTTTTTCATTTTGAAAGAATAAGAATGCACTCAATGCATTTTTCGATGAAATGAGAATCTACTTAATACATGATTTTAATGAAAGAGAATGCACTCAATGCGATTTTTAGCTTTCAATCATTAAACGATGTAATCTAAGTTCAATGATGGATCTCAAAAAAGACTTTTCAATGCAATGTGATCTAATGCATTTTAACGAAAAGAAAACTATGAGACAAAAACTAAATGAACGCAAATTTCCTTAATGATAGGATGAATGCAAAAGAGATGCAAACAAACACTAAGAATGCAATTGTTGTTCCGAACACTTTGTAACGAAACTCCTCAAAAGGCTACCCGGACATATGAGGTCAAGCACAAAGAGGACTTCCAAAGTGTGAGCTCAAAACAAAGGCATTCATTCCCTTTTACATCAAGCAATCATAGAAAGAATACTTTTCGGCTGAACAATGAGCAATGTGATCTATGCTCACAAGTGACCAAGTAAAGGGGAGAACGTGTAAATAATACGAGAGAAAAATACCGGAAGGGAAAGACACAATGGTGAAGGACTTAGGGGAAAAAAACCTTAATTTTTCACACACCTTGAAATTGGCACGAATTTTTGTGGGTGAAACTAGTGCCAACTAGCGCAAATTGCTAATGGAAAACTAGCACCTATGGCCAATTGGCATGGGTTTCTAGCGAAAACTAGTGCCAATCGACACTATTGTCAAAAAAAATAAAAAGCGCCAATCCCACGAAAAGGAAAAAAAAAGAATTTCTCCCAACCAAGACCGGACTTACCACTTCAAGCAAAAAACTAAAATATCATAATTGATGAAAAACACGAGAACAAATAGGAAAAAAGAACGGAAAGCAAGTCAACGACCGAAACCGACCCAACAAGCTGAAATGACAAACTCACACCGATCCCCGGTGGTGTCGCCAATTTTTTATGTAGGTAAATCCTCTCTCGTCGACAGAGACGATCCCTCTAGCCCTAGGGTGGGTCTAGAAACAAAGAGACATGCTAGAATGTAGGTTCCTAACTACGGAATGAAAGAGGACACGGTAGATTGACCTACACGGGGGTCCAACGCTATTGTTGCGGTTGTAATGGTGGTGACCTCTTGCTCTTGCCTTGGCAAGTCACAATCCACTCATATTCACGCTCGGAAACCTACACATAACACAGTACACAAGAGAAACATACAACATAATAATTTCATTCGCAATCACTAACTAGTCAAAGAGGGATAAGCATGTTGTGTTAAATCAACGAATATAACACAAAACGGGAACCCAAACGCTAGTCATGTATATATATAAGTAGAAGGAAGAGGTACAACCGATGCTTTGACGTCAAAGTCTCCTCCGAGTGGGGTTCATCTGAAGTGCGTCTCGAGTACTTGTCAAGGGATTTAGACGGGATGAGGGCATGGACTCAAGTTCTCTCAAAGAAGTTTCGCCTTGCTCTATCTCTTTCACAATGCAACTCTTCAATCTATGCTTAGTTATTCAGCTATAGTATCAATTCTCCATGTTCAGCTAGTTGATGCAAAGAGAGATAGCTTCTTTTATAGAGGAAAAGGAGGAGGTTGGGATCCCTACAAAAGGGGGAGGGAGGCCTATCCTTTAGGAGGTTCTCATGGGAGGTGGAAAACCATAAAACTATAGGATGGAGTCCATGGTTATTTAGTTCAATCACTCCCAATGACTCATCCTCGAAGTTGTTGAGGTGGAATCTTCGCCTCTATTTTTTAAAAAAACATTCCATAAACAGCTTGGCGTGGGTGCTTAGCGGCATAGAGCGACACGCGGCACCCGGCTCAATGTTAATTTTCCCAATCGGCGCGGGGGTGTGAGTCGGCTACTCGCGCCAAGGCAAAAACAAGGGTTTTTACGGTTATGCTCAGGGAATTTTCAACGGGAGGAGTATTTCTCTCATGTAAAGGGATGCAATGATGGTCTTTGAAAGGCATGACACTTCTTATTAGTCACGAAATGACCCTCCGATGTGTGGGTTGGGGATTGCGAGGGAAAGTGGAAAAAATGTTGTGTAACACAACGTCAAGAGAATGTATAGAACTTGTTTGGCCTCAATCGGGGAGTCATATAAAACCTAGATCTATTTGGGCACAAGCTATTGGCTTTGTGGCCATGGTTATGTAATGTAACAACCTAATGGGTTGGTAGGGCCCATGAGAATAATGGACAGAGATATTTACAACCATGAAACTAGCAAAGAAGGGAGTTCTCTTAACTCCTAACTATACCTACACATGTACTTATATATTGCATACATGATTGTGCTCATGGAAACTTATATATTTCATACATTATTATGTTGATGGATACTTATATATTTCATATGTTGTTATTTTTATGGATACTTGTGTTGTGCATCCATGATTATCTTTGGTGGATTAATTTTGACATGATGATATGTGATGAGAGACAAGGTAGTCTCTGGATTAATTTCGACACGATGTGTCATGAGAGACAAGGTGGCCTCTCGGATTAATCGTGACATGATGATATGTCATGAGATATAAGGTGGTATCTAAATTATTTTTTATATTTCTTATTGTTACATGTTATGTGTATATGTGATTTTGTTGTACATGTCACCATGTGTTGTGCATGGGAATGGGATATAGTTGTATTACATATGTTTTTTTTGTACCATGTGTACAAGTGTGTGATGTGCAATGTGTTAAGGTTAGGAAGGTATGGGGACTTTGTTTAGACTTGTATGTTTTGTTTGTGCATTTAGGTCGGGAAGGTATGGGATTATATGGACTTGTTCGTTGTGTTTTGTGTGCTCGGGATAGGCGGGTATGGACTATATGGGCCTATGTGTTGTGTATGTGAAAAATGTTTTAGACATGTATGGGACTCTTTGGGACCTTGTATTATGTAGTGCCACACAAAAAAATGTATGGGACGGTTTGGGCATACACAAGTGTGAAGCACACCTATATTCATGTCGACATAAGAGTACCTAGTTTGGTAGTTACCATAATTGCTAGATTTGCGATTGGGCTTAAGTGCTTATCTTGAGTGCAATGAGTTACTTGGTAAATTTAAAATCAAAGTGAAGAGAAGGCATTGGAACAATACGGTGTGTATACGTGGTCAAAGTGAAGAGAAGGCACTAGATGCTTGCGACAGGGAAACTAATCCCATGTGTGTACGTGGTCAAAGTAAAGAGAAGATACTTGGATTCTTTTTTGATGGGAAACTAATCCGGTGTGTATACATGGTCAAAGTGAAGAGATGACACTGGATTCTTGCCGACAGGGAAACTAATGCGGTGTGTGTACGTGGTCAAAGTGAAGAGAAGGCACTAGATGCTTGTCGACGGGAAAACAATCTAGTGTGTGTACGTGGTTAAAGTGAAAGGAAGGTAGTGGGTGCTTACTCGGTTGGTTACCAATTAAGTGTATGTAAAGAAAGAAACAAAGATGCAAACCAAGATAAGTATCACTATTTCATGACTTTTAGATTTTTGTTTTTATGAATCTAAATTCAATGATACGATTTATGATAGTTGGGTTATGAGCTAACTTGATTTTGTTGTAATAGGAATTAAAGTAGAATTCCAAGTTCACATCATGAACAAACTACTAATAAGGTATGATTAAAATTATTGCATATCCTTAATGATGGAAATTATGGATGTGTACATGCTATGATGAAAGAAAGCATGAAATTATCGAGTTGGGTGGAAGGACTTGGTTGCAAGATAAATAATTGCGGATATGAAATGTGCGGTGGCACATAGATTAAATATCTCAGGAATGGTGCCATTATGATACACTAACACCAATGATGTCAATTGGTTACCATGAAGCATGTTATGACCCTTATAATTGTAAAAAGGAAGGACTACCTTGGCTTTAAACCCTTTCGTTGTGAGGAAGCCACGCTGAGGGATGGATTTCCTAAGGGAATGAGAAGCGAGAGAAGGGGATGCTTGAACTTGGAAGGTGAGTGGCTACACAAAGAGGATGTATTGGATTTCCCAAGGTGCTCGAGAAGCGAGAGAAGCAAAGGCCGAAAAAATGAATTTGGGTTTCTTGGTCATGAGCATAGCTAATTGGAATCGAAGCACATTGGGGTTGTATTGAGAAAGCGATGAGATGAGAACTATTCATCGATGGAATAAGAGTGAAAATAAAGATTGTTACACCAACTTTGGGTCATCTAACCATTTACAATTAGATGGATCGAAATGTACCATGTAAGACCAATTTTTACCGTAGTAAAATTGTTTTTCACTATAAGAAATAATTTAATAAACCATAGTTTATTAAGTTATTTCTGGTCCAAATAGGAAACCCCATGAGGAATAATTAAATAAATCCTTATTTATTTGATTTTCCTCTAGGAATAATTAATTAAAAGACTTTTAATATGAGAAATAGGTGTGGATAGAGATGGAGAGCGCGGGAGTCTTCACCCTTGCCCTAGGGTTTCGGTCACCGAATCTGCCGCGCGCTCGGCTGGATCGAGCCATCACAGGGAGGCTGGCCATGTGCGCTGCCGCGAGGGAGGAATACGCAAGGCGAAGATATGGGACTCTGTTCTATTGCAGCCATGCGAAAGACGAGGGATGACACATGGGGCTTGGGACCGACTTTATGCGGAGTTTCTTACTGCGGCTCCCTACGGACATCTTGAAGTATGAGCTGTGCAAATCAGCTTTGCGCTAGACGGTATGCCATGGCGAAATGGTGGGGCGAAGTGGAGAAAGAGGGGCGGGGGTTTCTCGGCGCCTTGGCCCCTCGGCATGAGATGGTTTTGGCCGCCTTTGCTGCGGCCATACAAGCATGCGATGGCATATTGGAGCCCTCGGGCCTTTACCTCTTTGGGCCGGCGGCTCCTTCTACTCCACGTCTTCACATGCGGATCTCTACCCCAGCAGCTACCGCACTCTTCCGCATGCGGCGGCGGTATTGTGAGGATTTGGAGACGCTTTGAAGCCACGCATTCTCCATTTGGTTCGGCCTTGAAACTTCATTCGGGCGGCGGGATCTATTCATCTCCGGCAAGCAACATTTCGAGATTCAAATAATTCTACTATCGGGCAAAACCACTGCTCCTTGGGGTTCGGCAGTCTTTCACGATGCGCCATCTCTCACGGATACTCGAACAGAGGTTGGGGATCCCTTCCTCCCTTCTGCGGCTCCTCTTTCTGGTAGCGGCTTCGATAACAACACTGCCTCTTTCCTCTTATAATATTGGCGAAATGCCACGGTGAACCTATCGCTTCGGCTAAGAGGTGCGGTTGGGCAAACCTCGCGCCTCAAAGGTTTTTCCTATAAAGATGCGGTACATGCACGGCACATGAGAAGTCACGCAATCGCGAGGCACCCAAACCCTTCACGGTGGACAAAATGGAGGAAACCCCCGCCATTGAAATCACTCATCCATCTCTGGATGAACAATACAGAACATTTGCGAAAGCTTGACTCTCATTTGCGGATTTAATGGCCTGCGGCCCTTGCTACCGATCTATATCAATGGATCCACTCCCATTGGACCAAAAAGCTGCAAAGTCTTTTTACGCTCGAAAGGCTTTTTGTTAGTAGCCTTTTGCCTCAACGAAGATTACCGGAAAGCCTTAACGAGAGGCCCTGGTTGCAGGGGATCGAGTTGGACTTTTCCTCACCCCCTGGTTCGGGGACTTTGACCCTTCCCCTGCGGTCATCTCCAAGCTTCCTATCGGGTCGGGCTTCCAAATCTCCCATGCGCATCTTTGGCATTTTCTTGTTTTCGGTATCGGGGACACCTTAGGGCCGCTTCACGGCTACTGGGACACCTCAAAGGGGGAGAAAGGGAATTTATACTTTTGGCGGAATTTGCGCGAGAAATAGACATTAGTAAAGGGCTGCAGATCGAGATCATCCTCAAAGTTGGGGACTTCTATTGGACGCAAACTTTGGATTATGGCATTTCTGACCTTCGGGTGCCGCCACTACGCATCGGACGGGCATCTCCAGAACACATGTGCATCGTTCTTCGACAAAAAAGAAGAATAACACCCCTGCAAATCCAAATCCAAGAGACGGAAACCTTGTGCTAGTCCCCACTATGGATGACATAGAGTCCTCTAGCTACGATGAGGAGGACATTGAAGTGGAAAGAGGAGAATTTGCGACATGCGCGGGGACTCGTCCCTACGACCCACGACAAGGACCCATCACTGACGCCTCGGATCCCGCGAAACGCTCTCACGAGCCCTCGTCTTCGATTCGGACAAAGGAGTCCAGCTCCTTTAGCACAGAAACCGATGCAAGTAGTTCCGATCACGACGGATCAAAATGGTTGGGTCAAAGTACGTAAAAAGAAAGGAAAAAAGAGTAGATTGGGTGATTCTACCCATCTGGGCGAGACTCCCTAGTCTGCTCGTGCTTTTGTCCTCTCTGTTTTCTTTTGTAGGCCTTGGGCGCTCTTTGGGACAGAAGTTGATAATATATCATTTACGGCACCCTTGCTCTTTTGCTTCGCTTCTTTGCAAGCTACGGTTGTACTATATGTCCTCTTTCTTAATAGAATTAGTCTTATTCGGAGATTTAATTAAAAGACTTTTAAAATAATATTCCTAGTCATTTTTTAACCCAATTAATGAGAAATAATTATTTATCTTATTATTCTCTAGGAATAATTAATTAAATCATTATTTAATTAATATTCCTTGTTAAATTTGACTAAATCATTTAGGAATAATAAAACGAATGATTATTTGTTAAATTATTCCTTAAGCCCATCCTTGAAATGATAAATAAATCATTTATTTTTTTTATTATTTATAAATAAATGGATTTAACCAATTTAAATTCCTTTTCCCTCCAACAAAATATACTAAAATATTCCAAAGCGAGTTAGATCTAGATCTTGGTTAATAATATTTTATTATGCACCATTATCAAGGATAAATCAATATTTTTTTTATAAATAGGAGGGTTTTCCATTCATTATTTACCTTTGATCCTTTTATCATGGTCGGACTTTGATACTCTTATCATCGTCAAACTTTGATTACTTTTATTTTTCTTTTTTCCTTGTTGATCTCCCATTGAGTTCAACACATCTTGGGATTTTCTACACCATTAAGAGAGAGAAAATTTGAAGGCTGAAGCATTGAGGAAAACCTAGAACCCATTGCATTGAGGGGGAGCTGGTAACATCATTCTTTGTTACCTTCCCGGTGTTAACATAATATCAAAATTCTTTATAAACATTGTCTTGTCCATTGGATAATAGGAGAAACTATTATTTCATCTTCTTGTTTAGCTATTGTTCTTGCATAGATCTATATTTGTTTTGCATTTGTTTTCGACTAGTCTATTGCAGATCTAAAGAAGTTAGACATCCATATTTGTTTTTTCGAGGCTATTTTTCATGTGCGGGTAAAGTGATCTATATTCATACACTTGCATTAATAATTCATTCTAACAATTTGCGACTCCATTGGGTTTTATTCAAATTCCCATGTGACTAGTTGCTTTAGTAACTAGGGGTTTTTCTTCGACTATTTTTAGTCTCTTAATGTTGTTTTTTACCTTTATTCCCTAAAACAATAAAAATTCTAACTTAGAGTGTTTCTGGGTGTTTTCCGCAAGTAACGAGTATCATTCGCGCTAGAGATGGCAAATTTTTTCCGCAACTTTGCTACGAGAATCTAGGAGCTGCAACTTGCACTTTTTAGACAAGAACCCTGCGATTTCAATAGCCTACGAGTCAAGTACCTACAAGATGCAACTTTTTTTAGGATTTTTTTTGTAACTTTCGGGGGTTTGCCGCAAGCACTATTCGAGGGTTTTTCTAACCACTTTGTCTCACTTTGTCTTAGGCTCTGGATATGCTCAATTTTTCTCTTTGAATTAGGAACAATCCCCTTAGGGTTTCGATGCGCTTCCACCTTTTTAGGAGGGGTTTAGTTGAGTAGGTAGTTTTGAGATTTTGCAGCGCTTTCGGCCATTGTTTAGGGTCTAACCTATATTTCTTTCAAATCCCTTTAGATCAGTTATTATCTCATACAAAACTCCCTCTTGAGTCTTGTTTGATCTTTCCCTTAGGGTCCCCCCTTGTTTCCCTTAGGGTTATAACTTTCGTCGCCTCCCATTTTGCAGCTAATTTTCCCTCTAGTTTCTTGATGTTTTCTACGCCTCGTTCCAACGAGATATGAGTCATTAGATCCTTGTCCCTTAGATCTTAGATATTTTGGCCATATTGTGTGTTTTGAGTCAATTTCTCTCACCTCTTAGAACATTTGTTTGGGAGCCCTTCTTTATGGGTTGGATTTATGCATCTTTAGTGGTTTATATTACTTGTCAGTTTCAGTTTTATTTACGAGTTATACACCATTTTTTTCTTTTTCTTTATACACAATCTTCGGGCTTAATTAAAATTAACACACCACTTGCACACACACACACCTAAAGTGAAGAGTGCTTGGTTTACCTTTGCCAAGCCAATACATAAACATCGTAATTAATTTATCTTCCCCTTTGAGCCTTTATTTATTACTCTTCCATATTATTTGGGTATTTGTGTCTTGCCATCATTGCACCCCCAAGGCACTTATCTTGCGGACTCCTAGGCCTTCTTCCTCGGTTTACGTTAGGGAATAATTACTCCTAAGTGTCGAGTCTCCATACCAACTCTCATTACGGTCCATTAGGCTCTCACTCCGATTACGAACCTAGTTCTCGTCTACCTCATTTTGTCACCATGTCGGGGCGCCAATGTGGGTACTAGTCCTCAAGATGGTGGTAGCCCCGACCCTAAATCTGGAGTTTGCTAGTAGTGGAACCACTACGAGAACCATTTCAGCTACTCCTTTGCTACCTTTTATGGCGAGTTTAAGCCTCCCCGATTTCAGCCGGTTAACAACGAACCTATACACCATAATCCAGGTTGGTCACGTTATGCCAACTAAGCTTCCTTCTAATATCCCTAAGTTCGAAGGAAAATCGGAGAGGACCCTACTAATCACATCCGCTCCTTTCACATGTGGTGTTCGTCCAATTCTATCACTAATGACTCCATCCGTCTTCGGTTATCCTAGCGTATACTCTCTGGATATGATGCAAAGTGGTATGTGGACCAGGCCTACTGCCTTACATTCCACTTTTGTGAATATTGCTAAATAATTTCTGTCCTACTTACATTTACCTCTTCGATATAATACCGATCCTGAGTTTGTTTGACCACATTCTATCAAACTTATGCCACCCGCCTTTCGACCATGTACAAGAATGGTGTAGAAGGAGGAGCTTATGTTGAGCTCCCACATTTGATGACCACGTCTATATGGTTTCGTTTCTCGGAATGCATTTTCCTTCTATTGGTATAGATGTCGCGTCTCACCTTCCTCGGAAAGAGGAAGAAGCTCTCAAAATCACGTTGAAATATGACTTGATCTACGACCAATCTAGTTATGTTTAAATCGTCTTACCGGATCTTCCTAGACCACGTGGTGCCAGTGCATTTGGCGCATCTCACGTAGCGGATGACATTGTTGGATATCTTTCACATCCATATACTCATCCTCCCATGGGTTATGGTTTCCATCGAGGGGAGGGGTCATCTCCTCTAGCACTTATCCTCCTCTCGGAAACATGTATCCAAGACAAAGCACATTCGCCCCATTGCATCAATCGATGCCGGGCACTGCTTGTCACTCAACTTTGTTTACCCCTAATGTTTCTCAACCTCGTTTATATCCTCATCAATAGCACGGTGCTCTAGACCCTACGGCACTAGCACCCCGAGCCTCCTATGCCTTCCAAGCTCTTTCGCGGCGATCACCTCTCCCTTCGAGTGAGGTGTATTTACAACGAGCATGAGTCGATCCTCCAACTTCCAAGAAAAAGAGGAAAGCCAACCAAAAACCAACCCGTGCAAGGTAATCAAGGGAACCAAGGGAACCCGGTCAAACACTAAAAACCGAGAAATAGGAAATCAACCCAAGCATGATTGCCTCTTCGTAAGAAAAAGTGTTCTTCTAGTTGTGGTGTCCATGGCCATTACACTCATGATTGTGTCCTTTTACCCCAAATGAGCCGGTTGTGGGAAGCAAAAGCAAACATATAAAGGACAACAAGCCATGGTTTTTGCTCCTCAAATGCTGCACATGTTCAATTGGATTTTTTTCACTAATCTTTTCCCTTAGCAAGGATATGTGGCTGCCCAACCCCCCTCAAGGTCGGGCCACCCCCCAACCCTCACGATCTTGTACCACGAATACCGGATTCTCATGATGAATTCGGAAGTGGTTAATACTTTCGATGTCAAACTTAAAACTTCGATCGTGCCAATATGGAAAAGCCACCTCCTTCTTACACGCAACCACTTCTCAAATCAAAGTTTCCATAAAGTCCAATTCAACACGAATGCCTTCTACGAGATCCCTCATCCATGGGCGAGAGGTCATTCCCAAGATCCCAAAGGGCCATTACGCCGAACTACTTCTTTTGCCAAAGACACACACAATTACAACATAATATATGACTTGGCACAATCTTTTCTTGCCATGTGAACGTTGGAAGTCCTCCCGAGTCGTGCCCTTCATAACGTGAAGCTCTATTTTTAGAATCTACGCTTATGTGATCCATCTTTTATGTAAAATCTCTTTCGGTAATAATCACATGCAATGGAACATTGTCGACGTGTTTCAAACCAACTAGTGTACAAATCTATTATCTCGCTGCAGAACTGTGGATCCTTGAGATGATCGTTTGATCATATTTTATGTTAACAAGTCAAAACATACCCCCTTACCTTCATCTATCGCCTTCCAAATACCGGTCAAGATTCGTAATACCCATGTCTCGTGGTGTATCATTGAGGAAGGTGCATCCACACAGCGTGATGTTTGTCTCGTTTGGAATAAACTCGGATCACTCGACTTAGCCCCATCCACCATCGGTTTGTGTGCTTAGGACGGTCACTCTTCTCATCTCCTTGGCATGTATTGCAATTTTCTTGTCGCTCTTGCGAGAAAGACTTTTTATATATGACATTGAAGTCATTAATGCCCCCTTAGATTACAATGTCCTTT
The DNA here is from genome assembly GCA_034641835.2 of Pinus albicaulis. Taxonomy (NCBI): domain Eukaryota; kingdom Viridiplantae; phylum Streptophyta; class Pinopsida; order Pinales; family Pinaceae; genus Pinus; species Pinus albicaulis. The sequence goes on along the minus strand of CM076578.1, from coordinate 1,165,414,972 downwards.
TGGGTTGTAGCTATACCTATGTGATGCTTGTTGTCGCATGCAAGTTCACTAGTAAGATGTTATTTCCTCACAATGGAAAGATCGTTACCATTTTATCGGTTGACATATTACGAACCAAAGTCTCGGACCTCCCTCGAGTCTATCATATCTTTGGTTGTCGATAATCTAAAGTCGCACCTCTTATCAATGTCTCACCTCTAGTCTATAAAGATTCCACCTTACTTGGTTCATTCCCTGGTCCCCCCCTCTTGTTGCAAATCCAAGCTCATCGAATGTTTACATGATGCAATCATCTCAAACTAGCCATAAGTAGTCCGGTTCAACCACCCAACATCCTACGCCTCTGCTACCCTATTGGTGGTTACTCGGTGGAGCCTATAGGCCCTTCTTTTTCATGGACCTTGTCCCTCTGCTAGGTGTCTCTTCAACTCCTTTTCAACCGAGAATGGTCCCCCCCTACCCTTAACCGGTTGGGAGCCATTCCTCTAGGCCATTACCCTTCTAGTCATATATCGTTTCTCGCTCACCCCTTTGGAGTATTTTCAGTGCCTATTATGGCTACGTTGAGCCTTCCCAATTTGACCCGGGGGGATCCCGATCCGGTACATTCAACCCCGGCCAAATCACTGCCTAGTCGGCTCAAACCTTATACCGCTTTGACCCTGGTCCAACCGGTTTCTATGACCCCTCCCTTTGCTTCGATTGCCTTAGCCAACTCAACAAGAAGCTACTCTGTTGCAAAAAGCATCTTGTGAGGGGGGAAAAGTAAGAAAGAAGGAACCTAAGAATAAGGCTTCCCAAACAAATCCTGCTCCTCCTAATCCTATCAAGTGGCCACCTTCATGTGATTTGTGTGATGTTGTTGTGCATGCTACCCAAAAAATGTCCCGCGCTTTCCTCTTCTCAAACTTGTGGTCAACGAAATATTTCACGAATATGATATCCCGAAGGTCCATGTTACCTTACTCGATTCAACTAAAAAACTAAACTTTGTTGCTCACAAATCACCCTTGTGCTTTGTGTTATCTTTATGGCCACTACTCTCACATCGTTTCCTGTCTCGATGATTTCTGTGACACCCTTGACGTTGTCCACCGAATTGAGGCCGACCGTAGTGGATCCTCTACTCGTCTACTCAAGCATTCTATTGTTGCCAAAATGAAGGAAATTTCTCCACCCATTGTGATACCTCCACCGACGTCAAGATGATGGAGCCTTCATTACTATCCTCTATTTGTCATCATCCATGAGATCCTTGGCGAAAAACCCCTTCAAGGCATTCCCTTCTATTTCATCCGAACCTCCTTCGACAATCACCTTGGGCTCAACATCGGTAGATCTTTCATCTACTATCTCTATCTCTACCCTCAGTAGCGATGCGTATGTGAACCATATCTCTCATGATGATGCGTCGAGTAGCCTCGCCATGGCATGTGGTATTTCTTTTGCAGTCCCCCTTCTTTCATTCTAATGAAGAAATTATGGAATAAATTACCACCACGACTTTCCGAAAATTTGGTATGATATGCACCATCGTGTGTAATTCCTTCGCAATAGTCACATGACTAGTATGTTGTGGAGTCCGAAGACTTCATACTATGATGAGGTCGATTGGCTTATAAATCCCATTCCACTGCACTCGATGCTTTCGAAAGAAGGAAATATGGCCAATCTCTCTCCTACCATTAAAATTAACATATTTTATAAACTAGGGATAGCATAAAAGTGCACCCCACAAGAAATTGAGGCTTACACTAAGCTATTAAAGGAATTTTGTGATGTTTTCGCCTAGTCCTATTCATATATGCTCGGAATTGATCCCGCCATTTGTCGAACACCATATCGATACATGGCCCAATGTTAATTTTGTCCTTCAAAAGTTGAGACCCATTAATCCTTCCGAACGTGAGGCTATCAAATCCGAAATCGACAAGCTCAAGTAGGTTGGTTTTATCTATTCCATTGAATACACCACTTAGGTATCTAACTCTGATTCTTGTTCTCAAGAAACAAGGAAACATCCATGTCTGCACCGAATTTCACGACACAGAAAAAAGCTTGTCCCAAAGACAGATTCCCCACACTATTCATTGACCACATCATAGATAAGTGTGTAGGGACATGAGGTTCTATCCTTTATGGATAGGGTTCTCGCAGGTACAACCATATATTTATCCATCGTGTCTGATCGGTTAAAGGTTACGTTCATTAGTCAGTGGGGAAATTTTACTTATAAGGTCATTCCATTTAGCCTAAAGAATGTTGGAGCCACTTTTCGGTGGGCCATGTCATCACTGTTTCCATGGCTCTGACTCATATTATCATTTACTACCTCGAAATATCCTCACTCGTTTGTTTTAGGCGGCTTGGATGCTAAATGACATCCATGATTTGTGATATTGTCTTCCCATGATGTCCAAGTATAATATCCTGCCTCAACTCGCTAAAATGTGTCTTTTGTGTCCTTTACGCAACCATCTCTTGGGCTTCATTATGTCCAAAGTTGGTATTGCCTTGATCCTCCTAAAGTAAAGTCATTTCTTGAGCTTCCCATTCCTCGTAACTACGCCAAGTCTACCAATCCCCCAAGGTAAAGCCAAATTTCTTCGTTGGTTCATCCTCGCATATGCCACCACCTATGCATGGGTTTGGGATGACTCCCTTCAGATATCCCATTCCATTCATTTGGGATGACCATGCTCAACAGTCATTTTGATTCCTGAAACATGCTCTTACTTCCGCTCCCTTGATTAGTCCTCCTAATTTTGAAATGGATTTCATCCACGTGACATCTTAGCTTCACACCCATTCGGTCGCTGAGTCCTTATCCAGAAGATGACTCCATAAATCGAACATGTTATCTATTATGTCGGGAAAGAAACTTGTAGGTCATGTCCTATTACGCATGAAGAGAAGTTAGCATTGGCCATCGTGTTCTCAGTCCGAAACTTTGACATTATATCATTACGTGTTTTACCAAGGTCATGACCAATTCCAAGCCTATGGATTTCCTATTGAGTAGATAGTATCATCGATGGGAAGTATGCATGTTGGATCATTATCCTTCAGGAGTTCAATCTTGAATTTTTTCACACCTAAGAGTAAGAAAGGTTCAGCCCTTCTTGAACTCATTTCACGAATTTCTTCCTGGTACACAGATCTACGCGATTAATGATGAATTACCCTATGAAAACTTGTTTGCCATTACTTCCGAGATGACCCTTGAGTATCGTGACATCCTTACCTATCTGCAAACCCAAAATTCTCACTCCCCATATTGATCGTGATTCTTGACGTACATATGAGACACTCAAGGCTCCTCTATCTTCTCATTGGTGATGATCTCTATCATCGTGGTGTTGATTTTGTCCTTCGTCATTGTCTCATGCACAATGAATTTGAGAAATTACTAAATGCATGCCATATCGATGCTTGTGGTGGCCACATCTTTGGTTTGGCCATTGCTAGAAATTCATGAGTTTTGGGTTTTTTGGCCTCCCCTCTTCGGTGATTGACATTTGGCAGTCAAACATTGTTCCGAACTCACCAACTTTTTTTCCCCAAGGCGCGAGCTCCTCCTGCCTCCTCCATCCCGTCATCTTAGCCAATCCATTACTGCAAAGTGGGCCATTGACTTTATGGAGTGTCGACCTGAAATACGATGGTAACCAAAAGTACATCATTATGGCGGGTTGACTATTTCACCAAATGGTTTGAGGCCATGCACAACGTTCAATAACACGGCGGCCTACCGCGGCCCTCTTTTTCTTTAACCATGTTATTGCTAAATTTGGGGTTCCAAAAAATTGGTCTGCTGACCATGAAGGACATTTCCCAGAAGATGCGATTTGGCATGAGCTATCCTCTCTGTTGGGTTTTGAGAACCAATATTCATCGTCTTATTACGAGGTAATGGTCAAGTTGAAGTGGTCAATAAAATCCATAAAACTAGGATTCAACGAATGGTGAACAAAGCACAAAACAAAGCTGACACCTTATTCTCTTCTCTCCTTTGTTGGCCTATAGAAATTCCCTTGTTAAAAACCACCACTAGGTTTAATCCTTTCCACCTTGTTTTTGGTGGGAGGGATTCTTACCGTTCGAGTGTGAAATCCCTCCCTTCACTTAGCCGTCAAAGTGTCACACGACAACACTATAACAAAAGACTTATCATGCTTGAGAGTGCATACGAAGACCATTATGTTGCCTTGAAAACCATTGATGTGGCTAAAAAGCACAACAAAGCTTAATATGACCGAAAAGTTCGCCACTTGATACCTTTCATGAAAGGCAACCTTGTTCTAGATGTATGACAGAGCTCATGTTGTCCTTGGTCGTGGGAAGTTTAGACCCATTATGGATGGGGCCTTACACCATTATCAAAGACTTGGGTAAAGGGCATACACTTCTAGAGGGACTTTCAAAGGCCAACACTTCCTAACCCTCAAAACGCACTCTACGTTGAGAGAAATTTACCCATAGCATCTCCCATTGGGATATGTTTGTTTTCAGATTCTATCATGTATTTAAGTAGCTTGCATATTTTTTTGGTGATTTGGTATCTCGCTGGAAGCCATTTTCCAGAAGGTCATACTTCGCCACCTCTCAAAATTGAATTGGTGCTTGAACCTGCACTTGTGGTTGCACACCACTTGTGCCTTCATACTTTTTGGTGCATGTGTTTATTTTCATCATGAGTAATCGTCTTTTCTCATGTGTTTTATGGTCCCTGCATGAGCCTATTCTGTGTCTGCAACATCCTCGAGTTTCCCTTGATCGATGGGCTTGTATGAGTTGAGTCATAATCACATTCATGGAGTTTGGCACGAGTCCCCTTTGCCTCCTATTACTACGATATTCCATCCCGTAATGCCTTTTCCCTCTCTCGTGTAGCCCATTTTGGCCTCGGAGTCTCAGTGACCCCCATCCCCGTGAGGATTCGGAGTCAATCGCTACGGGGTCACCATGGTTATGCTTTGACGAGGGAATGTCAACCACGTTTGCTCCAATCATCCATTCACATCATTGTCACAGGCGTCGTTCAACGATCGGTCTACTATGATCTCTCATGCCTTGGTTGAGGACCCTCATTGCTGTCTGTAAGCGGACCTCCTTCCTGTCGACATCGGCACATTCATTCCGAGAAAGATGAGGTGCTGTGGGACATTGTATATTAGTTCTAGCTTCCATTATTGTTCGGTGCCTCGAGATCATGATAAGGGACTCCCCTTACTACCACTTTGACTTGATTATTTCTCATCTGCTCCACTTCGTCATGGTCGGGATTACGAAATATACTCTACTGGTTTGCCCGAGTACTGAAAGGTCGAGTCCGGTGATTCTAGTGTGTGAGATTTTTACACTAACTCCTTGAGGGTGGCCCTTCGGGTAGCACATGCTCTGAATGACTTCATTTTGTATGCTACGACCTCGGATGCGGCTCCCACGGATTTGATTCATTTCTGCTCGGTGGCTTGCGGTGCCTATAACATGTATGTATCACTTAGATGATCCATTCATATATTGCGAGCCCTTTCCTGTTTATCGAGAACTTCTTTGGTTGTTGTATGTCTCATGTGCTCGGATCTTATTGTATTCGATCCTGCTGTGTCCCGGTGCGGTATGTATGTGGGATCCCATGTGTATACTTTCTTTTGGCCCATGTATCATGCCATCATATCATGTGCTTTATAGCTCGATCTCATTTCGTGGGCACACCATTATTCTTGGTACTTTGTCATCTCGGTGGCATAGGTGTACCTCACTACCTGCGACGAAATAGGTACGAAACATTAAAGGAGACTTATCTAATTTGTGGAGTCTTGCCCCCTTAGGTTATTGTCCCTCTCTCGCTTCGCTTCATACTACATATCTCTCTCGCTATGACTTCCTTAGTGTCTAGTGATTGTGTTCTTGCAACGTACCTGGGTCATCCCAGATTTAAAGCTCCTAACGCTCGCACGTTAGCGATGCTGTTACACCAATTTTTGGTCATCTAACCATTTTACAATTAGATGGATCATACACCATGTAAGACCAATTTTCACCAGTAGTAAAATTACTTTCACTATAAATATAATTTAATAAACCATAGTTTATTAAGTTATTTCTTGCTAGTCCAAATACGAAACCCCCATGAGGAATAATTAAATAAATCCTTATTTGTTTGATTTTTCTTGTAGGAATAATTAATTAAAACATTATTTATTTAATATTCCTAGTGATATTTAATCCAATTAATGAGAAATAATTAGGGCAAATCATTATTTATCTTATTATTCTCTAAAGAATAATTAATTAAATCATTATTTAATTAATATTCCTTGTTAAAGTTTGACTAAATCATTTAGAGAATAATAAAATAAATCATTATTTGTTAAATTGTTCCTTTGCTTATCAATATATGAAAAATAAATCATTTATTTGTTTATTATTTATAAATAAAAGGATTTAACCAATTTAAATTACTTTTTCCCTCCAACAAAATATAATAAAATATTTCCAAGCGGCTAGATCTAGATCTTGGTTAATAATATTTTATGATGCGACGTATCGGATAACTCAATATTTTGTTATAAATGTGAAGGGTTTTCATTCATTATTTTTACCTTTGATTTACTTTTATTGATCGGACTTTGATCATCTTGTCATTGTCATACTTTGATTACTTTTATTTTCTTGCTATTGCTTATTGAACTCCCATTGAGGTTCAACACATCTTTGGTTTTCTACACCATTGAGAGAGAGAGACTTTGGAGCGTTGAAGCGTTGAGGACAAGCATGGACTCCATCTCATTGAGGGTGTTTGGTAGCATCGTTCTTTGTTCCCTTCACGTGTGTTAAGATAATATAATTTTCTTTTTATATCGTATTATATTTTCCATTGAATATTTGGAAGGAAACTCTTATTTCATCTTATGACTTGTGTATTGCTTTTACTACGAGAATGTAGGTTTGTTTTTGCATTTGTTTTGGCCAGTATATTTGCGGATACTAAAGAAGTTAGTCAACCATCTGTTAGGGTTGTTTCTGTCTTGCTTGAAACTAAAGTGATCTCTTTTCGTGCACTTGCGTTGAGAATTCATTCTAACAAAGACTAATACTGAGATATTGGAGGCATACTACCCTCCGAAACAGGAGAGGAAAGTATCCAAGTTGAACTTGGATGCTGCAAAAGAACTAGGGAAATTGAAAACAACCTACAAAATATGTTTGAGTGCTGATTAAATTTTTCTTTTATAATTGTTGAATTGTTGGGCATGTGACTATGAATGTGCTTGACATGTAAACATATGTAAATTCGGTAAAGAAGTTGTAAATGTAAATCTCCAAAGATAGTACATTGTTGTATCTATATTTAGTATGTTTTCCTCTGCAGCCCATGGACGGGTGAACATTGAAAGGCGGGTGTTTCCTCAAGTAGGGTTGTGTGAAAGACTACCCATAGCAGTGCTCTCATAATGTTGAGTTTCCTATACTACTAAGTGTAGTCCCACTTATTTTATATTTTGTACCCTTATATTCATCCTTGCCTGTGTTACTGCCCCTGTAAAACCACTATTGTGTTATTTGCCCTTTCCCATTATTATTAGTTAGGTAGGCTGAGATTATATTCTGACCCGCAGGACTCCCTATATATATGAAAGTTTTTCACCGTGAGATCATCCCGATAATTGTTCATTATCGCAATGTAAAGGAGGTTTTCCCACTTGAAGTGCCTGATGTATAAGGCATTGATCTCTCTTTTGTGCTATTTTTGGAGGTAGGTTTCATAAAAATTTGGTATTGAAAGCTTTGGATGCAGGGGTTCATTTGCTGCTTCAAACGAGGTCATCGTGGAATTTACTGCTTTATACATTTTTATACGAAGGGGTTCGAAGCTACCATTTTGTGAAAAGAAATCTTGATGAACGTTGTGTCGACTAGATTTGGAGATGATGATACGTGGAAGTTAAGGTTGTTGACGAGGAGCTCCCGGAAATTTCATCTCAAAGAATGTGACCTTGGGAAAAATCGTCATAACTCTCTCTCTAAAGCGCGGATTGGAATTGCGCAAATGTGACCTGGAGCTGCTCCCATGAGTACATGTAGTTCTTTCGTGTCGCAAATTTTCGAGATCCAAAGAAGGGAAAACGGTGACACGTGGCATGCCATAACTTTCTCTATTGAACAAGTCACATAATTGGGAGGTCATTGCTGGGAGATTAGGAATAACGTTGTACGGAAGAAATTTCAAATCAAGAGTCGGAAGACCTATGGCATTGGAAAGAAGATTCGAGGGGCTACTAAAGTGCTAGAAGATAAAATCTGGGATGCTAGAAATTTCATAGATACATTAGTTTCAATATCAAGCTCCTCAAAAAGCGAGAAAAAGGGTGTGTATTTTTTAAATTGCATAAGTGTTGTTTGAAAAAGAAGTTTGAAGTGATTCCAAGGGCATATTGAAGCATAGATATCAATATTGGGTTCTAAAATGGCCCCTAAAAATAATTCAACACGCCATTAAGCCTCGGGGAGAGCACTACTTATGATTCATGAAAGAGGAAGAATTTACTGCAAAACATGATATATCAAAATTACAATACCAAGTGCACCAAATTCCGCTCTCGAAAAGAGCAACAAAAAATGAAATGGAAGTTTCAGAAAGAAAGGTGTGGAAACGCTAAGATGGATGGTTTGAAGAAATGAGTGGAATCTAATATGGGTTGTTAGAGAAAGAAATGACGTGGAATATACTATGGATGGTTTGAAGAAGGTGTGGAAGCAGGATGGATGGTTTGAAGAATGGCATGGAAGGTAAGATGGATGACATGGAGAAAGCTGAGATAGATGAAAAAATGAAAAAAACATGGAAGACATGAATGGCTGATCCTAAAAGTAGACATGGAAGGTTTGAAGGAAGGTTTGACAAAGTTGATGCAAGAAATGATTCCTAATGGCGAAAAGAGTGGTACGAAACTCACGATGAAAATAAAATAGGCCTTAATCGTGATTTCGTAAACTCTAATGTTGGATTGAAGACCCACCATATTCCAAAGACCGGCATGAGGAAGTTTGAGTGGCATGGATCTTGTAACATGGATAATACGGATGGAAGTAATATGCGAGTCCTCCATAATGTGCCAAAACACATAAAAGGTACGCATTACAACTTTACATTTAGAAAAAAATACATTTGTATGGTATCGATGGCTTTGCTCTGTATTCACTTGCTAAAGTTTTTATGGAGGTAAATGATATGCACATATATGAGGATGCAAATAGCAACACCTTCTTTAGCCAATTGATAAATCTCAAAACAAAAGGGTTCCAAAAATTTAATATAAGGGTAGCTAATATTCCAGGAAAGTCACATGATTAGCTGTCTTCATAAGGACTCAGATAACAACCAACATGAGGTTCACCTTTTGCACTGATTCATTGGATAAGGCATTCAACTTGGAAAGAAAGAGTACGAAAGTAAATTTGTGGTGTTGTCAAGGAAGCCTATCACGCACATGCATAAAATATGTGAGTATTGCTACTCCTGAGACTTCCACAACCTACGAGGTTGACGCAACGACGTGGAGAGAGAAAAATGGCTTTTGCTAGCAGTATGATTCAGCAAATAAACTATCATACTATAAATATGTAGCCTACTATCTGTTTGCTACATGCGAAAAATACGTGCGATTACCGACCAATGATGAAAGCCATTAACGGACGTGAGAGAAACCACCAATGATGACGATGGCCCTCAAGGTACAAAAGGTAAAATCTACGGAATGTGAATAGTGATCGATGTTGAACACCGCATAATCACTCGATCGAAGAGCCAATGACGTGAACCTTGCGTCGAATGTGAAAAAAGCGCCATTTGAGGCATGCAAGCTCCAAGGTACCAAAAGGGAGTCTCTAGATCAAAGTCTGGATAATGAGCTAAAGTCGATAGGAAGTGACCTAGTCGAAGGAGGGCTATAATTTTTCCCACATCATCAAGGGACGAGACAAAGGAACATGATGAAAGTGAATAAGGACAAGCGAGGAATCGGAGGAAGGTCGACAATTGCAAAGGAAAAACTTATCTTGAACATATCGGCGACACGACATTGGATTTGGCGTATTTGACATCAAAGGGATTTGAGGTCATGATGACGTGGCGGAGAGCAAATGAGAGGTCAAAAGAGATTACCCAAACCCATGAAGGCAAAAAAATATGACGAAATAAGATGTCCCCAACTCGACACGAAATGCGGACGAGTGTCATGTTCAAGAGTGACATACTGCCAACATAACTAGAGCTAGGGTTTCATTTTTCCCCCACCATTTAGCGAGTACCCCAATTATTTTTTAAACAAGCTTGAAGGGGATAAAATATTCTTGTAATGTAATTTTGTCCTTTGGAAAAAATCCAACCTAGTACATTTTACGAGCCCTAAGAAGGAAGAACTCGAGTAACGTCATGGTGATGAAGTACGATGTCATCAAGGTTTAACGAGTCGACAAAGGAAGAACTCTACATCTTTTCATGTTTATAGAGTTTGAAAAAGAAGGAAAAAAAGAAAACTCCGAGTTCCTTTTCGTAGGTAGTCTCACGGATCCAAAAGGTAGAAGACTATGTACGAGAGAACCTCTTAGTCGTGATAGGATAAGGTATTCCTTTTTCGTAAATAATCCATCAGCCCAAAAAAGGGGTAAATGTATGCTTTGGGTGAGATATCATTTCGTAGCCATTTAACGAGTTCAAAATGACAAGAATCTCGGCGATCTTTTCAATTTTAGAGGGTCGAGAAAAGAGCTAAAAGTTGACTCTCCTAGAGGAATGAGTGGTATAAAGGATAGCAGCGGATTTCGAGATGATGGTGGAACTACTCGGGAACAAGATAAAAGTCAAGAGGATGGATAATAAGACCACTCATCGCATATGTTCCTCGAGAATGGGTAAAACAACCAGGGTGAGGGCACATGATCGGACGACGAGTCGGTAATGATGGAATGAGAAAACCAGAAGCTCATCCGGAAAAAACGAGCTGATAAAATAGCAATTACGAGAGGTAAAATGAGAATTGTTTCATTTTTACGAAGGATTTGGAAAACATGGGAAATCTACGCTTGGAATTGGTTTCATTTTTACACAAGCTTGAAACAAAAATAAACTATGCTTGAAAAAATGGGCATGCCCCTAGCATGGTGACTCAATTCAAGGTATTGCCCCAAGCTTCGGTGCATTCATGGGAGTAGGTCGCTGCTAACCCGGCGGGTGGATGGAATGAAGGTTCAATTACGAGATCAAGTGAAAGACTCGTCGGGATTTTACGAGATCGTATCGAAGACTCGAATTGAACAAGAACATGTTTCATTGTTTTAACGAGGTTGAAACATTAAAAGAACTATCCTCATAGCATCTTATTTCATTGGTAAGGAAGCTTGACACAAGGAAATGAGCTGTGCTATACGAAGAGCTTATTTCATTTTTTAAGGAGCTTGACACAAGAAAACAAACTATGCTCCAACAACCTTGTTTCATTTTTTAAGGAGCTTCACGAAAAAGAAAAAAAAATATGCTCCACCCGACAACTCATCATGTCGAATAAGAATTCATGGCTTCCCAGAGGTGTTCATCTAATGGGAGGGAAACATCTGCGAAGTCGGGATCCCATATCCCCTGACACACGATGCACAATGGAACTATCACTTTGAATGCGGGCATGGGACGGGTAACCACATAATTGACATGTGGCGGGGAAGATACAAGCTCGGAGGATAAAGATCCCAGAAAGAGACGATGGTGGACCAGATGTCACGTCGAGGACCAAAGAATGAAAGTCAATCAATGGTCACAATCCGATCTTTGCGTGGAAAACGAGATCACACGAAAGAGGGAGGAGACAAGTGCACCCATAGCATAAGCATAGTCGCGCCCCAAGAGTAGATTAAAATCCAAGGGGACCTTGGACCCACCATCACACCTATAGAAGCATTTTTCCCTCCCAAAGTAATAGGCAACTTCGAGAAGGATTCCTAATGGTTGACTAGTTCCTCTATTGAATGCCAACAAATTCACGTATAATAGGTACAAGCGGTGAAAGAACCAAAATCTTTCCAAGTAGTGGAAGACTAAATACTAACGAGACTTTCCTTCATACTATAATGGTGCTAGGTATGACCATATCGAAGGCACTATACGCGTGATCTCAAAAGGCACATAAGAAGGAAGGCGATTATCCTGCTAAATCGAGCTCCAATCGAAAGGAAGTGACCAAACTACTTGGAGGAGCTGCCATTGAAGGCGAGATGGTCATCCCACGGGTGTTACTAGGGAGCAAGAGGAGCATCCTCCTGGACCTCATACATGGGAGAAGGAAGAGAAAATTCTTGAGTCACGGGGATGGGAGGATCTTTCTCCAAGTACTGAGGAATGCGAAGAAACAAGAAGAACATGAGAGGGATGAGATCCACTCTTGATGGAAAAGACTGATGAACCATAGGCGGAGTCGAGATCAAGCTGATTCCATAACCAATAGTTGGTCGAGGAATGGATTTGTGATTTTTGAATTTCTATGGGAGCGAGATCGACCAAATATGAATCTTGATCAATCTTTGAATCAACTAGCGAGAGGACTCGAAAGAAAGTTTACGGTAACCAAGCTGAAGGCAGGGTGTAGAAACGATGAGAGTTTTCAAATACTCTTGTGTCTTCATCCATGTATGGAAAAAGGTGAATGGGATGATTCCCTTCACACAACCTACGAGGATTTGTGATCTTACCGTAGTCTCTTATGAGTCTTATCAATACTAGTCGAAGATGTGCCACCAATATGACTTCCGAAGCCAAAGGCAACGACGGATAGCTGATCGAACCATACTTCAAGTACCTTGGGGAATGCATGGGCGATGATCGAAGAAGGTGGTCACCTTTGCACAACATGCAAGGGAATTTGACTTTTCGTGGAAGGTTGGATGGTTTATCGATGGAAGGTTTCTTAGGTGCAACGATTCCGACATTAGCCTCTCGCTTATCGACTTCTTCTTCTTTGTCTTCTTCTTATTCTTCTTAGCCACCATGGTTATTGGAATCCAAACTTTCGGCGAGGTGAAGTAGAGGAGGAGGACGAAGAAACGGTGAAGAAGAAGGAGAGGTCCACCTTAGAATCAACATGGTGTTGTTGAGACGGGAGGAGATGGTTGAACAGAGGTCATACCACTCGACCATCGAGGTCAAGAAATAACCACACGGGAAAACCAACGGTTAACCCACGGGAAGGAATAATGTTTCCATATAAGGAGCACCAACATTACCAAAAGAAGGAAAAGGACCAGGATTCCCTTTGGAGGGGATTCCTTGGTTAGTAAATTCGGAAATGTTGCCATTGGAAACAACTGTAAACACTAAGGAAGATAACTTTAACCGGGAATATTTCGTGGGTAGTTAAATTTTTAAGACATTGAAACAAAACTATGCACGCTTCATATTTTAAGAGTCGAGAAACGGGAAAAAGGTGACTCTATCACTTTTAGGTTGAAACGAGCGTGAAAGGACAAGCGCTCGAGGATATTTTCACTCTTAGAGAGTCACGAAAGAGACAAAAAATTACTACTCGAGGTAATTTAAGAAAGAGGGTGTACCAAGTTTCAAAGTGAACTTCCATATACACCTTGGTGATAAAATGAAAGAGAAATGACCGAGGACTTAATGTACGTGCGAGTAGTCTCCCGAATGTTGTGTTCGGTGTATCACGATCACGGGAGCGACAAACTCGGCTTCCTATGGATAAAGGATTGTAGCCTAATGGGGTATCCCTTTATATACTCGACGGTATGGGGAGCACAAGTTCGTACTAGTGCTATCTAAATCCAAAAGGAAAACGACAACTACTAGGTTTTAAGACGTCGAAACACGTCTCTAGCCTAGACCACTAGAAATGTTGCATTAGGTTTCAATGTTTCCTTAGGTTGATTGAATAAATTATAAAGTTGATATTGAATTATGTCTCGGTTTCAAGGTCCTATCGGATGTCATCGAAAATCTCCATATGCGGCTATATGAGAGAACAAATCTTTCAATTCTATGAATGTTATCTAGTTAAGGGAAGAGTTTCAAACAAAGATGCAACAAACAATAATACGCAAATAGGAATTTTTTTCCTAACTAGATGAATTTCACTATCCAAAAGTAATATAAAACATTCAACGATGTGAATTATGCAATGTAATCTATGCAAAATCCTCTTTTTTGAAAACTTTGCAATCGTAATCTATGCATAATTTCCTTTTCTTTTGAAAGAATAAGAATGCACTCAATGCATTTTTCGATGAAATGAGAATCTACTTAATGCATGATTTTAATGAAAGAGAATGCACTCAATGCGATTTTTAGCTTTTCAATCATTAAACGATGTAATCTAAGTTCAATGATGGATCTCAAAAAAGACTTTTCAATGCAATGTGATCTAATGCATTTTAACGAAAAGAAAACTATGAGACGAAAACTAAATGAAACGCAAATTTCCTTAATGATAGGGATGAATGCAAAAAGAGATGCAAACAAAACACTAAGAATGCAATTGTTGTTACGAACACTTTGTAAACAGAAACTCCTCAAAAGGCTACCGGACATATGAGGTCAAGCACAAGAGGACTTCCAAAGCGTGAGCTCAAGCGAGGCATTCATTCCCTTTTACATCAAGCAATCATAGAAAGAATACTTTTCAGGTGAACAATGAGCAATGTGATCTATGCTCACAAGTGACCAAGTAAAGGGGAGAATGTGTAAATAATACGAGAGAAAAATACCGAAGGGAAAGACACGATGAGTGAAGGACTTAGGGAAAAAAACCTTAATTTTTTCACACACCTTGAAATTGGCACGAATTTTGTGGGTGAAACTAGCGCCAACTAGCGCAAATTGCTAATGGAAAACTAGCACCTATGGCCCGATTGGCATGGGTTTCTAGCTGAAAACTAGTGCCAATCGACACTATTGTCGAAAAAAATAAAAGCGCCCCGATCCACGAAAAGGAAAAAAAAAGAATTTCTCCCAACCAAGACCCGGACTTACCACTTCAAGAAAAAACTAAAATATCATAATTGATGAAAAACACGGGAACAAATAGGAAAAAAGACAGGAAAGCAAGTCAACGACCGGACCCAACATGGCTGAAATGACAAACTCACAACGATCAGTGGTGTGCCAATTTTTTATGTAGGTAAATCCTCTCTGTGACGAGAGCGATCCCTCTAGCCCTAGGGTGGGTCTAGAAACAAAGAGACATGCTAGAATGTAGGGTTCCTAACTACGGAATGAAAGAGGACACGGTAGATTGACCTACCCGGGGGTCCAACGCTATTGTTGCGGTTGTAATGGTGGTGACCTCTTGCTCTTGCCTTGGCAAGTCACAATCCACTCCATATTCACGCTTCGGAAAGCACGCACATAACACGGTACACAAGAGAAACATACAACATAATAATTTCATTCGCAATCACTAACTAGTCAAAGAGGGATAAGCATGTTGTGTTAAATCAACGAATATAACACAAAACGGGAACCCAAACGCTAGTCATGTATATATATAAGTAGAAGGAAGAGGTACAAAGCCGATGCTTTGACGTCAAAGTCTCCTCCGATGGGGGTTCATCTAGTGCGTCTCGGTACTTGTCGAGGGATTTAGACGGGATGAGGGCATGGACTCAAGTTCTCTCAAAGAAGTTTCGCCTTGCTCTATCTCTTTCACAATGCAACTCTTCAATCTATGCTTAGTTATTCAGCTATAGTATCAATTCTCCATGTTCGACTAGTTGATGCAAGAGATAGCTTCTTTTATAGAGGAAAAGGAGGAGGTTGGGATCCCTACAAAGGGGGGAGGGAGGCCTATCCTTTAGGAGGTTCTCATGGGAGGTGGAAAACAATAAACTATAGGATGGAGTCCATGGTTATTTAGTTCAATCACTCCCAATGACTCATCCTCGAAGTTGTTGAGGTGGAATCTTCGCCTCTATTTTTAAAAAAACATTCCATAAACAGCTTTGCGTGGGTGCTTAGCGGCATAGAGCGACAGCGCGCCTTGCGCTCAATGTTAATTTTTCCCAATCGGCGCGGGGGTGTGAGCCGGCTCACTCGCGCCAAGGCAAAAACAAGGGTTTTTACGGTTATGCTCGAGAATTTTCAACGGAGGAGTATTTACTCTCATGTAAAAGGGATGCAATGATGGTCTTTGAAAGGCATGACACTTCTTATTAGTCACGAAATGACCCTCGAATGTGTCGAGTTGGGGATTGCGAGGGAAAGTGGAAAAAATGTTGTGTAACACAACGTCAAGAGAATGTATAGAACTTGTTTGGCCTCAATCAGAGGAGTCATCTAAAACCTAGATCTATTTGGGCACAAGCTATTGGCTTTGTGGCCATGGTTATGTAATGTAACAACCTAATGGGTTGGTAGGGCCCATGAGAATAATGGACGAGATATTTACAACCATGAAACTAGCAAGAAGGAGTTCTCTTAACTCCTAACTATACCTACACATGTACTTATATATTGCATACATGATTGTGCTCATGGAAACTTATATATTTCATACATTATTATGTTGATGGATACTTATATATTTCATATGTTGTTATTTTTATGGATACTTGTGTTGTGCATCCATGATTATCTTTGGTGGATTAATTTTGACATGATGATATGTGATGAGAGACAAGGTAGTCTGCTGGATTAATTTCGACACGATGTGTCATGAGAGACAAGGTAGCCTCTGGATTAATCAGTGACATGATGATATGTCATGAGATATAAGGTGGTATCTAAATTATTTTTATATTTCTTATTGTTACATGTTATGTGTATATGTGATTTTGTTGTACATGTCACCATGTGTTGTGCATGGGAATGGGATATAGTTGTATTACATATGTTTTTTTGTACCATGTGTACAAGTGTGTGATGTGCTGATGTGTTAAGGTTAGGAAGGTATGGGGACTTGTTTAGACTTGTATGTTTTGTTTGTGCATTTAGAGTCGGGAGAAGGTATGGGATTATATGGACTTGTTCGTTGTGTTTTTGTGCTCGGGATAGGCGGTATGGACTATATGGGCTATGTGTTGTGTATATGAAAAATGTTTAGACATGTAGTGGGACTCTTTGGGACCTGTGTATTATATAGTGCCACACAAAAAAAATGTATGGGACGGTTTGGGCATACATCAAGTGTGAAGCACACCTATATTCATGTCGACATAAGAGTACCTAGTTTGGTAGTTACCATAATTGCTAGATTGCGATTGGGCTTAAGTGCTTATCTTGAGTGCAATGAGTTACTTGGTAAATTTAAAATCAAAGTGAAGAGAAGGAATTGGAACAATACGGTGTGTATACGTGGTCAAAGTGAAGAGAAGGCACTAGATGCTTGCAAACGAGGAAACTAATCCCATGTGTGTACGTGGTCAAAGTAAAGAAGAAGTCTTGGATTCTTTTTGATGGGAAACTAATC
Organism: Pinus albicaulis; assembly: GCA_034641835.2. NCBI lineage: Eukaryota > Viridiplantae > Streptophyta > Pinopsida > Pinales > Pinaceae > Pinus > Pinus albicaulis. Next base: position 1,165,397,501 of record CM076578.1, on the reverse strand, counting down.
TGGTGTGTATACATGGTCAAAGTGAAGAGATGACACTGGATTCTTGCCGACAGAAACTAATGCGGTGTGTGTACGTGGTCGAAAGTGAAGAGAAGGCACTAGATGCTTGTCGACGGGAAAACAATCTAGTGTGTGTACGTGGTTAAAGTGAAAGGAAGGTAGTGGGTGCTTACTCGGTTGGTTACCAATTAAGTGTATGTAAAGAAAGAAAACAAAGATGCAAACCAAGATAAGTATCACTATTTCATGACTTTTAGATTTTTTTTATGAATCTAAATTCAATGATCTGATTTATGATAGTTGGGTTATGAGCTAACTTGATTTTTGTTGTAATAGGAATTAAAAAGTAGAATTCCAAGTTCACATCATGAACAAACTACTAATAAGGTATGATTAAAATTATTGCATATCCTTAATGATGGAAATTATGGATGTGTACATGCTATGATGAAAGAAAGCATGAAATTATCGAGTTGGGTGGAAGGACTTGGTTGCAGAGATAAATAATTACGAGATATGAAATGTGCAGGTGGCACATAGATTAAATATCTCAAAGGAATGGTGCCATTATGATACACTAACACCAATGATGTCAATTGGTTACCATAGAAGCATAGTTATGACCCTTATAATTGTAAAAAGGAAGGACTACCTTGGCTTTTAAACCCTTTCAGTTGTGAGGAAGCCATCGCAGGGATGGATTTCCTAAGGGAATGAGAAGCGAGAGAAGGGGATGCTTGAACTTGGAAGGTGAGTGATCTGCACAAAGAGGATGTAAATTTGGATTTCCCAAAGATGCTGGGAAGCGAGAGAAGCAAAGGCCGAAAAAATGAATTGGGTTTCTTGGTCATGAGCATAGCTAGTGGAATCGAAGCACATTGGGGTTGTATTGAGAAGCGATGAGATGAGAACTATTCAACGATGGAATAAGAGTGAAAATAAAGATTGTTACACCAACTTTGGGTCATCTAACCATTTACAATTAGATGGATCGAAATGTACCATGTAAGACCAATTTTACCGTAGTAAAATTGTTTTCACTATAAGAAATAATTTAATAAACCATAGTTTATTAAGTTATTTACGGTCCAAATACGGGAAACCCCATGAGGAATAATTAAATAAATCCTTATTTATTTGATTTTCCTCTAGGAATAATTAATTAAAAGACTTTTAATATGAGAAATAGGTGTGGATAGAGATGGAGAGCGCGGGAGTCTTCACCCTTGCCCTAGGGTTTCGATCACTTAGGATACGTCATGGCAGCTCGTTGGATCGAGCACATCACAGAAGCGGCCATGAGCCGTGCAGCGGGGAGGAATACGCAGGCGAAGATATGGGACTCTGTTCTATTGCAGCCATGCGAAAGACGAGGATGACACATGGGGCTTGGGACCGACTTTATGCGGGAGTTTCTTACTGCTGGCTCCCTGCGGACATCTTCGAGAGTATGAGCTGTGCAAATCGGCGCTCGCTAGACGGTATGCCATGGCGAAATGGTGGGCGAAGTGGAGAAAGAGGGCGAGGGTTTCTCGGCGCCTTGGCCCCTCGGCATGAGATGGTTTTGGCCGCCTTTGCTTTACGGCCACTACAGTTTCGTGCGATGGCATATTGGAGCCCTCGGGGCCTTTACCTCTTTGGTGCCCTGGCTCCTTCTACTCCACGTCTTCACACGCGGATCTCTACCCACTGGCGACTACCGCACTCTTCCATGCGGGCGGGCGGTATTGTGAGGATTTAGGTGACTTTGAAGCCACGCATTCTCTCGAGTTCGAGCCTTGAAACTTCATTCGGGCGGCCCGAGATCCTATTCATCTCCGGCAAGCAACATTTCAGATTCGAAATAATTCTGCTATCGGGCGAAAACCATGTCCTTGGGGTTCGGTAGTCTTTCACGATGCGCCATCTCTCACGGATACTCGAACGGAGGGTTGAGGATCCCTTCCTCCCTTCTGCGGCTCCTCTTTGCGGTAGCGACTTGATAACAACCTGCCTCTTTCCTCTTATAATATTGACGAAATGTCCACGGTGAACCTGTCGCTTCGGCTGAGAGTGCGGTTGGGCGAGCCTCTTGCCTCCAAAGGTTTTCCTATAAAGTATCGGTGCTGCACGGCCTGCCAAGAAGTGCGCCCAGATCTGCAGGGGCACCCAGACCCTTCACGGTGGACAAAATGGAGGAAACCCACCGCCATTGAAATCACTCATCCATCTACTGGATGAACGATACCAGAACATTTGCGACTTGACTCTCGTCGCGATTTGATGGCCTGCTGGCTCCCGCCTTTGCAGTCTATATCAATGGATCCCTCCCCATTGGACCAAAAAGCTGCAAAGTACTTTTTACGCTCAGAGCTTTTTATTGTAGCCTTTTGCCTCATGGAAGACACGAGAAAGCCTGTAGCGAGGAGGCCCCAGTTGCAGGGATCGAGTGGACTTTCCTCACCCCTCTGGTTCCCGGACTTTGACCCTTCCACTGCGGTCATCTCCAAGCTTCCTATACGGGATCGGGCTTCCAAATCTCCCTGCGCATCTTTGGCATTTCTGTTTTTCGAGTGTCGGGGACACCTTAGGCCGCTTCCAGCTCTACGGACACCTCAAGGGGAGAAAGGAATTTATACTTTTGGCGAAATTTGCGCGAAATAGACATTAGTAAAGGGAGCGCTCGGATCGAGATCATCCTCAAAGTTGGGGACTTCTATTGGGCGCAAACTTTGGATTATGAGAACACGACCAACCCGGGTGCGCTGCTTGCCATCGAGACGGGGCATCTCCGGAACACATGTGCATCGTTCTTCGACAAAGAAAGAGAAACTACCACTTAAATCCAAATCCAAGAGTCCGGAAACCTTGTGCTGAGTCCCCCTATGGATGACATAGAGTCCTCTAGCTGCGATGAGGAGGACATTGAAGTGGAAGAGGAGAATTTGCGGCATCGCGAGGCTCGTCCCTCGGCCCACGACAAGGACATCCTGCGCCTCGGATCCGCTGAAACGCTCTCACGAGCCTCGTCTTCGATTCGAACAAAGGGAGTCAGCTCCTTTAGCACGAAACGATCTGCAAGTAGTTCGATCAGTCCAGAGATCAAAATGGTTGGGTCAAAGTACGTAAAGAAAGAAAAAAGAGTAGATTGGGTGATTCTACCCATCATGGGCGAGGCTCCCTAGTCCTGCTCGTACTTTTTGTCCTCTCTGTTTTCTTTTGCTTAGGCCTTGGGCGCTCTTTGGGACAGAAGTTGATAATATATCATTTACGGCACCCTTGCTCTTTTGCTTCGCTTCTTTGCAAGCTACGGTTGTACTATATGTCCTCTTTCTTAATAGAATTAGTCTTATTGGGAGATTTAATTAAAAGACTTTTAAAATAATATTCCTAGTCATTTTTTAACCCAATTAATGAGAAATAATTATTTATCTTATTATTCTCTAGGAATAATTAATTAAATCATTATTTAATTAATATTCCTTGTTAAATTTGACTAAATCATTTAGGAATAATAAAACGAATGATTATTTGTTAAATTATTCCTTAAGCCCATCCTTGAAATGATAAATAAATCATTTATTTTTTTTATTATTTATAAATAAATGGATTTAACCAATTTAAATTCCTTTTTCCCTCCAACAAAATATACTAAAATATTCCAAGCGGTTAGATCTAGATCTTGGTTAATAATATTTTATTATGCACCATTATCAAGGATAAATCAATATTTTTTTTATAAATAGGAGGGTTTTCCATTCATTATTTACCTTTGATCCTTTTATCATGGTCGGACTTTGATCCTCTTATCATCGTCAAACTTTGATTACTTTTATTTTCTTTTTTCCTTGTTGATCTCCCATTGAGTTCAACACATCTTGGGTTTTCTACACCATTAAGAGAGAGAAAATTTGAAGAGCTGAAGCATTGAGGAAAACCTAGAACCCATTGCATTGAGGGGGACTCGGTAACATCATTCTTTGTTACCTTCCCAGGTGTTAACATAATATCAAAATTCTTTATAAATATTGTCTTGTCCATTGGATAATAGGAGAAACTATTATTTCATCTTACTTGTTTAGCTATTGTTTCTGCATAAATCTATATTTGTTTTGCATTTGTTTTCGACCAGTCTATTGCAGATCTAAAGAAGTTAGACATCCATATTTGTTTTTTCGAGGCTATTTTTCATGTGCAGGGTAAAGTGATCTATATTCATACACTTGCATTAATAATTCATTCTAACAATTTGCGACTCCATTGGGTTTTATTCAAATTCCCATGTGACTAGTTGCTTTAGTAACTAGGGGTTTTTTCTTCGACTATTTTTAGTCTCTTAATGTTGTTTTTTACCTTTTATTCCCTAAAACAATAAAAATTCTAACTTCAGAGTGTTTACGGGTGTTTTCCGCAAGTAACGAGGTATCGATTCGCGCTAGAGATGGCAAATTTTTTCCGCAACTTTGCCGCCCGAGAATACTGGAGCTGCAACTTGCACTTTTTAGACAAGAACCTGCGATTTCAATAGCCTACGAGTCGAGTACCTACAAGATGCAACTTTTTTTAGGATTTTTTTTGTAACTTTCGGGGGTTTGCCGCAAGCACTATTCGGGGTTTTCTAACCACCTGTCTCCGCTGTCTTAGGCCCGGATATGCTCAATTTTTCTCTTTGAATTAGGAACAATCCCCTTAGGGTTTCGAGTGCGCTTCCACCTTTTTAGGAGGGGTTTAGTTGAGTAGGTAGTTTTAGATTTTGCAGTGCTTTCAGCCATTGTTTAGGGTCTAACCTATATTTCTTTCAAATCCCCTTTAGATCAGTTATTATCTCATACAAAACTCCCTCTTGAATCTTGTTTGATCTTTCCCTTAGGGTCCCCCTTGTTTCCCTTAGGGTTATAACTCAGTCGCCTCCCATTTTTGTAGCTAATTTTCCCTCTAGTTTCTTGATGTTTTCTACGCCTCGTTCCAACGAGATATGAGTCATTAGATCCTTGTCCCTTAGATCTTAGATATTTTGGCCATATTGTGTGTTTTGAGTCAATTTCTCTCACCTCTTAGAACATTTGTTTGGGAGCCCTTCTTTATGGGTTGGATTTATGCATCTTTAGTGGTTTATATTACTCGTCATTTCAGTTTTATTTACGAGTTATACACCATTTTTTCTTTTTCTTTATACACAATCTTCGGGCTTAATTAAAATTAACACACCACTTGCACACACACACACCTAAGTGAAGAGTGCTTGGTTTACCTTTGCCAAGCCAATACATAAACATCGTAATTAATTTATCTTCCCCTTTGAGCCTTTATTTATTACTCTTCCATATTATTTGGGTATTTGTGTCTTGCCATCATTGCACCCCCAAGGCACTTATCTTGCGGACTCCTAGGCCTTCTTCCTCGGTTTCGTTAGGAATAATTACTCCTAAGTGTCGAGTCTCCATACCCAACTCTCATTACGGTCCATTAGGCTCTCACTCCGATTCCGAACCTAGTTCTCGTCTACCTCATTTTGTCACCATGTCGGGCGCGATGTGGGTACTGGTCCTCAAGATGGTGGTAGCCCCGACCCTAAATCTGGAGTTGCTAGTAGTGGAACCACTACGAGAACCATTTCAGCTACTCCTTTGCTACCTTTTATGGCGAGTTTAAGCCTCCCCGATTTCAGCCGATTAACAACGAACCTATACACCATAATCTAGGTTGGTCCGATATGCCAACTAAGCTTCCTTCTAATATCCCTAAGTTCGAAGGAAAATGCGGAGAGGACCCTACTAATCACATCCGCTCCTTTCACATGTGGTGTTCGTCCAATTCTATCACTAATGACTCCATCCGTCTTCGGTTATCCTAGCGTATACTATCTGGATATGATGCAAAGTGGTATGTGGACCAGGCCTCTCGCCTTACATTCCACTTTTGTGAATATTGCTAAATAATTTCTGTCCCTACTTACATTTACCTCTTCGATATAATACCGATCCTGAGTTGTTGACCACATTCTATCAAACTTATGCCACCCGCCTTTACGACCATGTACAAGAATGGTGTAGAAGGAGGAGCTTATGTTGAGCTCCCACATTTGATGACCACGTCTATATGGTTTTCGTTTCTCGGAATGCATTTTGCCTTCTATTGGTATAGATGTTGCGTCTCACCTTCCTCGAAAAGAGGAAGAATCTCTCAAAATCACGTTGAAATATGACTTGATCTACGACCAATCTGGTTATGTTTAAATCGTCTTACCGGATCTTCCTAGACCACGTGGTGCCAATGCATTTGGGCGCATCTCACGTAGCGGATGACATTGTTGGATATCTTTCACATCCATATACTCATCCTCCCATGGGTTATGGTTTCCATCGAGGAGAGGGGTCATCTCCTCTAGCACTTATCCTCCTCTCGGAAACATGTATCCAAGACAAAGCACATTCGCCCCATTGCATCAATCGATGCCGGGGACTCTCTTGTCACTCAACCTTTGTTTACCCCAATGTTTCTCAACCTCGTTTATATCCTCATCAATAGCTCGGGTGCTCTAGACCCTACGGCACTAGCACCCCTGACCTCCTATGCCTTCCAAGCTCTTTCGCGGCGAGTCACCTCTCCCTTCGAGTGAGGTGTATTTACAACGAGCATAGGCTGATCCTCCAACTTCCAAGAAAAAGAGTAAAGGCAACCAAAAACCAACCCGTGCAAGGTAATCAAGGGAACCGAGGGAACCGGTCAAACACTAAAAACCCGAGAAATAGGAAATCAACCCAAGCATGATTGCCTCTTCGTAAGAAAAAAGCGTTCTTCTAGTTGTGGTGTCCATGGCCATTACACTCATGATTGTGTCCTTTTACCCCAAATGAGCCGATTGTGGGAAGCAAAAAGCAACATATAAAGGACAACAAGCCATGGTTTTTGCTCCTCAAATGCTTGCACATGTTCAATTGGATTTTTTCACTAATATTTTCCCTTAGCAAGGATATGTGGCTGCCCAACCCCCTCAAGGTCGGGGCCACCCCCCAACCCTCACGAGTCTTGTACCACCGAATACAGATTCTCATGATGAATTCGGAAGTGGTTAATACTTTGTCGATGTCAAACTTAAAACTCGATCGTGCCAATATGGAAAACCACCTCCTTCTTACGCAACCACTTCTCAAATCAAAGTTTCCATAAAGTCCAATTCAACACCGAATGCCCCTTTACTGAATCCCTCATCCATAGGCGAAGGTCATTCCCAAGATCCCCAAAGGGCCATTACGCCGAACTACTTCTTTTGCCAAAGACACACACAATTACAACATAATATATGACTTGGCACAATCTTTTCTACTGCCATGTGAACGTTGGAAGTCCTCCGGTCGTGCCCTTCATAACGTAAAGCTCTATTTTTAGAATCTACGCTTATGTGATCCATCTTTTTAAAATTGTAAAATCTCTTTCGGTAATAATCACATGCAATGGAACATTGTCGACGTGTTTCAAACCAACTAGTGTACAAATCTATTATCTACTGCTGACACTGTGGATCCTTGAGATGATCGTTTGATCATATTTTATGTTAACAAGTCAAAACATACCCCCTTACCTTCATCTATCGCCTTCCAAATACCGATCAAGATTCAGTAATACCCATGTCTCGTGGTGTATCATTGAGGAAGGTGCATCCACTACGTGATGTCTTTGTCTGTTTGGAATAAACTCGGATCACTGACTTAGCCCCATCCACCATCGGTTTGTGTGCTTAGGACGGTCACTCTTCTCATCTCCCTTGGCATGTATTGCAATTTTCTTGTCGCTCTTGCGAGAAAGACTTTTTATTATTGACATTGAAGTCATTAATGCCCCCCTTAGATTACAATGTCCTTTTGGGTTGTAGCTATACCTATGTGATGCTTGTTGTCGCATCTGCAGGTTCACTCGTAAGATGTTATTTCCTCACAATGGAAAGATCGTTACCATTTATCGGTTGACATATTACGAACCAAAGTCTCGGACCTCCCTCGAGTCTATCATATCTTTGGTTGTCGATAATCTAGAAGTCGCACCTCTTATCAATGTCTCACCTCTAGTCTATAAAGATTCCACCTTACTTGGTTCATTCCCTGGTCCCCCCTCTTGTTGCAAATCCAAGCTCATCGAATGTTTACATGATGCAATCATCTCAAACTAGCCATAAGTAGTCCGGTTCAACCACCCAACATCCTACGCCTCTGCAACCCTGTTGGTGGTTACTCGGTGGAGCCTATAGGCCCTTCTTTTCATGGACCTTGTCCCTCTGCTGGTGTCTCTTCAACTCCTTTTTCAACCGGGAATGGTCCCCCCCTACCCTTAACCGCTTGGGAGCCATTCCTCTAGGCCATTACCCTTCTAGTCATATATCGTTTCTCGCTCACCCCTTTGGAGTCTTTTCGGTGCCTATTATGGCTACGTTGAGCCTTCCCAATTTGACCCGGGGGATCCCGATGCGGTACATTCAACCCCGACCAAATCCCCGCCTGAGTCGGCTCAAACCTTATACCGCTTTGACCACTGGTCCAACCGGTTTCTATGACCCCTCCCTTTGCTTCGGTGCCTTAGCCAACTCAACAAGAAGCTACTCCCTGTTGCAAAAAGCATCTTGTGAGGGGGGAAAAGTAAGAAAGAAGGAACCTAAGAATAAGGCTTCCCAAACAAACTCTGCTCCTCCTAATCCTATCAAGTGGCCACCTTCATGTGATTTGTGTGATGTTGTTGTGCATGCTACCCAAAAAATGTCCCGCGCTTTCCTCTTCTCAAACTTGTGGTCAACGAAATATTTCCTGAATATGATATCCCGAAGGTCCATGTTACCTTACTCGATTCAACTAAAAAACTAAACTTTTTTGCTCACAAATCACCCTTGTGCTTTGTGTTATCTTTATGGCCACTACTCTCACATCGTTTCCTGTCTCGATGATTTTTGTGACACCCTTGACGTTGTCCACCGAATTGAGGCCGACCGTGAGTGGATCCTCTACTCGTCTACTCAAGCATTCTATTCGTTGCCAAAATGAAGGAAATTTCTCCACCCATTGTGATACCTCCACCGACGTCGAAGATGATGGAGCCTTCACTACTCTCCTCTATTTGTCATCATCCATGAGATCCTTGGCGAAAAACCCCTTCAAGGCATTCCCTTCTATTTCATCCGAACCTCCTTCGACAATCACCTTGGTCTCAACATCGGTAGATCTTTCATCTACTATCTCTATCTCTACCCTCCGTAGCGATGCGTATGTGAACCATATCTCTCATGATGATGCGTCGGGTAGCCTCGCCATGGCATGTGGTATTTCTTTTGCAGTCCCCCCTTCTTTCATTCTAATGAAGAAATTATGGAATAAATTACCACCCCGACTTTCCGAAGCTTGGTATGATATGCACCATCGTGTGTAATTCCTTCGCAATAGTCACATGACTAGTATGTTGTGGAGTACGAAGACTTCATCTATGATGAGGTCGATTGGCTTATAAATCCCATTCACGCACTCGATGCTTTCGAAGAAGGAAATATGGCCAATCTCTCTCCTACCATTAAAATTAACATATTTTATAAACTAGGGATAGCATAAAAGTGCACCCCACAAGAAATTGAGGCTTACACTAAGCTATTAAAGGAATTTTGTGATGTTTTCGCCTAGTCCTATTCATATATGCTCGGAATTGATCCATGCCATTTGTCGAACACCATATCGATACATGGCCCAATGTTAATTTTGTCCTTCAAAAGTTGAGACCCATTAATCCTTCCGAGCGTGAGGCTATCAAATCCGAAATCGACAAGCTCAAGTAGGTTGGTTTTATCTATTCCATTGAATACACCACTTAGGTATCTAACTTTGATTCTTGTTCTCAAGAAACAAGGAAACATCCATGTCTGCCGCTGAATTTCACGACCTGAAAAAAAGCTTTATCCCAAAGACAAATTCCCCACACTATTCATTGACCACATCATAGATAAGTGTGTAGGGCATGAGGTTCTATCCTTTATGGATGGGTTCTCACAGGGTACAACCATATATTTATCCATCGTGTTGATCGATTAAAGGTTACGTTCATTATTCAGTGGGGAAATTTTACTTATAGGGTCATTCCATTTAGCTTTAAAGAATGTTGAGAGCCACTTTTCGATGGGCCATGTCATCTTGTTTCCATGGCCTGACTCATATTATCATTTACTACCTCGAATACCTCAATCGTTTGTTTTAGGCGGCGGACGTAACACATCCATGATTTGTGTATCTTGTCTTCCTATGATGTCACAAGTATAATATGCGCCTCAACTTTGCTAAAATGTGTCTTTTGTGTCCTTTCCAACCATCTCTTGGGCTTCATTATGTCCAAAGTTGGTATTGCCCTTGATCCTCCTAAAGTTAAAGTCATTCTTGAGCTTCCCATTCCATCGTAACTTACGCAAGTTACCAATCCCCCAAGGTAAAGCCAAATTTCTTCGTTGGTTCATCCACGACTATGCCACCACTATGCATGGGTTTGGGATGACTCCTTCAGATATCCCATTCCATTCATTTGGGATGACCATGCTCAACGATATTTTGATTCCACTGAAACATGCTCTTACTTCCGCTCCCTTGATTAGTCCTCCTAATTTTGAAATGGATTTCATCACTGTACATCTTAGCTTCCACCCATTCGGTCGTCTGAGTCCTTATCAGGAAGATGACTCCAAAAACGAACATGTTATCTATTATGTCGATAAGAAACTTGTAGGTCCCCACGTGTCCTATTCGCATGAAGAGAAGTTAGCATTGGCCATCGTGTTCTCAGTCCGAAACTTTGACATTATATCATTACGTGTTTTACCAAGGTCATGACCAATTCCAAGCCTATGGATTTCCTATTGAGTAGACGTATCATCAATGGGAAGTATGCATGTTGGATCATTATCCTTTAGGAGTTCAATCTTGAATTTTTTCACACCTAAGAGTAAGAAAGGTTTAGCCCTTGCTTGAACTCATTTCTCAATTTCTTACTTGGTACACAAGATCTGCCTTGACTCAATGATGAATTACCCTATGAAAACTTGTTTGCCATTACTTGAGATGACCCTTGGTATCGTGACATCCTTACCTATCTCGCAAACCCAAAATTTCACTCCCCCATATTGATCGTGATTCTTGACGACATATATGACACCAAGGCCCCCTCTATCTTCTCATTGGTGATGATCTCTATCATCGTGGTGTTGATTTTGTCCTTCGTCATTGTCTCATGCACAATGAAGTTTGAGAAATTACTAAATGCATGCCATATCGACGCTTGTGGTGGCCACATCTTTGGTTTGGCCATTGCCTAGAAATTCATGAGTTTTGGGTTTTTTGGCCTCCCCTCTTCGGTGATTGCATTGAGGCAGTCAAACATTGTTCCAACTACCAACTTTTTTCCCCCAAAGGCGCGAGCTCCTCTCGCTCCCCTCCATCCTGTCATCTTAGCCAATCCATTACGCGAGTGGGCCATTGACTTTATGGAGTGTCGACCTAAATCGATGGTAACCAAAAGTATATCATTATGGCGGATTGACTATTTCACCAAATGGTTTGAGGCCATGCAAACGTTCACACAACACAGCGGCCTACCGCGGCCCTCTTTTTCTTTTAAACCATGTTATTGCTAAATTTGGGGGTTCCAAAAAAATTGGTCTCTGACCATGACGGACATTTCGAAGATGCGATTTGGCATGAGCTATCCTCTCTATTGGGTTTTGAGAACCAATATTCATCGTCTTATTACCCCCAAGGTAATGGTCAGAGTTGAAGTGGTCAATAAAATCCTTAAAACTAGGATTCAACGAATGGTGAACAAAGCACAAAACAAAGCTGACACCTTATTCTCTTCTCTCCTTTGTTGGCCTATAGAAATTCTGTTAAAACCACCACTAGTTTAATCCTTTCCACCTTGTTTTTGGTGAGGAGGGAGTTCTTACTCAAGTCGAGTGTGAAATCCCTCCCTTCACTTAATACGTCAAAATTATCACGACACCCAACCTTTATAACAAAGACTTATCATGCTTGAGAGTGCATCGCGAAGACCATTATGTTGCCTTGAAAAACCAATTGATGTGGCTAAGAAGCACAACAAAGCTTAATATGACCGAAAAGTCCACCCTTATACCTTTCATGAAGGCAACCTTGTTCTAGTGTATGACCGGGCTCATGTTGTCCTTGGTCATGGGAAGTTTGACCCATTATGGATGGGGCCTTACACCATTATTAAAGACTTGGGTAAAGGGCATACCTTCTGAGAGGATTTCAAAGGCCAACACTTCCTAACCCTCAAAACGCACTCTACCTTAAGAAAATTTACCCATAGCATCTCCCATTGAGATGTTTGTTTTAGTTCTATCATGTATTTAAGTAGCTTGCATATTTTTTTGGTGATTTGATATTTCACTGGAAGCCATTTTTCCAGAAGGGTCATCGCCACCTCTCAAAAATTGAATTGATGCACTCGAACCACTTGTAATTGGGGCACCACTTAGCCTTCATACTTTTTGATGCATGTGTATTATTTTCATCATGAGTAATCATCTTTTCTCATGTTTTTATGGTCCCCCACAGGGTACTTATGCTAGTGTTGCAACATCATCGAGTTTCCCTTGATCGGAAGCATATGAGTTGAGTCATAATCACATTCATGAGTTTGCTTTGAGTCCCTTTGCCTCCCTATTACAATATTCCATCCCGTCAATACCTTTTCCCTCTCTCGTGTAGCCCATTTGGCCTCGAGTCTCATTGACCCCCATCCCCTAAGGATTCGAGTCAATGCTCCCCAAGTCACCCATGATTTTTATGCTTTGACAAGGGAATTCATCTGTTTGCCTCACTCAATATCCCATTCCATCATTATCACGGTGTCATTCCATCAGATCGAGCCTACTATGATCTCTCATGCCTTAGTTGAGGACCCTCATTGCCTCATACTGCAGCGGACCTCCTTCTATCGACATCGACACATTCATTCCGGAAGAATAGTCTATAGGACATTGTATATTAGTTCTAGCTTCCATTGTTAGTTTCGGTGCCCTCGGATCATGATAAGGGACTCCTTATTACCCTTTGACTTGATGATTTCTCATCTGCTCCACTTCAACATGGTCGAGATTCGTATACTCTATAGTTTGTTGATCTAGAAGATTGATCCGATGATTCCCTAGTGTGTGAGATTTTTCCATAACTCATGAGGGGGTGGCCCTTCGGGTAGCCCCCACATGCTTGAATGACTTCATTTTATGCTACAACCTCGGATGCAGCTCCCAGAGTTTGATTCATTTAGCCTCAGGTAGCTTGCAGTGCCTATAAAATGCATGTATCACTTAGATGATCCATTCATATATTCGAGCCCTTTCCCTATTTATCGAGCTTCTTTGGTTGTTATTATATCTCATGTACTCGGATCTTATTGTATTGAGCCTGGCTATTGTCCCGAGTGCAGGGTATGTATGTGGATCCATTATATTTTTCTTTGTGCATGTTTATGCCAAACGATATCATGTACTTTATAGCTCAATCTCATTTTTATTGGGCACACCATTATTCTTGGTACTTTGTCATCTCTGGGATGGCATGGACTCTTACCTCCCCTACCTACTGTGAGAATAGGTACCCAAACATTAAAAGGAGACTTATCTAATTTGTCGGTCTTGCCCCCTTTAGTTGGAGCTATTGTCCTCTCTCGCTTCACTTCATCTACATCTCTCTCTATATGACTTTCCCTTAGTGTCTAGTGATCGTGTTCTTTACAACGTACTTTCGGGTCATACGATTAGCTCCCTAACGCTCGCACGTTAGGGGGCGATCTGTTACACCAATTTTTGGTCATCTAACCATTTACAATTAGATGAATCGAAATACACCATGTAAGACCAATTTTTACCATAGTAAAATTTCTATCACTATAACATATAATTTAATAAACCATAGTTTATTAAGTTATTTTTGGTCCAAATATGAAACCCCATGAGGAATAAAATTAAATAAATCCTTATTTATTTTAGATTTTTCTTGTAAGAATAATTAATTAAAACATTATTTATTTAATATTCCTGGTGATATTTAATCCAATTAATGAGAAATAATTAGATAAATCATTATTTATCTTATTATTCTCTAGGAATAATTAATTAAATCATTATTTAATTAATATTCCTTGTTAAATTTGACTAAGTCATTTAGGAATAATAAAATAAATCATTATTTGTTAAATTATTCCTTTAGCCCATCATTATATGAAAAAATAAATCATTTATTTGTTTATTATTTATAAATAAAGGGAATTAACCAATTTAAATTACTTTTCCCTCCAACAAAATATAATAAAATATTCCAAACGGCCTAGATCTAGATCTTGGTTAATAATATTTTATGATGCGACATTATCAAGGATAACTCAATATTTTTGTTATAAATATGAGGGTTTTCCATTCATTATTTACCGCTGATTCTTTTATTATTGTCGGACTTTGATCATCTTGTCATTGTCATACTGCGATTACTTTTATTTTTCTTTTTCTTATTGAACTCCCATTGAGTTCAACACATCTTTGGTTTTCTACACCATTGAGAGAGAGAAACTTTGAAGCTGAAGCGTTGAGGACAAGCATGAACCCATCTCATTGAGGAATCGGGTAGCATCATTCTTTGTTCCCTTCCCATGTGTTAAGATAATATAATTTTCTTTTTATAAATATTATATTTTCCATTGAATATTTGGAGAAACTCTTATTTCATCTTCTCGTTTCATTGCTTTTTACTACATAGATATAGGTTTGTTTTGCATTTGTTTCAAATAGTATATTGCAGATCTAAAGAAGTTAGACAACCATCTTTTTTTGTTAGGGTTGTTTATCTTGTGAAACTAAAGTGATCTCTTTTACGTACACTTGCGTTAAGAATTCATTCTAACAAAGACAATGCTAGATATTGGAGGCATACTACCCTCGCAAAGGAGGAAAGTATCCAAGTTGAACTTGGTGCAACAAAAGAACTAGGAAATTGAAAACAACCACAAAAAAATGATTGATCCGATTCAAAATTTTCTTTTATAATTGTTGAATTGTTGGGCATGTAACTATGAATGTGTGACATGTAAACATATGTAAATTCGGTAAAGAGTTGTAAATATAAATCTCCAAAGATAGTACATTGTTGTATCTATATTTAGTATGTTTCCTCTCTGTATATGGACGGTGTGAACATTGAAGGCAGTGTTTCCTCAAGGGGTAGGGTTATGTGAAAGACCCACCCATGGTGCTCTCATAATGTTAGTTTCCTATATTACTAGTGTAGTCCCTTATTTTTTATTTTTTGTACCCTTATATTACCATATTGCTGTGTTACGCCCTATAAAACCCCACTATTGTTTATTTATTTGTGCCCTTACATTATTATTGTTAGGTCGGCTAGGATTATATTATGACCCCATGGACTCCTATATATAGAAAGGGGGTTTTTTTCATTTGAATCATCCAGTAAATTGTTCGTTTATGTAATGTAAAGGAGGTTTTCCCCCTTGAAGTGCCCGATTTATAAGGCATTGATCTCTCTTTTATTCTATTTTTTGGAGCTGGTTTCATAAAATTTGGTATTAGAACTTTGGATTAGAGGTTCCAGCACTTCAAACGAGTCATCGTGGAATTTTATCGCTTATACATTTTTTTATACGAAGGTTCGTAAGCTAAAAACCATTTGTGAAGAAATCTTGATGAACGTTGTGTAAAATTTTTAGATTTGGAGATATGATCCGTGGAAGTTAAAGTTTGCTTGCAGAGCTCCCAAATTTCATCTCAAAGATGTGACCTTGGGAAAAATACATCATAACTCTCTCTCAAGCATCGGATTGGAATTCGTAAAATGTGACCAGAGACATACATGGTGTAGTTTATGCTGTATCAGTTCCAGATCCAAAGAAGGAAAACAGATGACACGTGGCATGCCATAACTTTCTCTATTGAACAAGTCCATAATTAGGTCATTGTGGGAGATTAGGAATAACGTTGTACGAAAGGAATTCAAATCGAGGTCGGACCTATGGCATTGGAAAGAAGATTCAAAGGGGCTACTAAAGTACAAAGATAAAATCTCGGGGATCCGAAATTTCATAGATACATTAGTTTCAATATCAGCTCCTCAAAAACAGAAAAAAGGTGTGTATTTTTTTAAATTGCATAAGTGTTGTTTGAAAAGAAGTTTGAAGTGATTCAGGGCATATTGAAGCATGGATATCAATATTGGGTTCTAAAATGGCCCCCAAAATAATTCAACACCCATTAAGCCTCGAAGGCTCTACTATGATTCATGAAGAGGAAGAATTGCAACATGATATATCAAAATTACAAGACCAAGTGCACGCAAATTTCGCTCTCGCAAAGAGAAACAAAAAATGAAATGGAAGTTTTGAAGAAAGGTGTGGAAGCTAAGATGGATGGTTTGAAGAAATGAGTGGAATCTAATATGGGTTGTTAGAAGAATGACGTGGAATATACTATGGATGGTTTGAAGAAAAGGTGTGGAAGCTAGGATGGATGGTTTGAATAATGGCATGGAATCTAAGATGGATGGAATAGAAGCTAATATAGATTAAAAAATTAAATAAAACATGGAAGACATGAAGAATGATCTAAAAGTAGACATGGAAGGTTGAAGGAAGGTTTGACAAAGTTGATACAAGAAATGATTCCTAATGGCGAAAAAGGTAGTACGGAAACTCACGATGAGAATAAAAATAAATGTTAATCGTGATTTCATAAACTCTAATGTTGGATTGAAGACCCACCATATTCCAAAAGTACCGACATGAGGAAGTTTGATGGCATGGATCTTGTAACATGGATAATACTAGGATGGAGTAATATTTTTGATCTCCATAATGTGCAAAAACACATAAAAGGTACGCATTACAACTTTACATTTAGAAAAAAATACGTTTGTATGGTATCAATGGCTTTATCTCCCGTCATTCACTTGTTAAATATGGAGGAAATGATATCACATTATGAGGATACAAATAGCAACACCTTCTTTAGCCAGATTGATAAATCTCAAACAAAAGGGTTCCAAAAAATTTAATATAAGGGTAGCTAATATTCCAAAGGAACACATGATTAATGTCTTCATAGGGACTTTAAAAGATAACAACCAACAGAGGTTCACCTTTGGGAGCACCGATTCATTGGATAGAGGCATTCAACTTGGAAAGAAAAAATTGAAAGTAAATTTATGGTGTCAAGGAAGCCTATCACGCACATCATAAAGATGTAAGTATTGCTACTCCTAGACTTCCACAACCTACAAGGTTGACGCAACAACAATTGGAAAAAAAAAGAGAAAAACGGCTTTGCTACAATTATGATAGCAAATAAACTAAAGGTCATAAGTGTGCTGAGAAAATTTATTTTACATAGATTGTGAAGAGGAGGAAGAAAATGAACAAGAAACTTCAAAAGAAGAGGATATATAATAGGAAACAACCCTAGAGAAAGAAGAAATGAGTCTGACTATATCATGTAATGTAGGAATTACCATTCCTCAAACTCTCAAGATAGAAGGACATATCAAGAAGAAAAATGTAATAGTGTTGATTCATTAAGGTAGTACCCATAATTTTATTCATTGTAAGGTAGCTAAGGAATTGAATTGCTTCCTATACTCAACACCATAGTGTCAAGTGATGGTTGCAAATGGAGGGACTATAAATTGATCTAGAAAATGCCATAATATCAAGATAACCATGGGGTAATATGTATTAAATAATCCAATGATTTCCATTCTAATGTTGTACTAAGAGTACAATGGCTACAATATTTCGGGATGATAGCTTTTAATTTTCAAAAAACAATTCTTTAATTTTTTTTTGGAAGTAAAGGAAGTTGAATTACGGGATATCGTAGGGAAGCTATGAAAGATAATAAGCTTTAATTTCATGACAAATCTTCTAAAGAAAGAACAACGAGGTGAAATTGCACAATTATGCTCACTAGAAGTTCCAACATCAAAATCAACTATTTCTCCAGACATCGAAAAATCCTTGGACAATCATTCCAAGGTTTTTGAAACTCCAAAGGACTCCCACCTATTCGTGATCATGATCATGCTATTCGTTTGATTCCAGGAAGTGTTCGTCCAAACATCAGGCCTTACGATATCCTTATGTCAAAATGAGAGAAATTGAATGTATGGTCGCAGAAATGTTAGAGGCTGGTATAATTCAACTTATTCAAAGCTCTTTCTCTACTCCAGTAGTATTGGTGCACAAGAAGGATGGACCATGGCACATGTGTCAGGATTATAGGGAGCTCAATAAGCTCACTATTAAAGATGAATTTCCAATTCTTGTGATTGATGAATTATTGGATGAATTACATGGAGAAATTGATTTTACCAAGTTGGATCTTCGTTCAGGATATCATCAAATTAGAATGAAGACTGAAGATATTCCAAAAACAACATTTCAAACTCATGAGGGTCATTATGAATTTTTGGTCATGTTGTTTGGCCTTACCAATGCACCTTATACATTTCAAGGGTTGATGAATTCCATTTTTAAACCCTTCCCTAGAAAATTTGTGTTAGTATCTTTTTTTATGATATACTAAACTACAATAGGACTTGGAAGGATCATGTTCAACATGTTGACAGGGTGCTCAAACTATTGGAGGAGAAAAAATTATATGCAAAAAATTCCAAATGTTTCTTTGAAGTACAAGAGGTGGAATATCTAGGTCATATTTTATCTCAGGAGGGTGTTAAGGTAGACCCTAACAAAATTAAATCCATTAAGGAATGGGAAGTCCCAACAACCATAAATAAGTTGCGAGGATTTCTCGGGTTAACAGGGTATTATCACAAGTTTGTTAAGAATTATGGGAGAATAAAAACACCTATAACAATATTATTGAAGAAATATGAATTTTCATGGACTCTTGAAGTAACTAAGGCATTTGAACATCTTAAAGAGGCAATGTGCCTAGCACCAGTCTTAGCTATGCCAGGCTTCACAAAAACCTTTATTGTGGAATGTGATGCCTCAGGAAATGGAATTGGTGTTGTTTTAATGCAATAAGGAAGACCCATTTTTTTTTAAATTTTTCCAATCAAAGGAAAGTATTTACAAAAATCTATTTATGAGAAGTAAATGTTGGCAATACTACATGCACTAAAGAAATGATGACCTTACCTAATGGGAATACACTTCAAGGTAAAAAATGGTCATGATAGTCTTAAATACTTTTTGGAACAAAGGCTATCTTCAGAAGAGTAGACATAGTGGGTCACAAAGATGTTGATTTATGTGGTATAAGTATCACTTATATATTTGTAATAATTCCCAACTAGAACAAAAGATTCTTTTGGAATTGCACACCTCTCCCGTAGGAGGACACTCAGGATTTTTAAAAACTTACCACAGGGTGAGGAAATATTTTTTGGGGGATGGATTTAAATCTGATATTCAAAAGTTTGTGGAAGAATTTTTGGTTTTACAACAAAATAAAGTTGATACAATTAAGACCCTGGGTCTGCTACAACCTTTACCCATTCCAAGTCAATTTTGGGAGAAGGTTTCAATCAATTTTATCACGGGTTTACCTAATTCCGAAGGAAAGAGTGTCATCATGGTGGTAGTTGATAGACTTACCAAGTATGCACACTTTTGTGCATTATCTAATCCATTTAAAGCAAGTACAATTGCTACTGCATTTATGGAAACAATTCAAAATCTACAGGGAAACCCAAAGATTATTGTAAGCGACAGAGATCCCATTTTCACTGGAAATTTTTGGATGGAATTATTTTCTTGTTTGGGTACTCAAATAGCCCATAACTCATCTTATCATCCTCAATCCTATGGGAAAACTGAGATAGTGAACAATTTTTTGGAAGGACATCTTCATTGTTTTGTATCTGATAAACAAACAAAATGGGTCAAGTTTTTACCTCTAGCTAAATGGTGGTATAACACTTCCTTCCATACTGCAGAAAAACTGACCCTGGAATTTATGGCACTTTATGGATATCATCCACCATCCATCACATCATCTTAAGAGAAACTTATAAATTTCAAGCAGTGGAATATCACATCGAGCATCAACAACAAGTTATACAAATCTTAAAGGATAACCTAAATTTGGCACAAAATCCAATGAAACAACAATCATATCAACATCGCAGCGAGAGAAGTTTTGATGTAGGAGGTTGGGTATTTTTACGGCTACAACTAGACAAACAAATGTCCCTCAAGCAAGCTAAGAAGGATAATAAATTATCAACAAAGTACTATGGTCCTTACAAGGTATTGCAAAATATTGGTACTATGGTATACAAATTGGAGCTTCCTGCTTCTTCTCGAGTGCATCCAGTTTTCCATGTTTCATGCTTAAATAAGGTTATAGGTGACGAACTTCTAGTTCAAACAATATTTTAGAACTTGATGAGGAAGTAAAAATCATATTGGAACCTAAAGCAATCACGGAAACAAGACGTCGACATCTACGAAATCGATCAATTTCATAGTATCTCATCAAGTGGAAGAACTTACCCACTGAAGATTCCACATGGGAGGATGAGAATTTTATACAGAAGTATCGAGAGCTACTCAAGCATTGAGGACAACAATTTTTTGAAGGAGAGGGGCATGTTAGGTCCCTATATTACTAGTGTAGTCCCTTATTGTTATTTTTGTACCCATGTAGTCCCCATATTTTTATTATTGTGCCCCATAAAAACCCACTATTGTTATTGTTGTGCCCTTACATTATTATTGTTAGGTCGACTAGGATTATATTGTGACCCTGTGGAATCCTATATATAGAAAGGAGGTTTTGTCATTTGAATCATCCAATAATTGTTCATTTATCTAATGTAAAGGAGGTTTCCCTCTCAAAGTGGTTGATTTCTAAGGCATTGATCTCTCTTTTCTTCTATTTTTGGAGTTGGTTTCATAACACATAAAATTTATTATAAATTTTTTTACATATATGTGAAATAAAAAGGGGGGGCCGGGGGGGGGGGGGGTCGGGGGGGGGTGGCTGATTCAAAGGGACACAAATTCTAGAGATGGGGAGGAGGATTGCTTGCTTGTGATGATTGAGGTTTTTTGTTTACAGAAGAAACCGAAATTTTTTGACATCCACAAAACGCTGGATGGTGCACGAACTTAATGAACTAGCTCTTGAAGTTGAAGGAGCTACAAATGAAAGTACACATGCCATCTTTCTTGAAAAAAAAAAAAAGGGTTTTTATATTGGTAGGTATAAAAAATGGAGCTCAAAGTTAATAAAAATATATAAAGGGGTATAAAAAATGTTAATGAAAAGATAGATACCTACAATATATAGTGAAAGTAGGGGATTTTTAATTTGGGAAGGTGTATTGGGTTTATATTGGTAGTGGGTTAAATAATGTGATTTTTAGAGGTATTTTCCATTATGTACTCAAATTAAGGGTAGTGTTTGATATGTTATGATTGCACGTGATATGTTAGAGGTTCATTGAGTGAATCCCCCATGGAATACACAGTTTCCTTCACATACATTGAATATGAAATTGGGTTGTTTATTTGTGGTGATGGGCCGCGTACTATTTATAAACCCTGTAATATTCCCTACTGCTTTTGGCCTTCCATCAATATACATAATTGCACCTTTATTTTATCATTGTATTTTAGTTGTATATAATTTGCGGCCACTCCATATCTTCACATACTTTTGGTATATTGTACTAGTCATGCCCAACCATTGTAGTCATAACAGGGTTCAACATAGTCCTTCAAATCAGTTAATCCTCTGTAACACAACTTTATTACAGCCATGGAAAATAACCCCAAACCATGTAATGACGATGGGGAAATGTGATATATCCTTTCATTGAAAGAAAAATCAGTGTTTATTTCAGGAAGATCCTTGGGTGCTCATTTTTTCACTATGTTTGAACCTCAAGGGCACCTCAATGTCATCTATGCTCTCATTATCATAATAACATGACCCCACTTTAGCTAGAAAAAATTACATGTATTTATGGAATTTTATTCTAATATTTTCACCTCTACTTGATATTATTATGCTAGACAACGTAGCAGATGTTTGGTAAATTAATTCTATCCTACCTGAAATTTTGTCCCTCGACGGAGATAGATATGAAAATACCTATTTGGTGGAACGTCCTATAACACTCCATCAAATGAGATAATTTGTTAGCGAGTGTCATAAGGTATGTTGAGAAATGTCTTGACGAAACCACAAGAACATTATATTAGTACAAGTGAGTTATAAGGAAGTTCTTTGCATTTAAAATATTCAAGTAATATTTAAAAACTTGAGAACTTGATAACCTATTCATCCTAACCAATGAACTCACTCAATAACTTGAGAACTCAACATAATCTGATAGTATTTAATATTCCATTACAAAAAATTATCCACATACTTCGATATGTTGAAGAATGTAACTAGTTTCAGTCTTCATAATTGTCATTTGACTCATGTCACGGTGTCATTTTTATTTATCTATCAAAAGAAGAAAGACAATTAGCTTTATAAATCATGGGTTTCATGCTCAAGTCACTTTTTCATTTGGTAAAACATCCATTTAATGCCCCTAGGGTTTGTCATGAGTCAAGAGTCATTGTCATATTGTAAAAGACCCTTTCGTGAATCTGTGTTGGGCCACTAATTTGTATTATTATTATCACTTATTAACATCCATTTCATCCATTTTTAATGTTATTTTATCACATTATTTATCATAATTTATTATATAATTCCATTTCATAATTATTTATGCTCTTTTGGATAAATAATACTTGTTCTCCTTTATTTTAATAAATTAATGATAATTATGAACGATTTTTCCAATGATGGTTTATTAACGAATTCGTTATAACATCGCTCATGATTTTAGCCTCCAAGATCTCTTCCAAATTTCAGATTTGATCTTCAATTGATAATTAAATATTCCAACTCAAAAATTCGTTGGGATAACAAGAGACAATTTTGCGTTGAACGTTTTGGGAAAATGAACAAGAATCCTGAAAATCTAAAACATGGGTTTTGTGCAGAACGGACTAAGTTAGTGTCATCATCAGCATTTTTCCCAAATAAGATCTTTATTGAGAGATATGAAAATTTATTCGAAGGAAAGGTTCGTAGATTTTCTGTTGTGACCGTTTTCCAAATTGCCCCAATTGTAATTGCCAGATTCGACCTGTGCCAGCTGAATCATGATGGAAAGATCTTTTAGATCTCATCTTGGTTATTCATATTTTTTAATCAGTTTATTTCCCTTTGTTGTTTGTATATTTAAAAGGAAATAAATCAGAGAGTAGGGGGAGATAACACAGATAGGGTTGGTAATGTAAGGAATTGAGTTGTGTAGTAGACCATTATTTTATCAAGTTAATGCAAGTTTAATTTCTTGTTACTTCAGTGAGTTGTGAGTATATGGAAACCCTGATCAGAGAATTGGGCCCACTCTCTGATCAGGTGCTACGTATTTCCTGTATATTGTTATTTCTATTTCCTGTTTTGTATAATTTGCAATTGCTGTGACAGTAGGCGTAATTGTTGATATTATTATTTCTTTTAATGCATTAGAAGCTTTAAAATTATTACTTATATTTCTTTATTGGCTGTTACAGTGATTTTTTCTTGGATTAATATCGAATCCACAATTAATATAGAATTGTTCTATTTTCATCTGCATATATGGTGCGCGTTAGCCTTGCAATAACCAATGCACCCGGATTGATAATTAATGTGGGAAAGGGTTTGAATATTCATTCACACTTGGACACCAACATGTTGGCGTCATTGCCGAGGAGGCTAGCAAAGGTGAAAGAACACGATTCATATTGATCTAAGGATCAATCTCTCATCCTAGGGAGGGAAATGCTACCCTGCTTTGGGTCTTGACCGTTAGTCATTTTTCTTTGCTTTTCTTTTTGTTGATTTATTAGGAACCAATTTCTCATCCTAGGGAGGGAATGCTACCCTGCTCTAGGTCCTGAGCCTCAGTCATTTTTATTTGCTTTTCTTTATGCTGATTTATTAGGGCCCAATCTCTCATCCTGGGGAGGGAAATGATACCCTTCTCTAGGTCCCGAGCTTGATATTTCATTTTTCTTTCTTTCTTTCTTTGTGTTTAAACACCCAATATCTCGTCTTGGGGAGGGAAGTTTCACCCTGATCGAGGTCCTAAGCTTTAAGAATTGTTTGATTTTTTTTTTCCTTCCTTCGGTTCTATGAACAAAGATCTAAAAAAAAAGGCAGAGGAAGACCCCCAAAACTCACAGGATGAGGTTAATGAAGAAATCATCAACACAATATGGAACTCAGTCAAGGAAATTTAAGATGCAACAAATATGAGGAATCAAGACTATATTGAAGGCTAGTTTCACTCGGTTTTTTGCTTACAACATCACTCCACACTTCAGCAACTCTTGGCACCATCCTGAACATGGAAGTTGGTCTCTCATACCCGTGTATTTATTAACATACAATTTTCAAATACGGGTATGTGCATACTTGAGGCCTTATTTCAAAAATGGCTTCACTGGAAGTACTCTTCTATGTAAGTATATTTTATTTTTTCAAAGTAGATTAGTGTAGTGTAGAATATAGAATGAATAAAGACATAAATAAATAAATTTCTTTAGATGTAAAAAATAGTTGTTTTTTTTGCAACACGCTGTGAAAATTAACATCGATGATCAATATTAAAATTTATTTATGTATGTAGATGTATTATATTGAAAATATAATGTTTACAAACACTCATATTCATTTTGATCACCTTCTTGAAAAAATTCCTTGATTATCATATCTTATGGCTTGTAGGCTTGATGAAAATTATGGAAAAACAGTCGGGACAGTCATGATTTGAGGGACAAAATGGGAAAATTTTCAAGCCTTGTTTCTATCCTACGTATCCCTTTATGTATATTTTCTAACACAATTTGAATCACTCTATTTGTATTTGAAATGAAAAAGTTATGACCAAAACAATGACAAGATGTCTAGAGTTGGGACTGTCCATTTTTGGAGGCCTATATGACTAGAAGTTGGACAAAATTTTCTATGGTATATTACCCTATGAATATAGTTTGCATCTCAATTTGAATCACGTTATTTCAATATCATATGAGGAAGTTATGAAAAAAATATTGATTTTTTATCGTAAATCAACA
Source organism: Pinus albicaulis (assembly GCA_034641835.2). Classification (NCBI taxonomy): domain Eukaryota; kingdom Viridiplantae; phylum Streptophyta; class Pinopsida; order Pinales; family Pinaceae; genus Pinus; species Pinus albicaulis. The sequence continues at coordinate 1,165,372,316 of CM076578.1, read as the reverse complement.
CTCTTGAAACTCTGTTTTCCCGGTTGTTCACTAGCGGATTTGAGCCATCAATTATTATTTCCTTCAAAAATTATTAATATTGGGGATATATACATGAATATAATTAAATCTCCAATTTGAATCAGTCCAATCCGTCATCAAATGAAAAATTTATGCTTAAAATATCAACTGTTGGTCTGAGCTGGAAAATCGAAAATGACTTTGTTATGCAGGTCGTTCTAAGAAAATTTAACATACCATTACATGGAATTTTTAAAAGATGTTTCCATTGGAGACATATCTGAATTCAATTTCATTTTGCTTTGGAATCACTCAAATTGGATGAAATACAAAGAAGATATGATTGAAACATTGTTGGTTAGTATGGTTGGCCACCACTCTCTCGCAGGTAATAAATTAATTTTACTTTGTTATTTTTTCCCATGGATTTGTTTTATAGAGTAACTACTTCTTTTTTTTGCATATTTATTGAATTATGATAGCCTGATCACCTCTCTTCTTCCATGATTTCATGTTTTATTGTAGGTAGACACTCATTTGTTTTGCAGGTCCCAGGAGAATAAATGAGGTCAATTAATGAACAAGTGATCCTTGAAGGAAATAATAATGAAATAAAAAAAATTTCAAAGACGTTTCCTCACACGGAGAAAACAACATGAATAATTTTCATCAATTAATGGATTTATAACATGAGAAATGAGGAATTTATTTCTATTTGAAGATCCAGGTCATTTCCAAAAAAACATTTTTCCATTCATTCACCATTCACAACCAACATTGCTACAACAAAAATAATAACCATTAAGTTATTTATTTATTTATTTTTAATAAAGAATCGTTTCTTTTCTAATTTCTCTTATGTTTTTATGGTTCAGGTATTTTTTACTTCAAACTCACATTTTTTTCTTCTTCTCAAAATAACAGAAGCAAGTTTTTAAGTTTCACAGTGCTGTTACTCTGGAAAATTTTCTAAGTTTCACGATGTTGTTACTCTGGAAATTTTATCTAAGTGTTGGATGTTGTTACTCCGTCAGTGTTGTGACTCTGTCACTGCTGTTAATACACCATTGTTGTTACACCGTCAATGTTGTTAATCCGTTACTGTTGTGACTCTGTCACTGTCGTTACTACGTCACTGTTGTTACACCGTCAGTGTTGTTACTCCATTACTGTTGTTACTCTGTCAGTGTTGTTACTCCGTCGGTGATGTGACTCTGTCATTGTTGTGACTCCATCAGTGTTGTTACTCCGTTAGTGCTGTTACAATAGAAAATTTTTGAAGTCTCCAGTTTTGTTACTCTTTTGGTGTTGTTATTCCTCCGGTGCTACTACTCCGTAAAATTTTCTACGTACCTGATGTTACTCCAGAAAATTTTCTAAATGTCTGATGTTGTTACTCCTTCAATGATGTTACTATGTCGGTGTCGTTACTCCATTAAATTTTCTAAGCACCCGGTGTTGTTACTCCTTCGATGTTGTTACTCCGGAAAATTTTCTAAGTACCCAGTGTTGTTACTCCTCCGATGTTGTTACTTTGGAAAATTTTCTAAGTGTACGATGTTGTTACTCCTTCGGTGTTGTTACTCCTCCAATGTTGTTACTCCAGAAAAATTTCTAAGTGTCTGGGGCTGTTACTCCTTCAGTGTTGTTACTCCTCCGGTGCTGCTACTCCATAAAAGTTTCTAAGTACCCAGTGCTGTTACTCCTCCGATGTTGTTACTCCTGAAAATTCTCTAAGTTTCTGGTGCTGTTACTCCGGAAAAATTTCTAAGTATCCAGTGTTGTTACTCCTTCGGTGCTATTACTCCTCTGATGTTGTTACTCTAAAAATTTTTCTAAGTATCTAGTGTTGTTACTCCATCACTGTTGTTACTCCTTCGATGTTGTTACTCCTTCGGTGTTGATTTTTCTAAGTGTTCAGTGTTGTTACTCCGAAAATTTTTCTAAGTGTCCAATGATGTTACTCCTTCGGTGTTGTTACTCCTCCGATGTTTTTACTCTGGAAATTTTTCTAAGTGTGTGGTGTTTTTACTCCTTCGGTGATGTTACTCCATAAATTTTTTTAAGTATCTGGTGATGTTACTACTCCGATGTTGTTACTCCAGGAAATTTTCTAATTATCCAGTGATGTTAATCCTCCGATGCTGTTACTCCAGGAATTTTTCTAAGTATCTGGTGTTGTAACTCCTTCGATGTTGTTACTCCAGGAAATTTTCGAAGTGTTTGGTGTTGTTACTCCTCTGATGGTGTTACTCCTTCGGTGATGTTACTCCGTGGTGATATTTTTCTAAGTACTTGATGTTATTACTCCTCTAGTGTCGTTGCTCCGCCAAGGTAAGTCGCCAGGTACGTCCTTGACTGACTCCGTGGATTTATTTGGTATTTTACTTATGACATGATCAACTATGACTGATGGCAGATATACTTTACTTGGGGGGGGGGGTCTCATATTTAAAGGATGATTATTATGGTAAGTCTTGTGAGGAATGATTCACTCTTAATTCCTCATTATTTTGTAAAGTGACTAATCCTCCTTCATATCACCTTCCTAACATCGTTATTTTTTCCCCTTTCCCTGTTATTACCTAAGTCATGGTTGTTGTTACCTCAGTCACAACTATTGTTGTTGGACAATTTTCACGTTGAATACAACATATGTAGGTCTTTCTGATTTTTTTTTTCTCTTTGGTGAATGGGAAATAATTTTAATGGTCTAGGCCCTCTTTGACATAATGATTGGGTAGTCAATTTATCTTTGTTTATCTATAAACATAATCTTATTTTTAAGGAATAATTATGCAAATATGATTTCAACATGCTAGCTTTAAACTTTCTTAATTGGTCAAGTCACCAATCTTGTAAAATTTATGATGATGACCACAAAATTGTATTTAAATCTTTCCACCATTATCTAATGAAATGTTCCTCAACTTCAATCTTAGTAATGAAAAATATATTTATCAGCAGTCATTTTAAGGTTGTTAATTTTTGAGAAGAAAAACTATCAAAGTTGAAAATAGTTACTACACAACTTTTTACGCCATCCCTAGCTCTTAAGGAGCTGACCTGCCACCCCATCTATTAAGTAATATTTTATTGATTAACAATAACCATAACTGAATTTTAAACATAAATAGTTAACTAGAGGATAGGAGGTCTCATCACAAGCCGACCTACCATGATCATAGGTCCTAATAAAGTGACATTACCACTGTTGGTCACCAAGCCACGGTAATGGCCTTCGGTCGTAAAACTGAAGGACAGGAGGTCTCATCACGAGCTGAATTTTTCACTTTTATTAGCTCCTGTGAATGGTATTTTTATTAAATGGTTACCATGCTAGAAAAATGATCTTCAGTTGACATCTAAGTAAATTGAAAGGATTTTTGTAACTATGTACTTGTTTCTAATAGATGGGACACTCACATCTCAATGGGTTAAAAAGGCATCCTTGTCGAGGCTATGGACGCATGTTGGTAGCAATGGATATGCCTATGGTATAGAAGTTAATTTAATACTATAATCTACTTGGTTACCTTATTTTCTTAAAGACAATTTTTCACGATAAATTTGTGTTGAGAGGTAAATCCCTCTGTGAACGAGGCGATCCACTAGCGCGGCGGGCGGTCTAGCATCAAACAAACAATGCTATGACGCTGAGCTCCTAGTTACGGATGAAGAGACTTGGGATAAAGAGCCTACACGGATTCAACGCTAGATACGAGAAGAAGAGATGTCCCGTCCTTCGACCACAAGCGAGATCCACAATCGCTTCCACGATCTCGGGTGGATGAACACTGCGCACGGAAGAAACGAACGAGATCGCACGCACAGGAACCGGCCTGCGTAACTAAACATGGGTCGGAAAAGATATTACTCGCGTGTACCCCGGTGGAAAAAGGAGTGGAACCATAATCATAGTCATCTATTAAAATGAGTAGACGAAATAGAGATTACTGACGAGTTCTGACGTCGCGGCTTCCTTCGAACAGGGTCTCTAGGTTGTCCCCGTCTCTCGAAAGCTCGCCAAGAAAGAAACCTCTCCGAGTCTCGTGTCAATGGTCTCCTCGCTTGGACATGGGCCTTAGGGAAAGAAGGGATTCTTTACGGCACGAAGGCACTTGGGGAATAAGAGAGAGATACCAAAGCTTGACACTTGAAGAACTAGCTTGCCATGGATGCTGAGCAAGCTTTTATAGATGGGGAAGGAGGGAGTTGGGATCCCTATTGTTATGGGATTGGCCCTATCAACAAGGAAAGGTTCCATAGAAGGTGGCAGACTCTTACTTCCCTTCCATCGACTCCCGCGGCCAAACCTCCCAACCTCAAGATAGCTGCGATGTTGTGAGTTTGTTTGAGCTCAACTCCGCCATCCATGTAAAAAACGAGTCCCTAAAATGGGTGGCGCGATGCTTTTGCTCTATGACGGAGAAACGCCAGTGGCGCGGCGACCTTCTCTTTCGTGGTTTCTGGTGGCGCGAGCAACCGAGCTGTCTGCAACGGCAATGCTAGCGGCTGTCACTCGTGGATTTTGCAAGGAGAGATGTCTCGAGAAAGTGAAAGCTCATACTCAAAGGGATGCATTGATGATGTTTTTCAAAGGCATGGCCGGTGTTCACGGGTCGCATAATGGGTCCTCCATTGTGCGGGACGCGAGGGAAATGGCAGGGACGGTGACGAGTGCGTACGTATACGAATGCTAAAGCATGAGGCCCGAGAGAGAGAGGGTGAAAATGCTTTACGAAGAACATGTCCAGCGAAGGCCGCCGTCGGTAAAACTGCACGCGAAAAGATACAACTGATATCTCAAGTACATGCATGTATGTCTGTGGTATGGACGCGACCATCACGACGGTATGCTACTAATGCGGATCCGAGTTATGGCGCGGCGTCCAACTAAGATCAAACAAAGCGGGCTACGGTATGGTACGCGGCTACATCCGACCGGTGAAGTCATGTACGCCAATGATAATAATCCACAATACGCCGGCCACGGATTACACCGGACCACGATCCAGTCTTGCGCTCCATCTCGACTTAGACAAAGTACAAGTTCGAGCACGTGAATATGTGGTGATGTCGGTACATGCGGGAAACTATCGTACGGTACCGGCGCGATGCTGAAAGCCATTGATGAGGCGAGAGAAACCACCGAGCATGACAATGGTCCTCGAGGTACTACGAGGTACAATCTACGGCGTGTGAATAAATGAGTTGACGTCGGACACGCGCATGAGAATCATTCGGTCGGAAGTCGGTGAGTGCCGACTTCACGTCGGGTGCGAGCGGACCGCCGTGAGGCATGCGGGCTCAGTACCATCGGGGTCTCTGAACCAACTTCTGGATAATGAGTTGATGTCGGCGAAGTGACCTGTGATCGAAAGGTGGGCCATAATGAGTTCCCACATCATCGACATGAGACGAGAGAAACTTGATGTTTTAGCTTCGTGGACCGGGATTGTGATGGCTCGAGAGGAAGGTTGATATTTGCGAGAGGCCAACTTCTCTTGAACACACGACGGCAGCCGGCAATGGATGGCGGTCGCTTTGACATCAACGGATCGAGAGGTCCGTGGCGGCGAGGCGGAGGTGAACGGATGAGAGGGTCAAGAGAGATTACCCAAAACCATGGAGGCAAAGGCTGAAAGCCCGACGAAGGTATAGAGATGTCCCCAACCCGACACCGAGTGCGGACGAGTTCCATGTTCGAAGCGACATCTTACTTGAAAGCCGACAAACGACGCTTATTGGTTCCATTTTTCCCCCACCATTTGCGGCGAGGTACCTCTTTATTTTTACACGAAGCTTGAAGGAGGATACCATATGCTTTGTCATATAAGTCCGCCCTTCGGGCGGAAATCACATCCTAGTGCATTTAACGGAGTCCTGGGGAAGGAGAAAGCTCGGAGGAACGTCATTTCGACTATATCGATGTCATCGTTTTAACGAGTCGACTTTGAAGGAAGAACTGCGGCGTCTTTTCATGTTTAGAAGAGGTTTGAAAGAGGAAGCGAGCGAAAAGAAAACTCCACACGGGGTCCCCTTTTGCGTAAAATAGTCCCCCGGATCAGAAAGAGTAGAAAACTAATGCTCAAGGAAAACCTCCCTGAAGTCGCGATAGGCTAGGGTGTTGCTGTACACAAAGCAATCAATCCATCCCGGCCCGAAAAGGTCAAACTTATCTTTGAGTGAATGTCGATTCGTGTCCATTTTCAACGAGATCGAAACGACGAACCTGCGGCTTGATACCACTTTCATGTTTGAGAAGTCGGAGAGAGAGCTGAAAAGATGACTCCTCACTGGAGGAACGGGTGGTATAAAAAGCAGCACAGCCGGATTCGGTAATGGTGCGCTACTGCGAACAGATAAAGAGTCGAAGGTACAGCAACGCCACTCATCGCGGTGATCCTCTCGGGAATGGGTGGAACAACCAAGTGAAGGCATATGATCGACCAAGCGAGAATAGTGACGACGATGGAGTGAGGAAAACCCAGGGAGGCTCATACTTGGTAGAAACGAGCGATAAAATTCGCAATCACAAAGAGGTAAAGGGAAAAGGTTTCATTTTTACACAGCTTGGAAATCGAGGCTACTGCGCGAAAGTTGGTTTCGTTTTTACACAAAGCTTGGAAACGAAAGATACACTGTAGCCTGAAACCGGTTTTCATTTTTACATAAGCTTGCAAACGGAGAGCAAACTGTGCTTGGCAAACGTAAACATGCCCCCGAGCGCAGGTGACTCGATTCGAGGTGCATGCGAGCTTCAGAGTCCATATGAAAGGCGAGGATGGAGTGAAGGACTAGTAACTTTGAGGATCGAGAAAGGAGCTCAAGCCAGGATTTTACGAGATCTAAAGCAAAGGGCTTCCGAATTGAACGGGAACGTGTTTCATTACCTTTCACGAAGGTTGACACGTTTAAAAGAACTGTCCTCAAACGGCTTGTTTCATGGTTTAGAGCTTGACACTGAAGACCGAGGAGTTGTCGTGCGGCAAACCTTGTTTCATTTTTAAGGAAGACTCGACACGAAGACAAGGAACTGTGCTCAGGCATCAGAACTTTGGTCATAATGAACAAGAAGTCATCGCCTCCAAGAGTTCCACTCTGGTGTCGGGGAAACATCCTGGAAAGTTAGAACCCGATGCTCATTTCGGCACATGATGCACGATAGGACATCCTTTCGGGCACGGAGCGCGCGCAGGTGGCCACATGGTCGACCTGGGGTGGGGCGAGATACGACGGTGGATAAAAAACCGGGAGGGCGAGTGGCGGACGAGATGCTGTAGTAGGACCAAAGAACGAAAGGCACGGTCGATAGTCCCGATGGTCCTTCGTGTGGGAAAGCACATCACGCGAAAAGAGGGAGGAGACAGAAGGTGCTCCCATGTGGGCATAGTCGCGCGCAACGTGCGTGCGGTTGAGGTCAGCGCCGGAGCGACCATCACGTCTATATGGACGGTTTTACCTCCCAAAGTAACGGAGGTAGCCGTTGGAAGGATCCGACGGTTGACTCGTCCTTGACTAAAAGTGAGCGAGTTGCGTAACGTAGCGCGCATGACGGCGGCGAACCGAAAAGCTTCCACGCGCACGCGGCGCCCGGCAGCACTCGCGGTGAGTTTGAAGACATAGCACTCGCAGAGGCACCTTCGTACTATAATGGTCGTGAACGACAGGACCAAGAGCCTGTACTTGCGGTCTCGAAAGGCACATAAGACGAGGAAGGCGGAATCACGCAAATCGATTCCAGTCAAAGGAAAGCGACCAAACTACTGCCTCGGAGGGGCTACCATCGAAATGCGAAGGTCTTCCCACGATGTTACGGAAGAAGGAAGCATCCTCCATAACCTCCATCTCGAAGGAGTGGGAGGAAATCCTCGGAACCTCACTTCGTGGGAGGCGGAGGAGCGAGCTTCTTCTTCGAGGGACGAGGGACGGGAGAATCTTTCCCCAAGTCGGAGAGGACACGAGAAACCAGAAGAACATGAGGGTTATGAGAGCCACTCTGTCGAAGGAGAAAGGGCACTGGTGCACCACGGATGCCGAGTTCAACGATCCCACGACCAGTGGTTGGTCGAACGGATGCGAGATCTGGATGCGGAGGAGTAGGATCGACCAAAGGACGTACCCTTGACGATCGCGTGCATCGGCCGGTGGAAGACTCGAAAGAAAGGCTGTTTATAACGGCGGGAGCGTGGTGTGAGACGGTCCGTGATCCAAAGACTCGCTTGGCTTCATCACATATAAGAGACAAAGGTAGACAACGCATGGTGCCCTTTCGCACAACGTACGGAGTTGGTGATCTTGCCACTGCACGCTAGGAGCCCTTACCGATTGCAACTAACTCCCGGAAGCCAAAGACAACGGTGGGCGACCGTTGGACACAGACCATGTCGGTACCTTGGGAATGCCCGAGGGCGGGTCTCGAAGAAGATGGTCTCCGTCGCTGACGTGCGAACTTGACTTCTCGACGAGGAGGGTTGGAAAGAGGTTATCAAGAGGAGACGTTTCGGGAGCAATAGCGGCACTTTTTAATCTCTCGCCTATCGGAACTTCTTCTTCTTTTAGTCTTCTATCTGTTCTTCTTGGCCACTGGTTGCTACGAATCCGGACTTTCCCCGGAAATGAAGAGGGAGGAGGAGGACTCGAAACGAGGGCGAAGAAGGAGAGGTCGCCTGTGGAATCGACATGATGTGGTTCGGGTGGAGGAGCGATGAGACCGATGCGCTGAGACATTGGGAACAACGGAGTTGAGAACAACCAAACAGGCAGCAGCGGTTAACGAAGAGGACGAAGCGTGCGCCATGTAAGGAGCACGAGCATTTCCAAAAGGAGAGAAGTGGCCGGGATTCCCTTACGAGATTCCTTGGTTGGTGAACTACGAAAAAGTTGCCCATCAAACTCAAAACCAGACACGGGGTGAAAAGCGGGTTAAGGGCACGATCGAAGCAGCGGTCGACGAAGCAATGTCTGGCGGCGTGTAATCGTGGGGGGATTAATTTCTGCACATTGGAAAATAAGAAGTTCTACGGTTTCATGTTTCAGGCGAAAGCTTGTGATAAAAGGCTGGCTCTATCTCTTTCGAGAGTTGACACAAGCGTGAGAAGGACAAGCGCTTAGCGGTCTTTTCAAGTTTAGGGAGTCGGAAAAGAACCAAATAGCTGCTCTGAGAAAAACTAGGCACAAAGGGTGTACCCAAATATGCGACGAGCGCAATATACACCTTGGTCTCAAATAACGAAACGAAGATCGACCCGAGGACTTTCCGTACGTGCGGGTGGTCTCCCCGGATACTTGTGTTCAGTGCACTCACGGGTATGGGGCGGCGGAGACTCGAAAGCTTCCTGTGGATGAAAGGATTGAAAACCTGTGAGGGTGTCTCCCTTTATATACGCAGGCGGTACGGGAGGAGCGCAGAGATCGATCACTGCAAAGCGACTATGCAAAGCGCGCGCGAGCGACGCCTACGTTCTAACGACATCACGGAACACGTCTCTAGCCTGAGACCTTCTACGTGTGTTTGGGTACAAAGTTCGATGTTGCCTTGAGGTTAATTGAATAAACTTTACGAGTTGATCTTCAGTTAAGTTTCAATTTCCCGAGCCCTAATCGTATGTAGTGTCTCGAAAAGAGCTCCTAAATGCAAAACTATATGCAGAAAAGAAAACTTTTCAATTCGATGAATGCTATCTAGTTAAAGGGAAGAGCTTCCAAACAGCTGATGCGACAAAGCAGCCAAAAAGCGAAAAGCAGAAACTTTTCGAAAACTAGATGACTTTCACTATATCCAAAAGTATTCTAAAACATCAGCAGAGCGAATTATGCGATGTAATCGCATGCAAAATTCTTTTCGAAAAAGCTATGCAATTGTATATTCTATGCACAGATTTCCTCTTGCTTTTCAAATAATACTGAATGCCTCCAATGCATTTTCGATGAAATGAGAATCTACTTAATGCATACTTTCAATAAAGAGAATGCACTCCAAAGCAGATTTCTGGTCGTCAATCATTAAACGTTGTAGGCTCTCAGTTCAGTGATGGATCTCAAAAAAATGCCTTTTCGAGTGCGAGTGCGTTACTAATGCATTTTAACAAAAAGAACACTTTGAGAGCGAAAACTAAATGAAACGCCGATCTCCTTAATGAAGGATGAAGGCAAAGGGATGCGGAAACAGACTCTAAAGAATGCAATCGTTGTTTTCAAAATACTTTGCGACAAAATCCCTCAAAGAGTTGTGCAAGACATGAAAGAGGACTTCCGAAAACGCAGAGTCAAACAGAGGCGTTCGGTCCCTTTCTACATCGAAGCAATCATAGAAAAGAAGACATTCCAAATAACCAGGCAAATGTAATCTGTGCTCATACGGAGGGAAAGACCCAAAGGGAGGAGACACACTGAGTGAAGGATGAGGGACTCAATTTACACATACACCACTGAAAGTGGCCGGACGACATCGTACGTGACAAGCTGGCGCCACTTGGCGCGAGCTGGCACGACACTAGCGCCAATGGCCAAGCGCGCGCGAGGTTGCTAGCCGGCAACAAGCGCCTTTGCTCGAAAAATGAAAAAACAAAAAGAATTTCTCCCAAACCGAGACCGAGACTTCCCGCAGTGGATCTAAAAACAAACCCGAAGCGAAATCTTCGAGCGAAGAAGCTTGGGACGAGGGTAACTTCCTACACCACCCTCGATGCCGGCTTGACACGCAGACGCCAATCGCGCGCAGAACTGACGCAGCGAGTGATAAACTAACAACTTTGCGCCAGGCTGGCGCGGCCATGAGGAAATTAAACTCGCGCCAATAAAGCCAACTATGCCAAAAGGTAAAAAGTCGAACGGAGAGCGTGGGATACGGTCCTGCGAGCTGAGACCAAAAGCCAAAACACGAGAGAACCCAACCCGAAGCCTCATCATGGCGAGGCTAAACGATCGAAAGCGAAACAACATAAACGGGACAAGGAAAACCGGACCGGTCCGGCGTGCCGTCGGTTGTTGAGAGGTAAATCCCCTGCGGACGAGAGGAGCGATCCTAGCCGCGCGTCTGGCATCGAGGCGAAGCGAGTGCTATGACGCGAGCTCCTGGTTACGGATGAAAGACTTGGGATGAGAGCCTACATGGATTCCAGCGCTTTGGTGCTTGAAAGAAGAGATGTCGCGTCCTTCAGCTACACAGCGTGAATCGCGATCCTGCACGATCGTCGGACGCGATGAACACTGCACCACGGAAGAAACGAGCGGAATGCGTGCCATGGGAACCGACGCATGCGTAACTAAACATCGGTCGGAAAGAAAGATGTTACTCGCATTAACATGATGGAAAAAGAGTGGAACCATAATCATGGTCATCTAGTGAGCCATGATAAACGAATGGAAAGTTACAACCCAGTTCGCCATGGCGGCTTCAGCACTTCGAAACGGGTCTCCCGGTTGTCCACGTCTCGCAAAGCTACGCGAGAAAGGAAACCTCTCCGAGTCTCGTAGCAATGGTCTCCTCGCTTGAATGGGCCTTGAGGAAAGAAGATTCTTTACGGCACTGAGAAACGCGAGGAATAAAGGGAGATCACGGCTTCAGCACTTGTTCAAGACTAGCTTTCCACTTGGATACGAGCAAGCTCTTTATGAGATGGGGAAGGAGGGAGTTGGGATCCCTATTATTATGGGATTGGCCCTATCGACGAGGAAGGGTTCCATAGAAGGTGGAAAAACCACTTCCCTTCCATAGAACTCCCACGACCAAAGCCTCCCAACTCAAGATAGGCGATGGTTGTGAGTTTGTTTGAACTCAACTTCCGCCATCCGTATTTACCGGTCCCTAAAATGGGTGGGCGCGATTGCTGCTCTATGACGAGCGCGAGTGGCGCGACCTCTTTACGGATTTCCACTGGTGGCGCGAGCCAGCTGAACTATCTACCGCGCTTCGATGCAAGAGTTGTTTTCATGGATTTTGCAAGGAGATGTCCTCAAGAAATAAAAGCTCATACTACGAGAGGGATGCACAGTGATGGTGTTTTCCAAAGGCATGGCAGTGTTCCACGGAGGTCACATAATGGGTCCTCCATTGCGCGTGGACGAGGAATAGTGAGAGCTTTGTGACAAATTACTTGTGTGTAACAATTTGAGTTGTTGCACCTGCAAGGTTTTCCCGGACTCGTGGTTCCTTGGGGTTAATATTTAATCATTTCTTAGATGATGGTGGTTATGGTTTATATCTATTATTGAGTTATAAATATTTACTTTACATGTCAGAGATGAAACTTTTAGGATATTTGATATTTGAAATTTTATATCATCTAATCTATCATTCCTTTATTCTACAAGTATGGTATCTTTAACCAAAGATAGTTGCTTTTCCCAACCAGTCACCATTTATTCATAGCTTAACAACACCACTACTATTTTGAGGTAGAATAAAGAGGCCCATTATGATTTTGAATCCCAGGTAATTGGAAAAAACATGAGAAGAAAAGACTGAGATAACCAATTCTCATAATTTTTGTACTCATAACAACCAAAGCTTATGGGTATAGGGAATGCATATTTTCTCTTCTTATCCATTATTATCCCTTGCAATTCACAATATGATTATGTCACTTTTATATGTAATGAGGTAACTGAGGTGATTAATTATTGATTAAGGATACTCATGAGATGTTTTGAGGATGACAAGGAAAATAATCAGTTTGGTGGAAGGAAACTGTGCTACACTTTCTGATTATTTTTTTCAGCTTGCATGGCTTCCACCTTCCACATCACTTTCAACATTAGCTCATTCTACATCAGCTTCAAGAAATGGAAATCCATACATGCCATTCCAAAATTTTACAGAGGTAAAACTTGAGGTAAAATAACATAAGTTTTTGATTTATTAAAAGTTTAGGAGAATTTCATGAAAAACCATTGAGCATTATTCACTCATATTTTTCAACCATTATTTCCCTTCTTTACCACTTCTAATTTTTCAGAGACACAAAATCTTTCAGTTTGGGGGAGTTTTACTTTCATTATCATGAACATGCCCTTAATATTCTTTATCATCCATCGAACTCCTTATTCATTCTCAAAATATTTTTTATTCCATGTTGTTATACACCAAACAAATATTTCAACCATGATTGTAGCAACCACCTCAATTTTTTTTCTAGTGTAGCATGACAACATGCTAATTTTCTAGTTTGGGGGAAGGGTTGCTATGCATGATTAATGATTTCTCATTTCTTCCTCATTGAAGGTATACAATACTAAAATTTATTTGTGCATATCCTTAAAAGTATCAACTGGATTCTTATGATTTTTGGACAACAAAGAGGTATCATTAAACCCAGAAATTTTCAAGCTAAACCAACTTTTAAATTCCAAAAAAATCATGATTTATTACCTACAACAATTTTTTTCCCTACATCTTGAGATCTGTGTATTAGATAGATTTGATTTTCGGATTGGAGAAACATTGATATAGTATAAATTTGCTTACAAAATTTCAGGAAAATCTGGTTTGTAATGAAGTTTATTTTTACTTGTATCATACTTTGTTGCAACTTCATATACATATGGTTGAAATTAAATATGAAAATTGTTTTAAGGAAACATTTGGGGCAGAAGCCTTCTCTTCCATCAATATCATGCGCCGGGGTGAACATTTTGATTATTTTATTACAACTTAGTTAATACAAAGGCATTGGGGTGCATGGGGACATGCAACATGTTCAGTTTGGGGGAGATGTTGGGCCACTAATTTGTATTATTATTATCACTTCTTAACATCCATTTCATCCATTTCTAATTTTATTTTATCACATTATTTATCATAATTTATTATATAATTCCATTTCATAATTATTTATGCTCTTTTGGATAAGTAATACTTGTTCTCCTTTATCTTACTAAATTAATGATTATTATGAATGATTTTTCCAATGATGATTTATTAATGAATTTTTTGTAACATCACTCATGATTTTAGCCTCCAAGATCTCTTCCAGATTGTAGATTTGATCTTCAACTGATAATTAAATATTCCAACTCAAAAATTTGCTGGGGTAAAAAGAGACAGTTTTGCGTTGAACGTTTCAGGCAAACGAAGAAGAATCCTGAAAATCCGAAATATGGGTTTTGTGAATAATAGACCAAATTAGTTTTTTTATTAGAATTTTTCCAAAATTAGTTCTTGATTGAGAGAAACACAAAGTTATTCGAAGGACAAATTCACAGATTTTCTGTTGTGGCCGTTTTCCAAATTGCCCCAATTGTAATTTCCAGATTCGACCTGTGCCAGCTGAATCATGATGGAAATATCTTTCAGATCTCATCTTGGTTATTGATATTTTGTAATCAGTTTATTTCACTTTGTTGTTTGTATATTTAAAAGGACACAAATTAGAGAGAAGGGGGAGATAACGCAGATAGGGTTGGTAATGTAAGGAATTGAGCTGTGCAATAGACCATTATTTTACCAAGTTAATGTAAGTTTAATTTCCTATTACTTCTATGAGTTGTGAGCATATCGCAACACTGATTAGAGAGTTAGGCCCACTCTCTGATCAGGTGCTGCGTATTTCCTGTATATTGTTATTTCTATTTCCTGTTTTGTATAATTTTCAATTGTTGTGACAGTAGGCTTAATTGTTGATATTATTATTGTTGTGAATGCATTAGAAGATTTAAAATTATTACTGCTATTTATTTATTGGTTGTTACAATGATTTTTTCTTTGCTTAATATCGAATCCACAATTAATATAGAATTGTGTTATTGTCATATGCATATACTGTGCACGTTAGCCTTGCAATAACCAATGCACCCGGATTGATAATTATTGTGGGAAAGGGTTTGAATATTCATTCACACTTGGACACCAACAATCTGTACCAAGGAAGGAAAAAAATATTTTGAAATTAGAAATATCTAGCAGGCTCCCAAGACCAATTTGGCTAACCAGGGAAAATTCAGACTAAAGAGGGCTAATGGAGCCTCTTGGAATTTCTATATAAAAATGGATCTTCGATCTATTGAGAGGAACATCAAGTTTTTGAAGTTTTGTAATTTTTATTCTAATGTTCACATGTGCGAATACCCTAGGATTTCTCGGGTTTCCTCAGGTCCAAAATTGCAGGAGGTGTTGAAGGTTGATTGGTAAGCATGAAAGGATAGAAGAGACATAATCTTGAAGAGATATTGTTTCACTGCCATTGGAGACCTTGTTTCACTTCACTTGGAGGAGTGGACAATCTCATCATGAAACATATATCATGAACTATAGTTCTCTTTTTTTCATTGTGTATTAAATGAAACTTTGTCCCAAACTGAGCGAGAAACTCAAAATGGAAAAATATTTGGTGTTGCTCCTATGGCTTAGTTGAATCAATATGATCATATATTTTGGGAAATGTAGCTATTTTTGGTCTTCATAATTGTCATTTATCTCATGTCATGATTTAATTATTATATATTTATCAGAAGAAGTAAGAAATTTGTAAAAAGAAAATTTTATAAAACATGGGTTTCATGCTTGATTATTTGGTTAATATGTTAGGCATCCATTGCATGCCTATAGGATTGTATTGAGTTAAACGGTTATTTTAATTATGTAAATACTCATTTTGGATATTGTATCAAAGAATGAAAATCATTTTGTATTTTGGAAAAATGTTTATAGTGCTCCTAATAACAGGTCAACTGGCTAGTCGAAGTTGGTCTCCAATTGAGCTTAAAGATCCATTGGAAGGATATATAAAGTAGACATTCAACCTCCTTTGAGAGACATCACACGTGCACTTCATTTCAGTGAAATTCTGTAGATAAGAAGGAATGTGAAGTACAAAAGAAGGAGAGGCTAGTTTAGTTGAGGAGCAATCTGCCCTAGAGGACATTGAAGGAATGTAACATGCGAAGTTCCTATTCAAAGTTGTAACTAGTATTGGTCTTCATAATTGTATTTGGCTCATGAAATGATGTATCTCTTATGTACGTATCAAAATAAAACCAAAATTATCGTAAACTAATATTTATTTACTAAAAAATGGGTTTCATGCTCAAAGCTTTTGGTTCCTAGATCTAAGCATCCATTGAGTGCTCTAGGGTTTGTGTCTTGAGTCAAAGTTTATGTCATGATTTAATAGATCTGATTGGGCTCTTGTATAAAGAAAGAAAATATTATTTTTATGTTTGGAAAATTATAGAAAGACTGCTTGAACAAGTCTGCCATCCATGATAAGTTCAGCCAGGGAGCCCACTCTAGCACTTGTGAAGATTATAAATTAGAGGACTTAAAACTCATGTAGCTACACATATCTTGGAATTTTATATGCAATAGAAAATTTGTGTGAGAAGGCTAGAAGACAATAAATCACCCTAGCGAAGAAAATAATAATTTCAGCAAAAGAAAGAAGTTTTATCTCCTTCTATTATTGGCCCACTCGTGCGAGTTTTTGTGATTCTTGGGTTACTGCAGGTTCAAGTTTTCAGAAGTCGAAGTTGTAGACCTAATTGATGAAGCTGAAATTTAGAGAAGTTACATTCTTGGTAAGGTCAACCTTTTTGAATAATTGGATATCTTGTTTTTGTTCAAGAAATATTGTTTGGTGGTTGGCTTGGTATTTGGAAGTCTTAGTTTGGCTTTTTTGGTGGGTGGCGTGGTTTGGGGAAGTCTTTGTCTGGATTGTTTGGTGGCTAGATTGGTCTTGGGAAGGCCTCACGATGATTCAAACTCTCAATGCTTTATCTCCTATTAAGGAGAGTAACTTATTGAGCTTGTTTGAAATTTTCTATCTTTAAAATTAATAACACATAAAACATGATCAAATTCTATCCAAATTTTCATTAGAATTATTGTGTTTGATTGTCACAATTCAAATGTCTATGTGATGCTAGAAATCAATTCTGATTGAGTCTTTTGCATGTGTTCCTAATACTGAGATCGTTGGAGAGTATGGTAATGTCATGATTTGTAAACATGATGTGATGGAGTCTCAACTTAAATAATTTTTTTGGGCAAGTAGAATACTATGGAGTTGCTATTATGATCATTCATGGGGTTGAATATGATGGCAAAATATAGGATTCTTGGGAAGAAATGAAGTAAAAAGTAGTTTATAATTATTTGGAGGTTCTCAAAGGCTTGGAGCTTGAAGGATTTCCAATAGAGTATGCATAAGTTCCCATAATTGATGGAAAATATCCTAAGAGTTATGATTTTTCTGCTTAGGCCTTAAACATTCCCTTAGTTTCAAGGAACAATATATTTGTCTTCAATTTTCATATGGGCCATGATAGCTATGATTCATGCCTTATTAATATTTTCATTGATTCTTTTCAACACATGTAATAACTTCAAGAATGGACAGTGGTTTTACTAGTGGAGAAGAAGTTCACGATTATGAAGTGAGGCAACATTTGAGAAGATTACCTTGGAAGGTGTGAGAGAATCATGTTATGTTGACTATCACTATTCATGATGTTATATATCACATGATTCCTATTTACTATTAGGATATCGTTGATTTGGAATCCAATAAATCAATCAATTTATATTTGAAATATCTCAAAATAAATTCTTACTATGATGGGAGATTTCTATTTATGGGATGTTGTTGTCAAAATATCACAACTGGACTAACGCATATAGAAATTATATAGTAAACAAATAATAAAGAGACAATGATAAATCAATAACATGGTCAGGCAAAGACAACAAAAACCTATTATGTTATTCACTATTTTGGTCTAGTAACATGTTTTCCTCTTTAAAATTGCATAAGGGATCACAAATAGAAAAATTAACCAAGAAAGATGAAAACAAAGATGCAAAGAATATTTTCATCAAAGAAGTACTAATAGCAGAAATTTCAAAGCTCAAAACTTTATATTCTACCAAAAATGCTATGAAGAGTGACTATTGAAATTAGAATCACTACTGAATGAAGCTTCAAGCACTTTCTTATGACATTTCCCTTTGGTTGATTATGAACGTCATAGATATACTCTTGTATCTACAATTTATATGAAAGAATTATATGAAAACACATTATAATTTATAGAGATTTCAATTGCTCAATAATAATATCCATTAAATTCCAACAACATGTTATGCCTGACAAACCGAGTAAGACAGAAAATGAGAGAGAGAGAGATCATGGTGCCTCCATAGAAGTTGTAAATTATACCTGAGAACAAGTTACAAGTTAGATGTGAGAAAAATCTGAATTAAAAAAAAAAAAAAAAAAATATATATATATATATATATATATATATATATATATATAGATATATAAACAAATAAATAAATAAAAATAAATAAATAAATAAAAACAGAGTAGTGAACATGGTGCCTCCAAGCAAGAGGATTCACATGAAGAACAACCAAAGAAGATATGCTTCCTCCACACGAAATGAGAAGATGCAAAATAAAATGAGAAATTGATATTTAAAGGGAGATTGATCATATGTCATCTTGGAAAGATCCATTATATAGTATGGCACCCATCGCGACCCTAGTCATTACAATGTTATGATAGGAAGGCCTAAGGGATAGCATTATGACAGTGGTGACATTAAAGTGGACTAGAAAATTAGACTAATGGTAATGATATGGTTAGTGTTATGATAATGACATATTACATAGCTTGTCCATAGGTTAGGGGATGCATTATGTAATTCAGAGAAGTTAAAAGTATGATACCTTATCGATTCATAGGATGCAAAAGTTATGTATCTAGTGTCTGTTATCACTCCACCGGATCTCCAAGGTTGAGGAAGAGACCAACAAAGGTAACCAAAAACCAATATTTCACCAAGTAGCTAGCCCTACTAGGTAGGAGAGGGATCTCTCCATGAGATCACAGTCAAGATGACTAGTAAATGAGATTTTAGGCTAGGTGTAGTAGCACTAGGGTTTGGTTGACTGATTTTGAGTGCTGGATGTTGAATAGGTCAGGGAAGAACTAGGTCAGGGAAAAAAAGGAGAAGAATTGCAGAGATCTGATGGGGCAAGGAAAGTAAGCACTTTAACACATTAATTTATCTTGATGGAGTGGATTTAGACTGCTAGGGTTTCATAAAAGAGCATGGAAATCATGAATTATTTTCAATTAGAGGAAGATGAAAAAAATTGTAACTATTCCTCCAAAACAGAGCATCAGCTAATGAATTATGTCTATCTGACTTAGGAATCAATTACATTCAGAGATGGCATGAAATATGGAAATCAAAATACAATCAAACATTTTTAAACATAAGAGGAAATAATGTTAAAACACATTACCACAGGAATCCCACCAAAATAGTTGCAACTCAGTCTATTAGTTCCTGCCAAAATTTTGATTACACTAGTGTTCAATGATCAATCGCACAACATCCAACCCTTGAAATTACAAAGGAAATGGAAGATATAGACAAAACAATACTTCGCCCACTCTCAGGGGTTGAATCCCTAACTTGTGGAGTCAATCCCCAAAGTGCTCAAATGGAATCCTAATGACTAGGGAGGTGAATAAATGCATCGCTATCATTGATGGAACTGATTCACTTTGACCCAAAATTACATATTTACTTGATGTATCTACCTATAGTAACTACTAATTAAATAATTACATTTAAATTTTACAATTACATCAGTAAATATCCTTGGAATCCATAAATAAATTGATAAAACTAGAAAATTCTGAAAAAATCAGTCAACTGTAAAAAGCGTAGTGTGCCTGGTGAAAATCGCAGTGTGGTCCTTCAAATGAATTTTGAGTGAATTCCCGATGTCCAAATTGGGCCCAAGATGGATCAATTTAAATCTCTTCTAGTCTAGTTGTAAAAATGTGCTTAATCTCTTACATTGTTTGAGTGAATCTCCTAAAAAAATAAATCTCCCAAGACTAGTCCAAAAATGCAGTGAGAGGCTAAAAAAGGAGGCAAAAAGGTGTTATTTGAGAGGTTTTTGACCAATTCCACCTGTCAAAAGCTCTTTTTTTGGTGTGACAGTAGTCAAAATTTGATGTATACATCATTCTGAATCCAAATATGTATATATTTTCTCATTTTGAGACATCGAAAAAAGTGCAACGTGGCCCACATTGCGCTTTTTGCAGGCTAACTCAACAAAAAGTTTGTGAAAATTTACAAAAATTCCCAAAAACTTTACAAATTGCCCAAAACTATTAAAAAATGGTGGATGAAGTTCTTATGAGGTGTCTCAAGAAACCAAGGAGGCATCAACAAGTAACTCAAGTTTTTCCTTCTCCTTTTGAGTGATAAGGGTTTGCTTGAGTTTATCCTTCAATTGCTTGATCATGATGTTGTAAATCTTGTTTCTAGTGTTGTATCTACCAGCCATGTGTCTAAGCATCTCATTATCCTTGTTGGCCTTGTGAAGGAGCTTCTCAAGGTGGATGTCACTTTGTTAAGCCACACTTCTTTGTCATCATTAATTTTATTGTTTCTATTCTTTCCTCCAAACTGAGTTGTTCTACCTCTTGTTTCTCCTGCTCTAATGCTCTCTTAAGACCTCTTGTTTTTGGTGATTTCTTGTTGGTTTGAGTCTCATCATGATCAAACTCATCAGGTGCCATCATTTATTTGCCTTTGGTGTCTTTCCTCTTGGCCTTCAACAACTCTAATTCCAAGAGTGTTTGTTTATCTTTCAAATGCTTGTTTTCTTGTTCAAGGAAGGATATGACAAATTGTGCTTTGGCCATATTGTCCTGCATCTCTCTGATTATAGAATATTTCTCTTTTATGATAAGATTTGATGTCTCATAATCATCTTGGACATCCAAGTCCACCAAGTCAAACTATTTTTCTTCCTCATGAAGTTCTTCCTCCTCTTGAACAAATGCCTTTTGTTGCTTTTGTTTTCCCTGTTTTGTTGAGGAAGAAGGCAAGGCCCCTTCCACAATATCTGGAGAAAACACTTGCCTAGGTCCCCCCTGGTAGGTTTTTACCTCTTTGACCTATTTGGTCTCTTTCACTGTAGCCCTACTAGATAGCCTATTTTTCTTGTGAGGAACTGATGCTGGTGGTGGAATAGGTCTAGCAGGTTGACTTGGTGTTGCAGTGAAGACATCTGCCTCAATGAAAGTCTCCCATGCTATGTTCAAATTATTAAGGTGGTGAAGGACAATGATTTTAATGAGAGAGTGATGAAATAGGTTGTTCATTTGAAGCTCATACTCTCTTTTTTTTCACTATGTAGGCCATCTTGTCAATACTCCTATACAAGTAGTAGGGAGGGTTGAGCAATTTCGCCCTAGTGAAATTCATGAGCAAGCTGATGTGATAGCTATTTAATCTAGAGAAATTTCCCTCACTAGTGAAGTATTTCATGATGATTTTTATCATGGGGGAAAACATGTTCAACAACTAACCAAAAGGAAATATCCTTTTGATGTTATCTTTATAAGGTGCCCTGAGGTAAGGTTCATACAACTGGGCACCCAAATCCTTAGTCTTGAACCATTTTTCATTCACATTGGGTATCCGTGTTGCTGCAACAAGGATATCAGTGGAAATGGTGAAAGTCACCCCTGCTATAGTCACTTTGTATTTTTGGAGGTTTCTGATGAAAACCCTAGTCAAAGTAGGATGAATTTGGACTCTTTTTACCATCTCAAAAAATTCAAAGCACCCTACATGTTGGAAACATTGGATAGCGAAGGGTGATGTCATTAATTCCCTAGTGTCTGATGGCTCTAATCTCATAATTCTCCCACCTTTTTTATATGATTTCTTCTCTTCTTCTGTTGTGTTTCTTTCCTCTTCCATTATATTTCTCTCTTCCTCCATTATGCTCAGTTTTGTCTTGAAAACCCTAGGGAAGAAGGGGAAGGAAAAGGGAGTAGGATTGTAGGTTTAGGGGGTTGGGATGAGTGAGGGAAAATTTGGAGAAATGTATAAAGGGGTTGGGGAGCGTAGGTAAGTGATGGGATTTTAAATTTTAAAACCCCAATAGGGTAGAAAATTTGCATTACAGGAAGGTATCTAGCTGCCTAGGAAAGCACAACTTAGGAGGTATGGTTTTAGGGAATAGAGCTTGGGAATGGGAAATGATGGGATGTAAGGGTAGTGGGGAGTGAATTACAATGTAGGGAAGGTAAATGGGTCCAGGGGAAAACAATTTAAGATTATAAATTGTGAAACTAGGGTTTCGTTGCTTAAAGCATGACATAGAGGGTAAGGGAGGGTATGCACCATAAAAATAACACCACAAGATGAAAGGAGGGGATATGGAGGTGAAAATTACTTGGAAACAAGTGTATAAACCCTAAACTTGTGTTGATAACCTCTGCAAGGAATATTTGGGGTCATGGCTCTCTTCTACAAAAAGCGCAGCGAATGCCTGTGAAAAGCGCAGCATCCCTCCAGCAAAAAGTGCAATGCCTTTGGAAAAAGCACAACGAAGGTGTCAAAAATCGATTTTCTGAAGAAAAAAATGATTTTTTTTTTGGAGAGGCTAAGAGATAGATGCTTGGGGATGCAAATGAATGAAGTTTTGATCTTTGGGGTCCTTTCTACTTGGATAAATGTCATTAAACAAACTAGGGCCCACTTTTCCATTCTTTAAAATAACTTTACATTGCTTCTTCACCTTTAATTTCTAAATTTGATCATTGAACTTCATATTTTGATGGCTTAGGAACACTTATTGAATATTTGGAATTTTTCTTATTTTTTGATGGAACTTTCAGTGCGCAGCTACTTGGAACTCTGAGAAATTATTACAAATTAGGAACATAAAATTACATTTTTCTCTGAAATCAAATTTACAAATCAAACTTACTGATGAAATTTCTTTATTTTCACTCCTTCATTTGCTGGAATTTATGCATGAAATGGTGATTTGATGACCTTGGAAACCCTAAGGCCTAATGGAGACTCTGGCTGAATGAAACCATGATGAAAATGAATGAAATGATGATGACAACTTATGACTGATGGTACAATCTACAAAGTGGTGAAATGAGCCAGCAAGTAGTAAAATTTTGTAAGGAATGAGATTAGACCTAAATCTTGATCCACTGACCAAATTTTTGCATGATGACCTAATGGAATGACAAAAATTTAAAAATGGGACCCTAACATGACATGAAAAGAGTTTATTTGATCACTGGTGGAAGGATGCAAAAACTGACACTAACAGTGTCTATTGTGCACATATGCCAGACCTAATATAGATTGATTTTTGAGGATAGACCTATTATATTCCATAAAAGCTACAATTCCAAATCTCTTACATGTGAAATGCATTACATTGTTAGACCTATGAGTAGTTATAAGATACCAAAGTAGAGGATACCAGACCAACAATCATTTCACAATAATGACCTTTTGTTATCATTGTCTCTGGAAAAGCATATGCAATATTGGAGAAGGAATGTTTGTCTGAGATAAATATTGCAGAGCTGCAATCACATACTACTCAACTCATAAATGGAATTGAACTAGTGAGACATATACATGTCATTGAGCAGACTACATGGCTTGATGACTACAACAAAGACACAAAATATATGTCATCTTCAAATTCAGTAAGGAGATCAATAAAACTTATAAGAAATATAGATATGTACTTTTTTTTCCTTCATTAAGAAGAAGCAATCCTTCCTATCAAGATTGATTGGCCTGGAAAGAAAATTAATTATATTATTGACGCCTACTTCCCTAGATAGTTGCTATAGAATTTTCCCATTCAAATGACAGTAAATAATTTGTCTTCCTCAATTAATTCCTCCATACATATTATAATCAATAAGAACAAGCATTGTTATTGTTTTTTTTTTCTTGTTCTTACCTCTGCGGGAGTTATCCCCACTTGCTTGCCTATGAACTAGTTTTTTTCTTGGTTGAAGAGGTGTTATCCGAAGATTGAACATATATATCATGAATAATAAAAGAAGAGGAACACATGTGCTCCCCTAAGTATGGGCATCTCCACTTGGTCCATGAAAAAAGGGAAAATATATACTAGGTTGTAGAAAAGACTCTCTACTCACTCTCAAGCTTAAATTACTATATGATCTAGATTTGAAATGGGAGATTTCACCTAAAACCATGGATGTGTGCTTCAAATCACTGCAATAATGGAATTAGAGCGAAGGGTCATTACACATGCTATAATACGATGCCAAGAATACCAAGTGTTGAAATTCAAAGGTCTTGTAACACATTTCAAATATCTAAAAATCATAAGGTTCTATGCAATTCTATGAAGAAGATTCCTAGGAGAGGATCTAGGCCGACTTGAACAAAATAAATTATAGTCATTTTCTATAATGATACATTAACCCCAATATAGTGGGCATGGATTTAGGAGACTTGCTACTGGATATTTTTATTGGACTTGAAGAGACCGACAGAGCCCGTAGGTCATAGCTTGAAGCTTTACCTTAGATCTTTTCCTATCAAACCATGATTGCGATCAGGTCATGACTAACTATCCTCATGACTTGCCATACGAGAAGGAAGGACAATTAGGGAAAATGCATTTTGTTTTCTATGTTTTATATACATAATTAACCCTGATGCAATAACTAATTTCACCTATTTTCTATTCATTATCAATTGATTGAGGGCATGGAAGGTGGTATTAATTCTTACTGGATTGGATGAGATGAGGGGGTGAGGTATGAACCCATTAGCTAGTGAAAATGGGAAGCCCTAACCAGAGGGTATGATACAGATTTAGCACTTGGATTAAAAAAAATGAAATAAAAAATTTCATTACAGGTTGTGTTTTAAAATATGTGGTCATAATTTTTGTTGCAAATGGTTTCAAGCCTACCGCCATATTTTTTTCCCGTGCACCTATGGACTTAATGTTTCACCATCTTCTCACACTTGCTCAAATTCCCTCGTGCGATATTATCGAATGCCCTAGCTATGCTCGAATTCCCTGCTCTCAATTCCACTTAACGAATTCCCTCGACCCTGCTCGAATGCCCTCTAGCTCAAATTCCCACTTAAAAAATTCCTTCCGGCTCAAATTCCCTTATCAAATTCCTACCCTACTCGCTTTGTGTTAATGTTACTCCACTACTTCATTATATAACATATTATATTTTTATACGATTAGGTGATTAGGTGATATTGTTATAGGATTATAAGATAGTGTGAGGAGTTGCACCACCAGGTTGGGGATGTTGAAAGTGAGTAAATATATCAACCATCCCTAAATATAGGGAAATGAAATATGGTAATACAGAGAAGCCTAACATAGTTTCAATGGGAATTTAATAGGATGTGAATATCATATCATAAGTTTCAAACTTGGTTAGAGAATATGAGGATTTTTCCATGGATATTATAGAGATGAATGGAATAAAAAGAGAGTTATGGGAGAGGAAAATAAAGTTGAAAGAAATGTCAAAATTATCAAGAAGTGTTCCTACAATATGTATTCTCAAGTGAGGAAGAACTTAAAGGATGCAATAGACAAGATGTTATTTATGGAAATATTTTTTTTCTCTAGAAGATTAAGAGTGGATTACCCTTATTGTAATTATGGATAAGAAAACAAGACAATGTATATGTGTTTATGTGGATGTCAATGGATTAAATGGTTCTTGTGTCCATGACACTTTATTGATCACATTCAATGTTTAGGTGCTTGACCATGTTGCAGGAAGTAAACAAAGACAAATTTTTCTACAAAATGGGGTTTAGAAAATGTCATGCATTTTGGACTTGACATAAGTATTCCCCTACAATGTTTTCTAAGATGGTCATTGTAGCATTCAAATAATACATTAACAAGTTTTTGGAGGTCTACCTATAAGCTTGGACAATGTACAACATACTCAAATACCATGTAGCCATTGGGGAATATGTTTGGGAAATATTCATTGTCACATATTTCTTTCAATTTGAGTGAATTTTTTGGATTCCTTTTAGAACATTATTAGGGTATATTGTATGTCGATATGGTGATCTCATTGATTCTGCTAAATTTGTTGTTTTTGTGAACCTATTAGCTTCTACTAACATGCTTACAATGTGGTCCACACTAGTCCATATATACCAAGTGTTGGGTATATAAAACCCGCCTTAATTTAAATGAATGTAACTTTGGTTAAATTAACATAGAAATAGGGATTGTGATTGACTATGTCTAGCAGTTCCTCATATAATGATCGAGATTCATTTTATCAATCTATCCCCTGCCTATAAGTAAGGATTATGCATTAGTTAAATACATTCATTTATTCATTCATCATCATTATCTATATATAATTTGTAAATAAGGAACATGAATATGTGTTAAGATAATGAAGCACCATGGATTGAAAAATATTTTGTGATTAATAAGATAATTCTTACAATGTTTCAATGGTTAGTTTTCCTCCCAAATCGGTGTGTTCATTATTTATGGGTATATAATTTATTATATTTATGCTTACAATTGTTTATGAATTATAAGGGTATATTAATAATTTATGTTTTTGAATGGACATGAGTTGTTAAATCAGTTATATTAGGCTTGGAATAAACCACATGTGCCTGACCGTTGTGTCACCTGGTTCACCCATCGCCAAACTCTCCCAGTACAAAGATGATGGTGATGATGACAATGTTGATGATAACGATTATGAAAAAGATAATGATGAAGGGTAAGAAGTTTGATCAAATGGAAGGTTAATGATTGTTTTCAACCTCTAGACTATAAAGTACATTATAAGCCCACAATTGGAAAAAATAGCAATAAATAATTTCATCTCCTTGACATTTATATATGTTATAATTTTGTTGTTTGATTATTAAATTCTTTCTGTGAGTTTTATTTGAGTCTCAAAACCCTTCCATATCGTCAATTCATGCCTCTACCATAACCATGTCAAATTTCAATGCATAGGAGCACAGATTGAAAAAATTTCAACATTGGCCCTATTATCAAGTCATGGGTAGTCATGGGCCAAGATTAATTATTTTGTGTGGGCACCCCTTTCCAAGTTGTGCCAACCCACCAAATCGACACATGGGCGCCCTAGCATTCCCAACACATGACGCCCCCATGGGCACCCCACATTCGTGCAGGCGCTCCCACAGCACGGGTGTTTGACCTGTTATGCAAATCAGTGAGCACAAATCATTAGCTCATCAATGAAAAAAAAATATTATCTTTTATTATTTCCATGCTGCATGATCGATATTCAATTAAAAACTGAAATTTAATACCTAAATATTAATTTATTTAATTTTTAAAAATCATTATGAGACCCCCTTGTGGGAACTTTTTCATGGGAATTCATGGGCTGACGTTACTTATTTTTTGCGGGCGCCTCTTTCCAAGTTGGTCCGACCCACAAACTCACTGCATGGTCGCACCTACCGGGCGGGTGCCCTGGCATGCCCAGTATGGAATGCCCCCATGGTTGTCGAACGCTCGGGCGTGCCCAACACAAAACACCCCCATGGCCACCCAGGTGCCCCATCTTTGGTCTCTCATCAATGAAAACAAAATATTATAATTTGGTAGTACCATGTTGCATAATCAATCAATTACAAACAAAATTTTAACAACCAAACTTTACTTTAGTCAATTTTCTAAAAATCATTATGATACCGCTTGGTAGTAACTCTGTTAATGAGAAATCATGGGTCGACCTTATCTATTTTAAGCATGCACCCATTACCAAGTAGGTTTGACCCACCAACTCATCGCATGGGCACTCTAGTGTTCCAAGCACACGATGCCCCCATGGGTGTTGGGTGCCCCACATTCATGCAAGTGTGCCCAGGGCGCGGGCATTCGCCTTACTATGCAAATCAGTGAACACAAATCATTAGGTCATCAATGAAAACAAAATAATATCATTTTGTATTTCCATGTTGCATGATTAATCAATTATAAACTAACTTTTAACACTGAAACAATAATTTACTTAATTTTATTAAAATTATTATGAGACCCCTACATGGGAACTT
Source organism: Pinus albicaulis (assembly GCA_034641835.2). NCBI lineage: Eukaryota > Viridiplantae > Streptophyta > Pinopsida > Pinales > Pinaceae > Pinus > Pinus albicaulis. The sequence continues at coordinate 1,165,344,416 of CM076578.1, read as the reverse complement.
TTTTCATGGAAATTCATGGGCTGACATTACTTCTTTTGTGTGGGTGCCCCTTGCCAAGATAGGTCGACCCTCAAACTTTCCGCACGGGATCCCTTGTCAGTCGGGTGCCCTAGCGTTCCCAACACATGATTCCCCCATGGGGGTCGGTCTCCCTAGTGTGACTAGCACAGGACACCCCCATTGGGCTCCTGGGCACCCTGCCTTTGTTCGCTCATCAATGAAAACAAAATATTATAATATGTTAGGACCATGTCGCATAATAAATTAATTATAAAATGAATTTTAACACCTAAATATTACTTTAGTAAATTTTCTAAAAATAATTATGAGACCCTTTGGTGGGAACTCTGTTCATGGGCAGTCAGGGGTTGAACTTACTTCTTTTATGTAGGCACCCCTTGCCAAGTTGGGATAGCCCACCAACCCATCATAGTAGGGCCCCTGCCTAATGGGTGCCTTGGCGTTCCCAACACGCAATTCCCCCATGGGCATTGGGCGCCCTGGAGCGACCAACACGCGACACCCCCATGGGCGTTGGGTGCCCCACCTTTGTGCAGGCGCTCCCAGGGCACAGGCACTCAACCTAATGTGAAAATTAGTGAACAAAAAGCATTAGCTCATCAATGACAAAAAAATATTATCATTTATTATTTCCATGTTGAATGATCAATCGATTATAAACTGACTTTTAAAATTGAAACATTATTTTAATTAATTTTCTAAAAATCATTATGATACCACCTTGTGGGAACTCTATTCATGGGTAGTCATGGGCCAACATACTTCCTTTATGCAATCACCCCTTTCCAAGTCGGCCCAAACCACCAACTCGTCGCACGATCACCCCTATAGGGAGGGCTGCCTAGCATGCCCAACACATGACACCCCCATAGTTGTTTCGCTCCCTAGCGTGTCCAGCACATGATGCCCCCAAAGGCGTTAGGCACCCTAGTGTGCCCAACATGCGACACCCCCATGGGCACCTAGGCGCCTCGCCTTCGTTTTCTGATCATTGGAAACAAAAATTTATAATAGTTAATACCATGTCATATAATAAATTAATTATAAACCAATTTTTAACACCCAAACATTACTTTAGTCAATTTTCTAAAAATCATTATGAGACCCCTTGGTGAGAACTCTATTCATGGGAAGTAATGGGTTGACCTTATTTTATGTAGGCGCACCTTGCCAAGTCAGGTCGACCCACCAACTTGTCACATGGGAGCCCTAGCATGCCCAACATGCGATTCCTCCATATGCATCGGGTGCCCTAGCATGCCTAGCACGTGATGCCCCCATGAGCATTGGGCGCTCCGCCTTCATGCAAAAATGACCAGGGCATGGGCATTCACCCTACTGTAAAAATTAGTTAACAAAAATCATTAGGTCATCGATGACAACAAAATACTATCATTTTTTATTTCCATGCTGCATGATCAATCAATTATAAATCTACTTTTAAAACCAAAACATTAATTTACTTAATTTTCCAAAAATCATTAAGATATCCACTTTTGGGAACTCTATTCATGGGTATTCATGGGCCGACATTAATTCTTTTGTGTGGGTGCCCCTTTCCAAGTCGGTTCGACCCACCAAATCATGACATGGGCACCCTTGCCAGGCGGGTCCTGGCATGCCCTGCACGCGACACCCACATGGGTGGAGGGCGCCTTGGCGTTCCCATTGCATGACACCCCCATGTGTGCCCGAGCGCCCCACCTTCATTTTCTCATCAATGAAAACAAAATATTATAATTGTTTAGTACAATGTTGCATAATCAATCAATTATAAATTGAATTTTAACACCCAAACATTAATTACTTTAGTGAAATTTATAAATTTTCACTTCAGATTATTAATTTGCAGGAAAAAATTGCAGCCATTGCACCACATTTTGATGTGGTGTTTCAATTGCAATACATCAAACACATAAAAATGCATTGTCAATTGATAATCATACGTCTTTATACCTACAAAATTTTAAAATTAAGAAAAAACATGCCATATGAATCAATATAATTGTAAAAAAACTTAATATGGGTGAATAAGCTTTCGTGATAATATTTTAAACCATATGATAAATCAATTTACCTTTGTGTAAGATTGGTATATCCACTATGTTGAGATTCTTTGACCAATCAAGACATACCATACCAAGATAAACTACCATTATTAGCTTGTTTGCATCATTCAATCCATACCTCCGTCCAATCTCTATTGTTCACAATGTATAAATGTATTGCATATCACTCTCATGCGATTGTATTAAAATAAAAAAATTTACATATATAATTGGTTACCATGTGATACCTTCATAATAATGGATTATGCAAGAAGACAAAAAATTAAATAAGTACGATATACATAAAAAAAATTAAGTCGAATGTGCTATAAATATCCATTATCTATTTACATCTCACTTTGGTCATTCTACCTTTCCCCAATAGGTTCTCCCATTCAAAATCATCCACAGAGTTGACATCCCAAATGTGATCCAATAAATTAATACTTTTTCCTATTTCATCATTATATTGATGAATATAAGCCATGGTTTGATATACCATATATCCCTCTACCATAGAACACTCAAGATATGCTCTTTATCTCACCAAATCCTTCATTTATTCAAATTTCCTCTCAACCACCCACATTGATCTTGTGTGTATAGGTCCACACTTTTCAATACCCTCTACATGGTGTATGAGGTAGTGTTCTTGTGCATTCAAAAATGTTGGAGATATATACTTTTGCATTTCACACATTAGACAAGGAATTTGTTTTATCCATTACTTTATATCTTATTTATTAATTTATTTATATGACAACCATCTACAAATGAATCAAGAAAATTACACGTTTCGACAAAAAAAGTATAATATAGTACATGATGACAAGAAAAATAAATGCAATGAAAAATATGTGACACAACTTATTGAAAAAATTACACTTTGCACATAAATCTCCACTTACCTCATGTATTTGTCAAGATCATTTATAAATTTATTGACATTTTTATCAAAGTTTCCTAGGAGAGAAAAAGGTAGAACATACTGTATCAAAAATAATGATCGATCATTATTTTTTCCTAAATTAGTAGAAAAAAAATCACTAATTAACAAAATGTTTAACCAATGTATAAAATATGTGTACACCAAAATAATTACCTTAATGAATGTATGCCAATCATGAGTTTTTACCACACATAATTCACCTTTCTTTGTTAGGATATTATTTATTTTTGAGTAAAATCTAGTTGGATTTTATTTTCAATAACCTCTTTAATATGCTTGCTTTGTTGCTATGTCAATAACCATGGAAGGGTGCTTATATTTTGGCCATCTCCATTGCGATTTGAATGAATCACACTTTGCAATGCATGGTCAAACTCTTTAATGTCATTACAAATCTTGACAATTATTTATTTATTTCTCCTTCCATCTAAGATTCATCATAAGGTCTCTGTTACATTCTTTCTGATATGCATTGTATCAAACAGATGAAAAATTTCTAGGTTCTCATGGTAGGGGAGTCTATCGAGTTTCTCGGGATAATTTTTCATTCCTTGTGGAAGTGCCATGTTATTAATGGCTTCATGAACTACAACGTGAATAATAGATAAAGATATTATAATAACAATATAACCCGTCAATTAGTACAGTGAAGAAAATGTCATAAAAATATAAAACAATCCAAACATATAATTTATATTGATACATAAAAAATTCAATCCATACCTTGAGAGACTCTATTGTATTGCAACTTCCATGCACGAGGTGCCATTTTCCATGGTATTACTCAAGTCTCTTCATTCCCATCAAAAAGATGTTTTTCAGTACTTCGATACCTATGGTTCTTAGAAAGGAAGTGCTTATACTCATTAAACACCTCCTTTCCTAAGCTTCTTGAATGACAAGATTTAATCTTAGGACCACAATCTGGACAAGAAAATTTACCCTTTTTTTGAAGACTTGCAAGAGATGGAATGTTTTTTTATATAAATTGTTTTAAGTATGTACAATGAAGGTCGAACTATTTAAAAAACATACTTGAAATGGCCTTCATAAAATTAAACATTATTAAAGTGCAGGGTAATGTTATAACATACCATAAAAATGTGTTAGCCCTAGGGCATCATGAATTTTCCATTCAAACATTACATGGAATTCAAATTCCCTTTGTCCAACTACTAGTTTAGAGATATCATACATAGTGACACTGTTCCATAACTCCGCTAACTCATCGATAAGAAGCTCAATATATACATTCATATTTTTGACCAGGTACTTACCTAATTGATTGAGCATAAAATACATAATTACTGCATATATGAGTAAATTAAAAAAAAAATATAGGACATAATTATGAAACAAACAAGACAAATGAGATGTTATTGTGCTAAAAAAAAGTATTCTAAACAAATTAATATCTAGAACAATCATTTCAACATTATGTGGTCCCTCTTTACTTACTTCCATGGAGGAGTATTATTTTTTATAACAAAAATGGGCCACACCGAGTAAGTAGATTTTCCCTCTCCAAATGGATTGACACCATCAGCTGCTAATGAAAGCCTAAGATTACGAGGTTCTCCTTTAAATTTTGGCCACTTTTCCTCTATATTCCTAAATTCAGATCCATCTACAGGAATTTGAAGAACACCATATTCACTTATATTCCTTGCATGGTAATCCCTAAGTTTTGGTACACTTTTTCACCTGAAAATTTGGCACAGACATGGAACTATGGGAATATAACAAAGAACCTTGTGAGGCGCCTTTTTTGTTACTTTATCGGTTTGATATCTACTCCCATAACATTTTGTGAATTTTTCTTTCAATCCATGTTATTTATAATAAATAACATCATCATTAGTGCACGCATTAATAGCTTTATAATCCATTCAGTAACTTTCATAACGATGAGTAAATATCGGTACATATGAAGTTAAACATTTAACGATGGGAACAAAAATTCACTTAATAATCTACAACATAAAAAAATAGTATTGGTTATTGTGCTAAACAATATTAATAATACATATTTCATCCAACTATTATAAATTAATTAAATCATGTAGATCAACGTACTAACATTAAAAACAATCGAAAAAAAATTGCTTTATCATGTATATAGTACTAAATGTCACAAAATTTATTACATGCCTTAGGAGTTGTGTCACACATGTGTTTGACAAACTATTCACCACATTTAATTTAACCGAAAACAATAGAGAAGAGAGAAGAGATGTTTTTGAGCCTTCATAAAGAGGTTTAGTTGCATCTCAAGTAAAGGTAAATCAAAATCATGGTCATCATATTGGTTGTCATCATCGTCCATTCCAACATTATTAGCTATATCCAAGATCAATATATTTGTCCCATCTTCTTCAACTATGTTATCAACATCATTATCTTCTTCCATAGGAGCATTAGCTTTAATCACTCCATGTTCGTGAATATGTGCTTGTACTACAACCACCTCTTCCTCGTTGAGCAATTCTCTAGGGGGGCGATATTGTAAAATTACAATCAATAAAGTAATATTAGTATATATAAAAAATATTAAAACAAATATAATATATAAGGAAAATAAAGACAACAAATAAAAAGAGAAAGTCAACTTAGGTGATACCAAGAAACAAAGACAACAAATCAATGGTGATGTTTGTGCAATATATCAAGATATTTAAGAATATGTTGAAAAAATCTAAAAAAGAAGTTACTTTTCTTGACATGTAGGAATTGAGTCACTTTCTGAGATATATAGTCATGACCATATAAAACATATTTATATTATTTTTCATTCATCACTTTAATGTCATATTCTTTCTAAATGACATATTTTTCATAATATACTTTAAAAACTTATTAATAATGATCCATAAAAACCCATGATTAACCTCTAAATCCCCTAGGTCAAAATTAACCCCTAAACAATATAAATTATCCCCCTAACACCTTAACCCCATTCCCCTAAGCCCTTAAACCCCTAACCCCTAAGCACTTAACCCCTAACCCCTAAACCCTTAAAAAATAACCCCTTATCCCTAATCTTATAAATTAGTTAACCCCTAACTCGACCTAACCCTTTAAATTACCCTAACAAAAAAAATCAAATAATATTTCTAGTCCACATCAAGATGACAACATAGTTCAAACACCTCCCGAAATAATATTATAAAATACATTTAAAATAGAAAGATAATTCAATTTACAATACAAATACATACAATATAAAATACAATATACATATAAACATTTACAAAAACAATCTCCAATACAAAGACATATAATAAATAATTTACAAATGGATGATATTTATGTGTTCCTTCAACGTGTCAAAAGTCACTACAATGTTTTTTAACTGATTTTATTAGAATTATCCTTGGCCTCAAGTCCTTGAAATTTCTACAAGGGCAATAAATGTTTCCATCCTCAGAAGCCCTCGATGTCAATCCCACATCTTCTTGGTCTCCTTGAGGAATGTTATGTGACATTTTTTGTCATCAAACTTTTAGTTATGATTTTGTTCAAAAACTACCCTCAAAATACGCCTACAACCTTTCAAAGCAATCACAACTAATATATATTGCAACTATGTCAAGTTATATGATGTTAGGGCATCTACAAAAGCACACACACACACACACACACATATCTATTTATTATAATTATAATAATATATTTGATAAATTTATATATATAATTTCTCTTATAATCATATAATATTATAATAATAATAATATTAATATATTAAAGATATCAATATGAATTTCTATATTAATTATATATTAATAATATTATATTTAATTATAATATTAATGTTATATTCATTTTAATTATTCAAACTCATCAACATAAATAAGTCCCATATTAGACGTTGCCAACACAAAATTCTGCTAATGGTGGAATTGAGAATTATGCAACAGTTACTTACCATTTGTAGGAAATTGGACAACACATTTTCATATTGGATATAACATTAGATATCTAACTGTAAAACAACTATTGTCAGTTATTAAACGACGGGAGGGATTATTTGAAAACATTTGATAATCAACGAGATAGGGAATTTTGTCAAATATTCGACCTTTAAAGAAATGTCATCAGATATTTGATGATAATCGAGATTTTAGAAAAACAAAAACAAAACAAAAATCATTTGAATTCTGACACTTTTTCCAATTTTAGCCATTTCTTTGGATTTCACCATCGGAATTTCCGCCCAAATGTAGTAGTGAGAGAAACCCCTTTTTTCTCTTTGATTCAGGGTGGTGTTTAAGTCCCCTCCTAAAATGTAATTCTGCCCAAACTTTGTCTCCTTGAGATTGATTAGCGATATACAAAATTATTTCTTTTCTCTAAAATGTAGTGTCATATATAAATTCATTATAGTACATACCTGGTGGATATCCAAAATTTTGAAAGTGGCAGCAATCCAATGTATGGTTTTGAAAGTGGCAGCAATCCACATGGTACAAGTACCTCCAAATGCTTTGTGATTTCTAACTACTATGATACTACTTTTGTTCCAAATTTTATGTTTGCTTTTAGAGAGATCACTCTATGACATTTTGTATCCTATACTAGGGCCACTAGAAATTTTTCTTTGTGGATCAAGGATTTTGATTCTTGATAAGGAGATCAAGTCATATGCTCAAAAATGAAAGTTCTTGAAACAGGTCTGAACCTGAACGACCAAAAATGTCTCGTCGTTTCGATTCTGATGCCGCGAATGGTTTGAAAAACTGATGTCGTATGAGGAAGATATTGAATTCTATTCATTTTCCAAAACAACAAAATTTTGGTGACTAGATGCCCAGTCATCTTACAGGTACATTCAGCAAAATATCTCATTTTCCTTAGACCCAATATGGTGGTGCCACGTCGCACATTGTGGGCCTTTGGATGAATAGGGTATGGAAGTGATCTGGCTGTTGGATGTGTTTTTGGTTTGGCGAATGATTGAGTGATACATGGCAAGCATGCAGGCTGCCATGTGTCCTAATCATAATAGTTGGAAAAAATTTTGTGGAGTCGACGGGGGTCAAACCCGTGACCTCCTCTCCGCACACAATACCATTTACCAACCCGCCTACACCATGGTTCTTACCCCTATACTTCTTCACGTTTATTTGAAGTTTAATGTTCTCGGCGATGAGGGCTTGGGAGACCAACCCTTAAGGGCCAGCCCCCCTATCACATGACCATTCGCCCGAAACCGTGACCCACGCGCTAACCACAATGTCCAATGTAACTAGTGGGAAGTTGTAATGATTGTTCACATGGCGTAGGTGAACAGTAAATGCGACGGTTTCAAAGTTTGGAATGTTGCGTAATCTAGGTTTCAACCTCATCCAGTGAGAATTGTTGCAAAAATGATCACATGCAGAAGTTTAAGTTAGTGCGACGGTTATTGGTGGGTTATGGAACCACGTTATTTGGGGTTCCAACCTCAAACGGCGAAAGTGAAACTGTTAACAAAGAATTCGGCGTCACCCCACCACTCACATTAAATGTCAAAGTTATTCGCCTGCCTAATTTCGAGCGTGCCCCCAAATTTGGGGTTTACTATTAATTTATCTGCAGTTAAACTGATAGTCTCCACATTTAGTGGAGATTTTGTAGCTGACATTGGGAAAAATGCATTGGGAGGTCAATTTTCAACCAATTTTGGTGAAACAAGTCTACCTAGACTAATTTGAGATTTTGGAGCCATTGGTGCAAAAAAAAAGCCATTAGAGGCCTACAAACATATATAATTTACAATTTTGAGCATAATGACAAAGAGAGACATGCCATTGGGAGTTGGACCAGCAAATGTATCCCAGGAGGGGTGAAATTCTTCATCATGCCTATTGTGTAAAACTTATGTGTGAATGTTTTTCTCTGTTATGCACTATTGTTCAGTGTTTTTAAGGCTTATTTACATGCTCTAAGCTCACTAATTCATCAATATTTCATGGTTAAATCTCTCATTCCTTAAGCAAACACATGAAGAAAAATTTTACATGTTTATTTAACTTAAAGGACACTTAGCAAAGCAGAACTAATACACTCCTTTCATATCAAGTTGGTATCAAAGCTAGAGTTTTTATCTCAGATTTTTTTACGTGCAAGAATTTTTAACTATTTGCAAGGGTTTTCATGCTTACTAGGCTCAAGATTAAGAGAGGAGAAGGAAAATTGGTGGAAGCAAGAGGTTCTCAAAGTGAGCCACGACAAAGGAGGGAAATATTGCCACATTCTCCACCACTTAGTTCACCTCCAAGAGAAGCAAAAGCTACATCAAGCATGCCTCCAGGAGAAGAAGGAACCCATGAAGAGGTGGATCCCAAAGAGGAAGAAAGAGTGTTCAGGAAATAATTCCTTGACATGACTGAAATAGTGAGATTCCTTTATCAAGAAAGGAATGAAATACTAGAAGGAGAAGGATCCAAACTTCACAAGGAAGGTCAGGGATCATAAGGAGGTCATAATGATGAAGATAAATCTTAGAATGGAAATGGAGGAAATGGAGGCAATAGAAATTCACCATCCTCACCCTCATCATCATCATCCTCTACTTCATCTTCAGTACACCAATCACACAAGTAAAAGAACACTAGTAAAAGTCCTTTTCTAAAAGTTGATGGTAAGTTTGAATTGCCAATGTTTAATGGTGAAGTCAATGCAGAAAAGATTGATAATTGGATTAGGCAATTGGAGGTTTATTTGAGAATTCAGAACCTTCATGATGATGACACCAAAATCCAACTATCTTCATTGAGGATGGAAGGTGCAACTCTTGTTTGGTGGGAAGGACAAAGGAGGAGATCAAAAAACATGGTAAGATTATTCTATCATGGACTGATTTCATTTCTGCAATAAAACAACATTTTTATCCATTAGGTCACATGCAAAAAGCCATAATGGACTGGAAAAATTTTAAACAATTGAAAGGAAAAAATGTACAAGTGTATACTCAAGAATTTAGAAGAAGAGCTCTTTTACTAGGAGTAGATTTGCATAGCCAAGATACTTTGATCAAGTATATAGGAGGCTTACATACTTACCTAAGACATACAATCCTCATGTTTAACCCTACAAGCCTAGATGAGGTTTGTGTTCAAGCCACACATTTAGAGGCAAGGGGAAAACAGAACTTAGATGGGAATGAGGAAAATGAGTTTAAAGGCAAATGGAAGAAAAAGAGAAATGAAAATACTAGAAAAGAGAAGGGAAAATTCTTTTTCAAACACTGTTCTAAAAGAAGCCATGATGAAGACCATTGTTTGAAACTTCATCCAGAGTTGAAACCAAAAAGTTTTAAAGCCAAAGAGAAAGCCAAGGAGACAGGAAAAACGGTTGCAATAGCTGAACAAGAATTAGGGTCAGATTTAGGAGATGAAACACAAATCATAGCCATGGGACTAAAGAATATAAAGGGGAAAGAGATTGAAAATAAACCTAGTTCTAGTATATCTAACTGTCACATAGAAGCTCCAAATGAAGAAAAGAGAATTGAACTATTTCAAGTGAGGGTTCATTTCCAAACATACCAAGGTTGACACATTGTTTAACAGTGGGTCACAAGAAAATTTAATCTCTGAAGACTTGGTCAAGAAACTTAATCTTGAGACCATTACACATCCAAAACCATATTCGCTTGGTTGGATTTGTGTGGATAAAAATTTACAGGTTTCAAAGAAGTGCATGTTGCGCTTTGAAATAACTGCACATTTCATTGACACGGTTGAATTAGTTGTTGTTCTGCTTGATATAATAGGTATGGTATTGGGAAATCCTTACTTGTATGATAGGAAAGAAATTTTTCATCGCCATGAGAACAAGTACCATTTATTCAAAGATGGCAAGGATTACATTGTGAGGGCTCATCATAAAAAAGTAGACTCTTATTTAGTTAATGCAGGGCAGATGAAGAGGCTCGTCAATGCAAGTCAAAACTTTACATTGATGATGATTAAACAAAGAGAAGTTTTACATAATCCTTTTCATGTAAATGCTGATATATGTAATGAGTTTTTTTAGTTTGAAATAAGGTTTTCTTTTAAAGAAGATGACAAGCAATTGCAGCACTCGATATTGGTGTCGAACGGTGTTGAAAACAAAGTGTCAGTGCAAGAAGTTGCAAATGTCCAAGAGAGGGAAAAGAAACTTGACAAAGATGGCACAAGATGCAGAAATGTTCATTGCTGGTTTCAAAAAAGGCATGGTACAATGGCGAAGAAACTTGGTCAAGAATTGACACAAGTTCAAGGCTAATTCAGCAAAAAATTTCCATAAGGACAGGATGCAAGAAAATGACAATGTCAAAGTCAGCAATGGTTGGTCAATGGAATCAAGAAAAAAAAAATTGTTTCATGAAAAGCTCCAATTAATGAAATTAGGGAAATTTCAGTGGATTAAGATTGGAAGAGTGGGGACGCAGTCTCCTCATCTTCATGTTCAATAGTCCATAGATATTTTAGGGTCCAAAATCTTCCCAGTGGGGAGGTGTGATCAGGATATCAAGTCATATTCTAAAAAATGAAAGTGCTCGAAATAGGTCCGAATTTAAGCCACCGAAAAGGTCTCGTTGTTGCGATTCCGGTGCCATGAGAGGTTCAAAAAATCGATGTTGTATGAGGAAGATATCGTGTTCTGTTCTTTTTCCCAAACAACGAAATTTTGGTGACTGGATGCCCAGTCAGATCGCAGGTACAGTCAATGGAATATTCTGGGAATATTCTATTTTCTTTAGAGCCAATATGGTGGCACCACATGGCACACCGTGGGCCATTGGATGAAGAGGTTATAGAAGTGATTTGGCCGTTGGATGTGTTTTTGGTTTGGCGAATGATTGAGTGACACGTGGCAAGCTCGCAGGCCACCACATGTCCTCATAATAGTTGGGAAATTTTTTGTGGAGTCGACGGGGGTCAAACCCGCGACCTCCTCTCTGCACGCAATACCATTTACCAACCCGCCTACCACATGGTTCTTACCCCTATACTTATTCACATTTATTTGAAGTTTAATGTTCTCAGCAGTGAGGGCTTGGGAGGCCAACCCCCCTATCACATGACCATTCACCCGAAATCGTGCCCATGTGCTAACCACGGTGTCCAATGTAACCGGTGGCAAGTTGTAATGACTATTCACATGGCAGAGGTAAAGAGTAAATGTGACGGTTTCAAAGTTTGGAACGTTGCGTACTCCAAGTTCCAACCTCATCTGGTGGGAATTGCTGCAAACATGATCACATGTGGAAGTTTAAGTTAGTGCAACGGTTATTGGTGGGTTATGGAACCGCATTCTTCAGGGTTCCAACCTCAAACAGTGGAAGTGAAACCGTTAACGGAGAATTCGGCGGGGGTGGCATGTGACCACCCCATCACTCACATTAAATGTCAAAGTTATCCGCCTGCATAATTTGGAGTGCGCCCCCAAATTTGGGGTTTACTATTAATTTGTTTACGGTTAAACTGACAGTCTCCACATTTAGTGGAGCTTTTCTAGCTGACTTTGGGAAAAATGCATTGGGAGGTCAATTTTCGACCAATTTTGGTGAAACAAGAGTCTACCTAGACTAATTTGAGCATTCTGGCGCCACTGGTGTAGAAAAAACAACTATTAGAAGCCTGCAAACATATGTAATTTACAATTTTGAGCATAATGAAAAAGAGGGACATGCCATTGGGAGCTAGACCGGTAGATGTAGCCCAGGATGGGTGAACTGATTCATCATGCCTATTGTGTAAAACTTATGTGTGAATGTTTTTCTCTATTATGCACTATTTTTCAGTGTTTTTAAGGCTTATTTGCATGCTCTAAGTTCACTAATTCATCAATATTTCATGGTTAAATCTCTTATTCCTTAAGCAAACACATGAAGACAAATTTTACATGTTTATGTAATTGAAAGGACACTTAGCATAACAGAACTAATACACTCCTTTCAGATCACTTCTCCTATTCATTTTTCAGATCCTAAACCCCTACAATTCCATGAGACTATATTCATCATTTACTTTTAGATGAGTAAGTCCCCTTGTTGGTTCGGGTATGTTGATGCTCCCTTTTCCCTCCTTTATTTCCATGATATACTAACTGATGGGGAATATTGTGCTAAAAACCCAATTCCTTGTGTTTTTCCACATGTTCCAACCATATTCTCTATTAGATTTATGAACCAAATGATGAGATCTCTTATTTTCCTCCCTTTCTTTTTACTTTTATAATATTTCATTAGCCAAGATAGCATTGATCATTGGGCCAATGATTTCTTTTGACAAGAGGAATCCATCTTATTTTTCCTCTTATTGATCTTTGGAGCTTCTTTGCAAACTATCTATGACATGAGATTTATCAGAAGGGGTGTGTCGAGGGCTATGAGGCGTCTCATTATCTTTCTGAGGAGGGGGATTTTGTTCAACTATATAAGAAGGTTCCCTGACTTCTGTGGACCCACAAAGTACCTCAAAGCGGTTGCTACCACCATCGGGTTTCCCTAATTTACTAGATATTCTTTTGTGATGGGACCAAAATACGTGAACCTCGATTGGTTGACGTTGCTAATTTTTGGGTCCTTTTCTTCATTTTTCTTATTTCCATTAATCATTGTTCTCTCCTTGTTTCTCCTAAGTAATTTTAGTTTTTAGAAAAATTCTTGCAAAGTACCCATATTCATGACAAAATTTGCATTTGAAAAGGAGGTGGTCTAAATCCACTTCCTACACATGGGACTAGTTATCCATACAAATATTAATTGTTGTTGGAAAGCCCTTATTCAGATCCACTTCAACACAAGTTCGTTCACAAGAAAATGTCCCATCCCTTCGTTCCACATAGTCAATACACTTTCCCAACGAGTTTTAGGTTAGCCTGAAGGTTGCATCATTCCAGTAATGCAAAGGCAGAAATGGGAGTTTTACCCAAACTGGGACCATAGTGCAAATATCATACTCTAGGTTGAATTTTGGGATCCATCTATCCAAATATAAACCCTTGGCTCCCATAACTGACGATCCACTTCTAAATATCAAATATCAATATGACTTATTTTCAAAATAGAAAGTAAAAAAAACATTGCCACAGGAGGAAGAGACAACTTATCTAGTGATTAGGGGTTTCCAATTCCTTTCTTCCCAAGTGAAAACCATCCATGGAGATGGCCATAGCCCCATGAACAAGCCAATAAAGTTGTGATCTGCTAGATTGAGAGCAAAAATATAGGAATGAGGGACATTGATATCCACCTTAGGAATTTCTTCAAGATTTTTCACGAAATGAGACTCAACATACTTTTGAAACTTTGGTCTGCTAGCAACGAGAAATTTTAAGGTGAAAATCTCCTTTGAAAAAGGAGGATCTATGGCTGAATTAGATATGTCAGGATTTCCATCCAAAGAGATGCAATATTAGAGGCAGATCGAACAAAAGAAAATGAAGTTGTAATAATAAAGTTATGGAAGAAAAATGTAAAGCACCCGATAGTCAGCGACCTCATGCCTACAAGCCCAAGCTAAAAACCACACGTAGACGCTCCATACTCAATGAAAATATTATCTTCGTATTAACATCGAGGTGCTATGTGAATAAATATGTAAAGTGTATCATGTATGTTCCAAGTGTGTCAACCATGTATGAGAAGACAAATGTAAAGCATCTGACATTCGAAAACCTCATGGTTGTAAGCCTAAGCTCCAAACCACGCATAGATGCTCCATACTCAATGAAAATATTATCTTAGTATTAACATTGAGGGGTTATGTGAATAAATATGTAAATTGTCTCATGTATGTTTGAAGTGTTTTAACCATGTATCAAAACAATCATAATAACCCACACTTCAAATAATTGTGACTTTCGAGCCCAAATTGCAGAAATTAGTTGTAGATTCAATAATTCTCATGTAATGTTCTAAAACATAAGACTCAAATATACTCTACTCATCTGTTGAAGGAAATTCATGATTGAGAATCAATATCAAAATAATACATCATGATTCAACATACATACACGAGGATATATCTAGGGGAAAGAAAATTCTCAAAACCCCTTCCTATATGTATTGCATTAATAAAAAAATAGAAAAGAAATACAATGCTTGCTCAAGCCTGAGAAACCTCTACACAAGTATAATCTATCTCACTGCCTCACAAACTGACTCTAGCAAATACTTAGCCACTTTTCCTGTTTGCCAAGTTCCTATTTCCTTGGACTGCTTCCTTCAAAAATTGCTCATCCATAATTGTGCAATCCCTATAAGCCCTTCTCTGACTGCATGCACCACCTATACAACTTGGATAAGTATGCAACTGATAGTACACTTCCCTTGAACTAAAACTCAACTAGGTAACTTAAATTTAATGCATGCATGTGTTAATTATTTGATTGATTAATTAACTAGTTGAACACTGAAGTTGCGCCTCACTGTTAGACCTCCTACTAGTTCCTCAAACAATTGGAACTAGTTTAATTGACCTTAACTCAATTTAACTGAATTAAATTATTACAATCGAAATTAAACTCAACATAGGCTCCTAAAATTTATGAATCAATGTACAAAACTCAAGTTAATCACTCAATTCAAATTAGCTAAGCTAACTAAGTGATAAAAACACAATTAACTCATTCAAGTTGTCCTATGATGAGGAATTTCAATTTTCTCCTAATTTAATTCAAGGGAAAAGTAAATTAGGATTTTCTTGCTGCCATTTTTCAGCACTCCCTCTCAGCAAGAAAGGGATTCAAATTTACACCGATATAACACCTTTTGAATGTGTTGCAAGCAAAAATTCTCACTGTTTTTGTTACTATTGCAACATTTGCAACTGAAAAACATTAAAAAAAATCACTGAATCAATCTGCAATTGTTTACTGGTAAAATTGTGTTTTTATTAACATTGCTACTGAGCCTCCTACTATGCTTTCAACACTTCTTTGAAATCCTCAGTATCTGACTTAAATTGATCCTCCTACTACTTAATACTATGGAACCTTGTAGAAAGGTAATGATCCATGAGACAAAAAACAACTCAATGGTCCTTGCCCAATTTTCTGCAACTCAAGGGACTATTGCTTCACATCACCCCACCTCACACCTAGACGTATGGATGCATGTGCTCCCTCTACTCACTTGGATTGAAATCTCTCCCTACTGGAGGTATCTTCTTGAGTGGATGTTTCCACTCTGTCTCCTCTTTTCTTCTCCAATTATGGCTACTCCACAACTTATTGAGGCTACTTCTAAGTCTCCATTTTGAGAGGTAAATCATGCTCCCTCTCAACCACAAATTCTCTAACTTTTTCCTTGCTCCTCAAGACTTTTCATGCATCTCTGACCTCAAGTTCATACAGGTTCTTGACTCACACACCGATCTGCTTCACCTGTATTCTGGCAATGTGTCTAAGGAAAACCTTCCCTTTTCTAATTATCACATTGTAGCCATGGTCTTCCAATACCACGATGAAACCAAATTATTCTTTAGACCCATTACAAACATCACATCCTTGAGCCTAAGAGAGGAGCTAAACTCCCTCTGAAAATCAATTGTACCGATACTGGTCGCACTATACCTCCCATCATCTCCAAACTCAATGTTTTGCTTGAGGTTTTTCTCCTCCATGTCACTAACGGAATCTCTATTCCCTATCATGTTGAACAAGGCACCGCCATCGAGATACCACATGATTCTCCTTATTGTGCTTTCCATGCATGCAATGAGATTAAAATAAATCTCGAATTGTGAAGCTATAGCTTCACTTGCTTCTATTACTTCAGGATCCTTCTTGATTTCCTTCTCCTTTGGAAATTTTGTGGCACATTGCCTGAATTCATGATAGTGAAATAACTTCATATTGGACACGTCTTTCTTCTTTTCCTCCTCACCTTGGGAGTTCTTTCCCTTTGCTTTCTTTCCTTTTCTGACGAATGCAAGGTTCTCTTTCTCTTCTTTGGATGCGGTCCCATCTTTGTTGTCTCGCCTTCTTTCTTCCTACACTAGATCAGACCATAACCGCTACCAACTTGGTAGTTTATCTCTACCATTAATGAAATATTTATACCTATGCTAGCTCTTGGGAATACCCAACAAAGCTAGAGCTACCAAATATTCTTCTGGAATAGTAACACCAACCTCGCCAAGCTCATCACGACACTATGTAAATTTGTTCATGTACTGCAGAATTGTGTCATTCTTTTGCATCTTGATACTATGAAGCTTGTCCTTGAGTGTCAGCTTCCTGTGGTCACTATTGTTCTCAAACATGTATGTTAGTGTTTTCCACATCGTGAACAAATTTTCTTTCCCGTGGATATTTGAGATAATATGATATCGATCTTCATCCAATATGATTCTCCTCGCTTTAGCCACATCCTTCTTCCACTGAGAAATATCTTGGGAATCAAATGTTAGTAGTTTTACTACATATGTCTTGATGTAATCTAGTAGCCCATTGTCTTCTAATAATACCTCCATGCAGGTCTTCCATGCCACAAAATTTGTGGTTCCTTCCAAAGAATACTCGAGTCTGAGTCTGGTGGAAGTTATCTTCTCAGTCTTGGAGAAATACTGCAACACTAAACTGGAAAATCGAACCTCTAGCAAAGAAAATTTGAATTATATTCTCTACTCTGAAGCTAGCTCTAATACCATGTAGAAATTAATTGTAGATTCAATACTGCTCATGCAATGTTCTAAAACATAAGACTCAAATCTACTCTACTCATATGCGGAAGGAAATTCATGATTGAGAAGAAATATCAAAACCATGCATGATGATTCAACACACATACATGAGGATATATCTAGGGGAAAAAAACTACTCAAAACCCCTTCCTATTTATATTTTATTAATCATAAAATAGAAAGGAAATACAATGTTTCTCATGCCTAAGCAACCTTTTCTCAAGTATAATCTATCTCACTGCCTCACAAAATGAATTTGGCCAATACTTAGCTGATTTCCCTACTCGCCAAGCTCCTATTTCATAGTATTTTTTCCTTGGGAATTAGCCCCTATTATTTAGGGATATTCCTCATTCATAACTGTGAAATCCCTATAGGCCCTTCTCTGACTGCATGCACCACCTTATAACTTCGATAGTTATACAACTGATAGTACACTACCCTTGAACTCCAATCTCAAATGGGTAGCTTGAATTGCATGCATGCACGAGTTAATTTTTAGCTTATTGATCATTTAAATGGTTGAACATTGATGTTACACACCACTGCTAAGCCTCCTACTAGTTCCTCCAACAATTGAAACTAGTTTAACTAACCTTAACTCAATTTAACTGAATTAAATTATTACAACTGAAATTAAACTCAACCTAGGCTCCTAAAATTTAGGAATCATTGTACATAACTCAAGTTAATCCCTTAACTCGAATTAACTAAGCTAACTGAGTGATAAAAACTCAGATAAATCATTCAAGTTTCCTTGTGATGTGGAATTTCAATTTTCTCCTAATTTAATTCAAGAGAAAATTAAATAAGTATTTTCTTGCTGCCATTTTTCAACACAAATCACATAAATATTTTTTAGTTGAAAATATTTTCAAGAAGTGAGGATAATGGCATAATTGAAAATCATTATGAAAAATCACTAAGGATTGAGAAAGCAGGGAAATAAAGAGTTAATGACTTCAAGGACCAGAACAAGAGATGTGTCAATACATGATGTTGTAAAGGAGTAAGATCTCTTCTATAGGATATGTCGTTGGTTGCAATATTGCACACCCTAACAATATCAAATTTTGATGCAAGTGCTAGGCCATAATAGACATTAAATAGTTAAAGGTACATAATGACGTAAGATAAATATAGTGAGCATCAAATGATCAAATGAAGGGGCTTCATATGGAAAAATGTTTAACGAAAAAATCCCTTTCATGATGCATTGATATCATACATAATGAAAGAAAATTCATTGAATCATGTGACCAAAACACCATGCTAAACCTCGAATAATAAAGAAACGTAAAAAACAATCAATGAAGATAGGATAAACCACCAACCATTCTAGTAGGATGAAATCAAGTACAATTTGAAGGGATATTTTTCCAAAAAATATAATGGGGGCCCCTTAATTTTGGTTAAAATGTAAGGGAGATATCGACAGACCAATAAATGGTGACTCACTAGGAGAAACAATTATCTCTGGTTAGACGATCTGAAATCTATGAAATTCAAGGAATAACAATTATATTTTTTGAGATAATAATCCTCAAATAACGTAAAAGATTCATCCCTTACTTGTATGGTTGAAATTTGGAAAATTTCAACATACCCAAATCATATCCATCATCATTCAGAAACTCGTTAAAATATTAACCCCTAAATGCTTATTGTATCAAGTTTTATATGCAAACAGTAAACTTCATTGGTAATTAGTTTAGGGAAAGACAAGGAAACCAATTAAATTATAGTATTAAATTAATATGAATACCACAGGAATGGCCACTATTATTAGCAGAAGTCTATAGCCTCAATAGGGATTCCTTTTAATCCAACCAGATGTTGTTACCCCATATACTAGATACTGATTTATAGATCCATTTATTTTATTACTTGTGACTTCTGTTAGAATTCAACAGAAGATCGTTTCTTTGGATTAGTAACCAACTAACGATAGTTCCATTGAAAAAAAATAGCAAAAGTGAATAAGCCAACTCATGATGAGAACTCTTGTCTTTCAATCTCATGACTAAAAGTCATTACCCTGGCTTGGCGATCAGTAGTGGTGATGTCTCTTTGTTAGAACCCATGATCATGGTAGATCGGCTCATGATGAGATATATTATGCTTCAATTAACTTATTTTTTAATATCAAACTATGATTATCATTAATCTACAATATATTACTTATTATATGGGGAAGAAAACCTAAAAGGCTCCCTAAAAGCAAGGGATGGTGTAAAAAAAAATTAGTTACTAATCTTTATTGATTAATATTGATTTCCCAAAATCTCATTACCTTAAAATTAAACTATTTTGTAGAGATATTTTATTATTTTAATTATTTTTGGGTTAAAAATAAGGTCTCTAAATAATGATAGAAAAAATTTAGTCAAATATTTAGCATAGTTGATAACAAGTTTCCACAATCAGGGACTAACTAATCAAACGATTTGAGTAATAACATAAAAGAAACACATTCTTTAAGTATTTCCTTAAAGATATTATTTCAGTATTATAAATACCAAAGTATCTACTCTTTTCCGAATGAGTATGTTGAAGAAATATCTAAATGAATAAAATCCAAAAAGAGCCCAAAATTGACCTTTATTCAAGAAAAAAGAAAAAACAAGAAAGCCTACAAACTCCAAAGAGAAGAAAATCAAAAGCATAAAAGATAGGCCATGAATAAATCAACATTTGATGATGTAATGAGCATGTCAAGAGTCAAATTGATAAAAATAATCAAGGGATATGATGAACTTTGAAAAAAAATTTCCTATTTGATCTCGTAGTGTTATATATATGTACTTGAATTTAAAAGTTTTATTAAACATTGTGAAATATGTTTCATATTTTGACCATATTATTGAACACTAAAGAAACCAAAATTAAAAATAACCCTAACATTGAATGTGCAATCATGATATCAATTCCAAAATAAATGAGAGCCATAGAGACTTCATTTCATGTGAAACGGAAGAAAATCTTATGGGTTATCAAAAATTAATTATTTCACTTTAAATATTCTTGTTTCATGATCTTAATGAATCTATATAACATTTCATAATGAAAAAGGACATAAAAAGTGAAAGAAATAAAGTTAAGTAAACTTCCCTGACAATGCCTTGATGGTGGCTTGCTTTTAGAATTTTCTCAAAATTGCATTAATCAAGTAGAAAAAGAAAAGAAATCTACTTATAACAGAAATGAAACTAAAATAATTAACCTACTCTAAAATACTCGGCGGTCACAATACTAAGTGAAATCAAATTTCCAATGCAACCATTGAAGTAACTCTATTCCTACAATGAAAAATAAGTATGCAATTAGTAAAACAAATTGGAGTATTGCAAAATGAAAAATGAACAAGTCATGCTTACCTTTATGATCTTCATTTAGAAACAAACTAAGAATAACTTTACCACTTCCTCATAAATTTTCAAGATACAAATCTTCAAGATATTCTACAATCCTATCATAAAATTCATAATGAAAGCTATAACCTTGATGAATTTGATTTTCAAATAATAAATGCATTATTTGAGGATTCATTGAAGAAATTAAACCATTGGTTTGATCCTCCCTATTAATGAAACAAATTGGTCGAAAATGTGAAGAAGAGGCATGAAAAATTTATTTACCCAATGGATGAATAAGATATGTATGATATTCAATTTCAACAAGGAAGGATTTATGGTATTTATCTAAAATCTAAGAAACGTATTGTAACATACATATTTCCCTTGTTAATGATTGAAGAGAAAGCGAATAAGATCCTAGTTCATAAATGTCATGTTTAAAAATTACATCACCCATACTTATCATATCAAAAGAACTAGCTTATGATGGCAGCATGTGGAATAAAGTATAAAAAGAGTAATTCACACCCAAATTTGAGAATAAATCAGGATATAAAGAGTAAAAGGAATTAGAGACGTGTAAATGAAAAGGTTCTCTTGAACTATCATAGTTATAATCAATGAAAATTTAAAGAGATTCCTCTTCTCTTACCTCATAATATTCATTATGCTTAGGTGATGAACTATCAAGCATTATATGATCATCAATATTTTCAATTTGTATGATATAACTTTCATGAATAATTTTATGACACGTATCTAATATTTCTTGAAAATAAGGTATGATATGTCAATGAGGATTTAAAGTTTCCCCCGATGAAGAGAATCAACATCCATAATATACTCTATTAAGACATTAGAACACTTAATATCATTTTCATCATCTATGTTCTCTTTAATAATTGAAGTTGAGAACTGGTTAGAGCAAGAATTATAAGAAGGCAAAGATGCATCTTGATCTACAATTAAACCCTCTTCCACTACACCCAAAGTATTAGAAGATTGTTCAAAAGAAAAGCTAGTTTGTTTGTCAGTACAATTATCCTCAATTGATTCTACCCCTTGTACTTTCTTGATGGAACTTTTAGAATTTTATAAAATAAAGGATCCTTCTCATTTTTTTAAACAAGATTCATCTTTAAATTTTATGTTGCGATATTTATATAATTTACCATACATAATTGAATTGGGATGAATGAAAGAGGAAAAAACATCTGAAATACAATCTAATACAAAATATAAATAATTAAGATGAAACTTTAAAAGAACATGATTGACCTTGGTTGAAAATATTTCTAAAGATAAATCATCCCTACTTATTAAACCCTTAAATATTCACATAATAAAAATTATAATAATTAAATGCATCTACAATTTCATCCACAAATTGAAACCAAGTGAAAATATAATGGGGTGGAAAATATTCAAATTAGTCATTGATTCGACCCCTGAAAGTGAAAGCGAACAACCTACATTCAAATTTTAAATTAGTAATATCATGCTTGATTCATTTACACCAAAACTTATGAATATGTTTCATTGCATAAATACTCCCTTCACCATCAAATTAGAGTTTTGAAAAGAGACAAATTGTCTTATTAGGAATGTCAGGTAATGTAAAATTGAAAGCATCTTCAGATACATTGATTTGGGCAGGAGCCATTGATTTGATGTAACACTAAGAACTTGACTCCAAGTAGGTTATATTTTCATCCAACCTTCCTTCTAGTGCATGTTATGCTGACACAAAAAGGAAGAATGAATAGATATAGAAATATTAGAGGTTGAGGGATAAAAAATTCAATCTACCTTGCCCTCCTTCTAGCACCATTTGTTAACGAGCATAAATGACCACTCGTCAATAGTAAAATCTATCCGAAATGGCTTGGGTTATTAAATAACCTCGGTTAAGGTTATCTCATCTTATTGATGAATAGTGATTTCTACTCCTCAACAAATCCTGAAAACACCTGAATCTCAAACAAGGTTGGAGTCCATGCTAGAGTTCGGGGGTATTTCACGACTCTAGACCCAAACAATGGAGGGGGCCCAAACATTTCTTGAGATCCAAAACTAACCAATGGGGTCCAAAAATTGAAGGATATTTGGGAATTCAAGAAAAAATTGAAGTTGTTTTCCCGAACAGGATCGAATGCCCAAAACAGGCCCTCTCCAAATTGACTTAAAGATTTTATTTCACGTCGGTTTTGAGAATAAAAATTTCGCACTGTTTCGATCCTCATTCAGACTTAATCCATTTTATATGAAATTATGCCTCCATCAACGATGGACTTCATGAAAATTTATCACCTTTTTTATGCATCTCTCCCATTTCATATCTAAGTGTGCAATAGTTTTATTTAATACGTAAATTCCATATCAAAATATGAAGAAGTCTACCAAAACCCTCAAATTTTGATTTTGATTTTTTTTATTTTTGTTTAATTTTCTAGTTATATATTTTTTTTTACTTTCCCCTATTCATTTTCAAGCCAAAATTGATATATACAACAGAAACAAGAAGAAACAATAAAACTAAATGATTTATATAGTACAAAACCTACAACATTTATTTTAATGGGGTCTCTTGAAGTGATAACAAATATAGCCAATAGATCTTTTGATTGGAATTTAACAAATCATCCTTCAAATAAATAAAAGAGATCCAATTCATCTAGAAAAATAAAAAAACACAACAATGGTTGTACTAATAATAGCTCCTTGTAAACAATTCCATAAATGATAAGCCTTTCAATTATCCTTTAATTTCTTGCGAGAGAATGAAAGGGATGTTCATTTAATTATCGATTCAAAACTCATTTAGAACTTATGAACTGTTGTGCACCATATATTCTTAGTACAATTTTGTTTGTGTAAATGCGGTTGTAGTAATATATATTTTTGTCATAGTTCAAGATTTATAATGCATCATCAAGTCACCAGCTAATTCCACACCAAGATCACAATCCAATTAGTTGTACAATAGGTCGCAAGTGATTCATCTTATCTACTTTCTCCTTGTCACTTTACATCGTGAGAAGACTAGTTGTTATACATTTGACCATTCCACAAGTGAAATTTTTTTGTTTGATTGTTAATTTAGCTCAATTAGAGCAGATTTGCAACATCATTGATTTGAAGTTGCAGCTTCGAGCGTAGTATGAAGTTGAAATAATGTTGGTCTAGAGTTACAACCACAGACGCTAGTGGGAGTTGCAACGTCAATGGGAAATAGTATGACTGCAACAATGAAACGAAAAAGAGTTACAACATTGTTATGTGTAGAAGTTATGACTGCAACACATCTAGAGTTGCAACAACAAAAATTACAACAAAAATCGTGAGTTGCAAAAATGACTGTGAAGTGCAACAACTACTGATGAGTGATTGTATGCTTTTATTCCTTGTTCACCATGGTCAATATAAAAATATAACAATCCCACAATAATGCATAATAATAAGCATACAAATGGCATATTGAGGTGATAATTATACCTTTGTCAAAAACATGCATTTGTGAGTGGAAAGTGAGAAAACATGGTTTACTTAGGGAAAAGGAGAGGAAAAAAGGTGTTGGATGGGTGCCAAAAATATGCCAAATAAAGCACCCATATAATTTCTTTACATATTTTTTTTCATAATCTCTTGATTTTCAACACTCCTCTCAATGGTTATATAATGTAGTTGTTTAAAAATTATAAACATAATTTTACCATAATTAATTTTTGGATTGACTGAAATGAAATTAGTTGGATTCATTCCCACAATATAGAGATGGCTCTGGGGAAACTGGAGAATAACACATGTATATGAGGGAAAACAATAATTACCTAAGGGTTTAAGCCACTTTCTTTGGCTTAGAAAGACACAATAATTTTTTTTCGTGAATGCGTCATTCATGCAATTTTGGCCCATACAACTAGGATAACTATGATGAATCATCACTTTGACAAACAATTGATGACAAATATTGTCAAAAATGAAAATGTGTGTGTATGTGTATTTGGTGTTATAAAATGTTCTTGGATCTTGAAATAATTAATCTTGAAGCGAATTTCCCACAAGTTATAACAGTACACATGGATTGATTCTTTGTTAAACTATGACTTCTAACCCATTCCTAGAAAGTTTTTTATCACTTAGCCATCGACTGGTAGATAGGGAGACATAAATAAGAATGAAGCAATGTCTAATGTTATGTGTTTTTCCATTGAGATGGATTAAGTCATGAACGTTAAAATTATAGATTCCCAATTGAAGATTGCACTAGTTTGTCTAACTTGGTGGATCAATTGTGTTAGGTGTATTTTTCTAAGAAGACGTGCCAAAAGATACTTTTATGGTTGGTGAAAATCCTGCCTAAAAACAAAGAAGAATCATGATGCGAAACTGTATAATACTCAAAAATACTTTCAGATATGCAAGAAACATGTTAGAAAAACCATCCAAAAAGAGCTTGCAAATACTAGAAATTCAAGCCAAAAATCATAACAAGAATCCTAATGGAAATATCCCAAATTTTATTAATAATAACACCCGGTGGAGTAGAACATAGACTTGAGTTTTTGATGTCCTCCTCCATGGGAGGGTCCTTTTGATTCCTTATGCTTCCTATAGTTGCTTTCTCTCTCTCTTCCTGATTGCGAATGGGAAAAGTAGAAGGATAGTTTAACTCAAGATGAAGATCGCATGAGTAGTGAGAATAGAGTGATGATGATGATAATGATCACGTGTAGAGAGTGAGGGAAAAGCCTCTCTATTTATAATAAAATGTTAGGATAAATCTATGTCTTGTCAAACAATAAAATATTATTATACCAAATCAAGATCTAACCATTAAGGTTGCCCCAAAGAGAAAAATAAAAGCAAAATATTAAGGCAATTCAAAGAACACATCCAAAAAAGACAACCACTTCAATAGAATGACACTAAAACAACAGAAAACAAAAAACAGGTAACCAAAATATAAAATAAAGGAACAGTAGACAGAATACTGGAAGTGGAGACAAGGAGTAAGAACAAAAATGTACGAAGACAGAAGATTGAAAAAGTCTGGGTGGGGATGAAAGGCCTGGGAAATGTGGGTCATCAGGGAACAGTCTGCTGCTGTGTTTAGTGGTCATCGCAGAGACAACATGGGGTGCCTGGCCTGCATCGAGGCGCTCGATCTTCTGGCTACTCACGCTGCACAGAACCACGCTCTCTGATCCAGGCCCTTGGCCATCGAAAATTCGTCAACATTGTTGCCGTTGAAGTGTTTCGCTACACTTTTGGAGTTTCTCTGTTTGCTGATTTCATCAGAGACCTTTGGCCACTAAAATTAAAAAAAGAAAAGAAAAGGAAAGATTTATTATTAAAATATATATATATATATATATATATATATATATATATATATTAAAAATACAAATAAAAAACAAGGAAAACTATATAAGAAGAATATAAGAAAAAGGCTCTAATAAAAAATAAAAATAAAAACACTCGAAAATCATAAGATTAGAAGGAAAAAAAATTATATAAAAATATAATTAAAAAAACAAAAAACAAGGAGCCATATGAAGCTCGACTGCACCTGCCACCATTCAAATGCAACCATAGCATGCCCCTCCAACCAGTGCCCTAAAGCCACGTCACCTCTTCTCTGGTACCTGTTAGCGTCCTCTCTGATGCCTGTCGACGAGCGGTCACCACAATTGCCTCGTTACTGCTACAGTTTGCAACCATCGACAGCTGTGCTGACACACGCAGCCAATTCTCATCGCTGATATCACCGAGTCTGCTTGCAATGTAGTTGTATTGCCCAACGTAGCCTGCATTTATTGTTCTCCGACAATCACCCACACCACGTCCGCCCTAGATTGGTTTTACACCCTACACCACCATCTCATTAACCCATTGGAAGGAGTTTGAATTTTTTTTTACAAACTATACTCATTGGAGTCGAAAGAAAGAAATAAAAATCGTGTTAAAGTACAGTTGTGAAATTTTGATGTGGGAGACGTCAATTGAACCGAGAGGTAAACGGAACCAAGAGTGCTCACCAAAGAGTCACGACGCATCTAATATTTACCTTGGAAAAACAAAAATTTATAATTATAAGTACTTATATAACAAAGGAAAAAAATATAATCGTGGGTGAAGAACTAAGTGTCGATTAAAAAAAAAACAACGGAATTTAATAACTATAAGATACAGGATAATATAAAGTTAATATATTATTTTGGTTAAAAAAAAATCAAAAAGAGGTGTAATTATCAAGGTGTGCTAAGATTTAAGTGATAAGGAAAATTCAAGTGGGCAACGATATTTAAAAGTGTTTGTTTGAAAAATCAAAGAAAAATATATTATTATATCGGAAGGTTGCTTACTATAAATTATTTGAGAAAAAAAGAGTTAAGGATTAAAAAAAAAAACAAGAACTTATTAAAGTTAAAGGAAGCTTTAAAAAAAAGTGAAATATTAGGATATTTTCTATTAAACAATATAAAATTAAATATTAAAAGTATTAAAAAGGAGTATATAAAAATAAAAATAAAAAAGGGAAATATATTATCAAACTCCAAGTTCACCTTCATAAACACAAATGGAGTCTAAATCAAAATTGAAGGAATGAAGATTTTTAGAAACCATACCCATCGACGCTAAAGTGCTATTTAAAATTAAAGGAATTCTCACAGGAAAGGATGTCACTATTGCTATATCACCCACCGAAGAGAAAAATTATATAAACCCTAAAATTGACAACCAGTCGGTGATTCCTGAGTCAAATATAATCGAAAATTTACAATTTTTTGATAAGAAAAAATACGAAATCAAAAGTCTACAACTAAATATTGGGGATTATACTTTTATCTCTTAATTTAAAGTGAAAACCTTACTTTTAGATAATAGTGATATTGCTTTCGGTTCACCATGGACAGAAACCCTAGGTTCATTTATCTTAAATATGAAAAAGAAGTTTTTAACATTCTCCTAAAAAAAGAAGAAAAAAACTCTACAAGACGTTAGCTTGAAGCCAAATTCCATGACACTTGAAGACATACAAGAAATTTCAAAAGTAATTTTCCATGAGGGTAAAAAGGTGATCCAAAATATGCAAAAGGAAATTGACAAAATCACCACTAACAAGAATGAAGAAGTTGCTCGCCTCAAGGACCACAACGACAAATTACTAACACAAATTAAGAAGCTAAAGAAATACAAGAAGTCATTAGAAAACAAGGTGAAACAACTTGTCGAAAAGGAATCGTTGAAATATTCAAATGTAGAAGTTCAAGTTGAAGAAAAAACGAGCATTGATAAAATAAATGTCACAACTCAAGAATAAGACAAGCAAGTTGTAGAAAATACAAACTTAGATGTTGCAGTTCAGACGAGGAAAATTCTAAGTGAATGTTCTGTAACCAACTCAATAACATCCTCTCCAGAAGAAAATCAAAGAATTCAAACCAAAAAAGTTCACTATGAACATCCAAATCACAGGTGTAGACAACTCGACCAAGTCAAGTGTTCAAAACAAAATCAACAAGCTGATATTCCGAAGAATACTAATGTCAGTGTAATCCACTCAGGTGATAACAAGTCGTCGCAAGTTTCCAGTCATCGCAAGAGTCCACAGAAGATTGGTTTAGGATGGTCTGATCCATTCTCAGTGCGACAATTTTTTTTTTCACTTAGAGGATCATATCAACTTGTATCGACAAGGATGACTTCCCCGAGACGAGAAGAAATTCATAGAAAGAAGAGAATCTAGGCATTTCATCAACAAGCTTTGATGACAAAGCTTTTTTAGGAGGAAGGAAATGTAATGAATAAAATAATGTAAATAATGATTAATTAGTTAATTAGTAATTAGGCTGAAAGGACATGTCTGATAAGACGTGACCTTTCATGAGGATTCACTTGTCTAGGTATATAAGCAGGCCTCATTTGTAACAATCAGTCATCTCATTCATCACACTTTCTAATATAATATTTGTATCCTCATGGATATTTTTATATTCCAAGTCTTCTGGAGTATTTTAACTTGAGAAGGAACTTTGTTCGCTTCAGAATAATAAAAAAGTAATAATTTATTTATTAATTTATCGGTAATGTCATCAAAAGGGGTTAGAAATAATTACTAAATAATTATTTAATAATTATTTCAATGGATGGAAGTTAAATGATTAAGGAAGAATAAATAAATAGTGATTTATTTAATTATTCCTATGGATGGGTGAATTTTTTTTAAATTATTTTCAGAAAATGTGTAAGTATGAAATGTAGAAATTATATAACTTATGTGTTATATATCCAAGATTCTCTTGATCACACACTATTTTAACTTCATGCACAATACAGAATCTATTCCACTATTGATCATCACATGCGGAAATTAAATCAATTACAATGCACACATGAAACCATAAAAATTCACACACATTAACACAGCTGTTTAACGGGAAAGCTTGAAGCTAAAAACCCCAACTATCTGTATATAATATATGTCATAGAGATCATGTAACAATCCTCATACAAAGCTGATCATATCAAGCTCTCAGTACAATACAATTGCTACACACTAATCAGGCTCGATCTTGCAAATCCATGCACGAATATCCGCCACCCTCGCTATCCTCGCCTCTAATCGCGCAATCCCCGCTCGAAGGATGGCTCAATGAACCTTCAATGTCAGCCAGCCTTGCTCATGCAATCCTCATTGGCATCTCCACCGAGTGTTGGATGCAATCAATGCATCACTATAGTCACAACTGATAGTCACACTTGCTCTTTCACCTATCTCTCCACTGGTCTCCACTGAAACTGCCATGCACTGTAGTTAACTGATGTATTCTTCAGTTGATTAATGAGTTATTATTTAGTGAATTAATTAATTAATTAATTCACACCACTCTCACTAGTGTATCAATCAGTTAGACTAGATACAACTAGCTCAACTGAGTCTAACTGAGTTAAACTAAATACAACTCCACCAAATACTTCTATAACTCCACCAAACTCTGTCACATGAGTTATAACTAAAGTCCTCATGCATTAGCTCTATTAAACCCTCAGGAATAGCGTAATTCCTTCTGTCAACTGCTGTGCCACATCTGTGCACTTAACTGAAGTGCTCCAAGAGAATAAGATAATGTTTAGAGTCCAAATATTATTAAGAGCTAATAATATTCGACATATCTATTTTTAGACTGGCAATCTAAAAATAGATTCCGCCCAATATTTCTAAAAATAGAATTCCATCTATTTTTCCAACTTGACCAACCATCCACAAATAGCATCCTGCAACTCATAGAATATGATCGACATGTCTAAAAATAGACTTGCGCCAAAAATAGCCTGCGGGCCCACTTAGTGAAGGCGGCTCTTTTCACTAAGCTCATCATCTTGTTGAATCTCAACACTCCCTCTCAACAAGATAGGGATTATCTGCCACCCCGATCCTGTCTCTATGGTATTCGAATTTGCTCCTAGTGAGCGCCTTCGTCAGAATATCTGCATCCTGATTCTCCGTAGGAATGTAAGATAGTAACATGATCTTTCACTGCACACAATATATGATATGATGATACCGGATGTCAATATGTTTAGATATATCATGAAATACTGGATTAACTGAGAGTTTAATGCAACTCTGATTATCACAATATAGCACACTAGGATCTAAGTGTGAACCGAACAACCTGACCAAGATCTTCCTCATCCATATAGCCTTGCATGCAGCCAAACTTGCTTCCATGTACTCGGCCTTCGCTAAACTGAGTGCCACGGATCTCTGCTTCCTGCTGTACCAAGAAAATGTTGTAGACTTGATACTGAATATCCCTCTAGATGTTCTCTTTCTGTCTGTTGGGCTCCCTTCCCAATCTGCATCTATGAAGCCATGCAGCTTCAACTCATCCGACTGTTTGTACCACAATACATATCCCGATCTGCCCCTGAGATACCTTAGGACATTCTTGCCTGCCTTCCAAAAGATCTTGGTAGGCTTAACCATAGCTTGTGAAAGCTGGTTAACAGCGTAGCATATGTCTGGTCGTGTATTGACTAGATGCATGAGCAACCCAACCAACTGTCGATAAACAGTGGCATCCACTACCTCTGCCGATGTAGCATCCTCTTTCCTCCAACCACCAGGAAGAGGAGTGTCGATAGGCTTGCAGCCTTGAATGTTGAACTTCTCCAGTATCTCTCAGGCATACTTGCCTTGAGACACAAATAATCCACCCTTCCGCTGCCAAATTTCCAATCCAAGGAAATAATGAAGGAGGCCCAAGTCCTTCATCTCAAAATCCTTTTCAATATCTGCCTTGCATGAGTGTATCAATAGTTCATCACCTGTTAGTATCAAATCATCTACATAAAGTACAATGATCAGCAAATTACCCTCCACCACAATCTGGTATAGGTTCGGATCCGCCTCACTCTTGGCGAAACCAAGTCCGTGAAATAACTGTCTATCTGTGTGTACCAAGCACGAGGTGCTTGTTTCAGCCCATACAACACTCTTTTTAGCCTGCACACATGTGACTCGTTGCTGAAGATTTCAAATCCTTCAGGATGCTCTATGTACACCTCCTCCTCAATGACTTCGTTGAGGAATGCAATCTTCACATCTATCTGATGAATGTGCCAACCCATTTGCGCTGAGAAAGCAAGGATGGTCTGTATGGAAGAATACCTTGCGATAGGTGCAAAGGTTTCTTCAAAGTCAATCCCTTCGATCTGTGAGAAGTCCCGGGAAACAAATCTTTCCTTGTACTTCTTGACGCTCCCGTCAGTAATTTGATTCACTTTGTAGATCCATCTCAAACCTACAACTGATTTCCCTTCTAGCCTTGGGATAATCTCCCATGCATTGTTTCTGACAATCGAATCATACACTTCCACTATGGCATCTACCCATGCGGGATCCTCCATAGCTTCCTCGAAAGAAGATGGTTCTGTCAAGATACACTTGCTCATTAGAGCCATGTATCCAGTAAATCGTTTAGGTGACTATCTCAGTCTGCGTTGTGATATAGGTGCTCCTACATTCTGCGCTACATCAAGATTCAGTTGCTCAGCTTCTGTAGTGCGCTTCCGTCCTCTGATGTTTGGTGCTGCATGAGTGGTTTATTCCACTCCATGAACCTCATCTTGTGGCTGATCCACATCCAGAGGCTCATCTTTAGGAACTAGTAGCTCCTCATCTGCATGCAAGTGTAGCTCCCTCTCAAGCGACAACTTCATGGCTTTCTCCTCATGAAATTTGATATCCAGTCGCACAACAGTCTTCCGACTGTTTGGAAAATACACATGATAATTGTGGGGTGTTTCTGTGTACCCCACAAATATCCCAACCTCTGCGGTCAGCTCTAGCTTCTTCCTGGCATCCTTCGTCACATGAATGTAAACAGGTGAGCCAAAAATCTTCAAATGAGAAATATCAGGCTTCTTACCAGAAAATTCCTCTTCGGGTGTACTCATGCCAAGTACTCTATGAGGACAATGGTTTTGCACATAAACCGCAATGTTGCATGCTTCAGCCCACAAGTGTATGGGAAGGCCTTGATCATGCAGCATCTCCTGTGCAGCACCCACGATCGTTCTGTTCTTTCTCTGTGCGACCCCATTCTATTGTGGGTTATGAGGTGCTATGAGTTCTCTTCAAATTCCTTCTGCACTGCAAAAGTCTTTGAATTCACCAGAGATGAATTCACCACCATTATCAGTCCTAAGAGCTTTCACCTGCTTCCCCGACTCTTTCTCAACCAACGCCTTGAACTCACAGAATTTTGAGTATGTCTCGCTCTTCTTTTGCATGAAGAAGATTCAACACTTACGACAAAAGTCATCAACAAATATCACATAATATCTATGCTTTGTTGTCGAAGCTACTAAGAAAGGTCCACACACGTCTATGTGAATTCTCTCAAGGATCGTCGTGGCGCGACTATCCTTCTCATGAAAAGTGGTCTTCACAAATTTTCCTAAAGTACATCCCTTACATTGATTTGACTGCGCAAGTGTACCCTTGGGAAGCCTAGTAGAAATCTGCTGCAAAATTTTCAAAGCGCCATGGTGAAGATGGCCCAATCTCCTGTGCCACAATTCGCCCTCATCTCGGCTCACCACTGCTTTTGCTTTGCCTGCCATTTCTACGCAGCCATCTACCTGCAATTGATAAAGGTTCTTAACTCAAACCCCTATCCTCCAGGTTTCACCAGTTGTTTTACTGCACAGGAAAGCCTTTCCCTCGCTAAAAACAACATCATATCCCTTGTCTTCCAACATCGCCACAGAGATCAAATTCTTCTTCAATCCTGGAACATGCATGACATCCTTCAATATGAAAGGTTTACCAGACTCCCTCTCAAAGGAAATGGTCCTGATACCAGTCGCACTGTATCTACCATCATCGCCCATCTCGATGTGCACTCCAAGATCCTTCTCATCCAGATCACTAAACAAATATTTGTCTCCGGTCATATGGAAAGACGCACCATTGTCAATAAACCACACTGATCCCATTACACTTGAGACCAAGCATGCGATCAGCAAAAAATCCAGCTCAAAATGCGAGGCTAAGGCCTCTCTAGCTGTAGATCCAACAGCCTGCTTATTTTTCTTCTTCTGTGGACAATTAGTGGCGTAATGTCTGTGTTGGTGACAGTGAAAGCACTTCACCTTGGACATGTCCTGCTTCTTTCCTTTCGCACCGGATTGAGAAGGATTTTTCTTTCCCTTCCCTTTCCTTGCTTTGGCATCCAAAGCGCAATTTTCTTCATCTTCATTCTTCGATGAAGATCCATCCTTGGTACCCCGCCTTATCTCCTCCTGCACAAGATCCGACCAAAGTCGCTCCCATCCCAGCAGTTTCTCCCGACCATTGACAGAGTCCTCGTAGCTATGCCAACTCTTCGGAAGCCCAAGGAGAGCCAAGCTCACCAAGTCCTATTCATCTACAGTAACCCCCACACTTCCCAGCTCATCCCTGCACTGGACAAACTTCGTGAGGTACTTGGGTATACTGTCGCCTTTCTCCATTTTTATTTTCTTGAACTTGTCTTTAAGCGCCAACTTCCTTTGGTCGCTTCTGCTTTGGAAAAAGTCTGTCAAAGCTTTCCACATCAAGAATGGACTAGCTTTACCATGAAGGTTGGACACTATGTGATCCTTCACACCTTCCAACAGAATCCTTCGACACTTTTTTGCCTTCTTTTTCCATGCGTCAAGTGCGGCTGCATCGCTAGAAGCAGGTTTTGGAATTTCTGCATCTATGAACTCCTTCAACCCATTATCCTCCAGCACCGCCTCCATCCTGTCCTTCCATGAAATATAATTTGAGCTGCCATCAAGGGCATACTCCAATCGTAATCCGTTGAAAGACATTTCAATGAATGCTCAACTTCGACACCAAGAAAACACTGCAGCAAATTCGAATTCCACCAGCACAAAACTCAACCGATTCAATAATTGCAATCTTCTTTGATCAATATCGCTCTGATACCATGTAGAAATTATATAAATTATGTGTTATATATCCAAGATTCTCCTGATCACACACTATTTTAACTTCATACTGTCTGAGAATCTATTCCTATTGGTCATCACAATAAAATTAAATCAATTGTGATGCACACATGAAACCATAAAATTGTGCATTAACACAATTTTTCAGCAGGAAAGCCTAAAGCTGAAAACCCCAACTATCTGTATATAATATATTTCATAGATATCATGTAACAATCCTCATACAAAGCTGATCATATCAAGCTCTCAGAACAATACAATCGCTACACACTAATCAGGCCCGATCTTGAAAATCCATGCACCGATCTTTGCCACCTGCTAGCCTGCCTCTACTACGCAATCCCTGCTGAAGAATGGCTCTGAATGAGTTCGAATTACTCTAGCCTTGCTCATGCAATCATCGTTGGCATCTCCACTAAGTGTTGGATGCAATCAATGCATCACTATAGTCACAACTGATAGTCTATCTTGCCCTTTCACCTATCCCATTTGGTCTCCTTCTGCGTGTCCTTTCTTATAGTTAACTGTTGTATTGTTTAGTTGATTAATGAGTTATTATTTGTGAATTAATTAACTAATTAATTCACACCACTCTCACTAGTGTATCATTCAGTTAGACTAGATATAACTAGCTCAACTGAGTCTAACTGAGTTAAACTAAATACAACTCCACCAACTACTTCTATAACTCCACCAAACTCTGTCACATGAGTTCTAACTGAATTCCTCATGCATTAGCTCCAGTAAACTCTTAATAATAGCATAATTCCTTCTGTCAGCTGTTGTGCCACATCTGTGCACTTAACTGAAGTGCTCCAAGAGAATAAGATAAAGTTTAGAGTCCAAATATTATTAAGAGCTAATAATATTCGACATATCTATTTTTAGACTGGCAATCTAAAAATAGATTCCGCCCAATATGTCTAAAAATAGAAGTCCATCTATTTTTCCAACTTGACCAACCATCCACAAATAGTATCCTGCAACTCATAGATTATGATCAACATATCTAAAAATAGACATAGTCTAAAAATAGACTTTGTGCCAAAAATAGCCTACGGGCCCACTTAGTGAAGGCAACTCTTTTCACTAAGCTCATCATCTTGTTGAATCTCAACATGAAAATAACATGAAATTAATTAAATGAATTTATGAGTTAATTTCAAGTGGGTAAACAAAAATTATTTAGGAAAAGTGGTTCTCTAAATTATTTCCTAAGGTGAAAGTGTGTTTGTATGTCTAAAACCCATGCTACATGGTGATTTTGATCATCCTAGTGGAAAATGGCTAGTTGATCACTTTTTAGGTGATAACAATTTTCACCTTGAACTCTTTAAATTGTGTTTCATATTCCTCTCCACACAACTCTTTGCTAAAATCCACCATTATTTTGTATGGTGTTATTAAATGCTTTGTGGGATAAGCTTCTACTACACTCACTTCAATTTCTTTTAGATTGAACTGCTAGCTATTAATAATATCTTAGTAGTTCAAGGAAAAGTATATAATCCACTCCTTTAAGATGCCAACTGTTGGTTGGGGGAATTTGTAGCAAAATTCCAGGGATGAGCATTGGAATGAAAAAATAGCTTTCCTAGAAACATATTTAGCTAATATTTTCTCAACATCCGCTTGGATTATTAACCATGAAATAATTGTAGTGAAACGATGTACTACAAGCCTAGTTGAGCCTTGTATAACCTTGATTTCTTAACTTGTTAGAAGAATCTAGAGTCTAGGTTTACTTCACTAACCAAAAGAGGGATATATAGGTAATTTTAATCCTTGAATATTTAATATAGTTCACCCTATTTGTATATGGTGCCCACATATAGACTACATCGAGTGCCTCAATACATAAGTCTAGGGGCATTCACCTCTATGTGGAGGTCTCCTACTCCTTCCCTATCTATACTTAGTCCAATAATTGGTTCCTTTTGTTTTCTTTATCTCTTTTTCACCATCTCAAGATATTATGACTAATCCATTTCAACAACATAGTACATAATTAGAGTTATAAGAAAAAGTAAAGTTAAGTTCCCATTTTGGTGAAAGATTATTCTTTCCATAAAATAATAGAGAAGATGTGACTTTTAGAGAAGTAGTTTTAGGATTGATATATTTTTTTTATATTAATCTATCTAGGGATATCCCAAATTCTTCAACTAGAAATTCGAGTGTGTATCTATTATTGAGCTTTTGGATCAAACATTTACATTCTTTGTTTTGAAAGAAGTTATGAATGATGAGAAAAGAATATGCTAAGTAGAAAGAGATGAATTGAAAAAACTAGGCCCCAACACCATTTAAGTTAATTCTGATGATTATGAAGTTCTTTTAAGGTTGGTTTATTTCTAATTTAACTCATCTTATCAAATTTTTGTACCATGAGACGGACCACAATTAAGTGTTCCACGAAGGAAGAATGAGGTATCAACATCAAAATGTTTCGATTTACCATGAATCATTATTTAATGACATTTTCTAGAATCATTTGGCGTTGAGAAGGTAAAAGTGGTGAATGTAGAACCTTGGAAATGGAAATTTAGTTTTCCTACTTTTACCCCTTTCGTCATAATCAAAATTTTTTTAAAGGATTTTACTAGAAAAATACACACATTAAATATGCAAAATTTCAATAAGAATTGTAAAGAAAATAAAATGGAGATGCAAATAGGGTGAAAGGGTTTCCCTCTATCATGATAGTTGTTGTTCTTTCATTTAGCACCATAGAGGTCAAACAATATGTTATGAATACACTTAGACTAAGTTAAATTTTCTCATAAATGAAAAATATAAAAATGATTTGAAAGCATGTGCATCTTATGTATTTGTAATTTTAGTTCATTCAAATTTAAAAAGGGGCTAAAAATAAGTGTATTAAATATTATGATCATATTAACTAATTGATTTATAGCTTGTTTGAATAAAAAAAACATTAAAATGAACTACATCACATTTTTAAATATTCATTTTAGGCATTTTTTGTTCTTTAGAATATTTCCATGTTGGAGCTAATTTGAACTAGAGATTTGCATAATCCTTAAGAAAATTATTTTAGTAGGTTTTTTTTTTAAAGTTGTCTGAGTTGTTAGATGATTGTAGACTTAACTGTTAGTATGGAATTTTTTGGAAGGTGTACCAAAAATATCTCATTAAGTCATGAGTGACTAGTGACCCTAAAAACAATTGTGGTTGCTTAGACTTCAAACCTGCAAGAAATATGTGAGAAAAAACTGCAAAAAGATAGATGTATGCAAATTTAAAAGAACAAACAACAGAAATAAATCCGATGTAAAAATCCAATCTTAGAAAAGCTTTGAAAGAAAAATAATTATATTAATGACACATGCTAAAGGAGATTTACAAAGGGTCGTAAGTCCCCCTCAATGGGATGGGTCCTTTGATGTCCTCGTCACTTCAGTATTCAAATCTTCCTCTCTCTCAAATGTGTGAAAACTGAAACAATGTAGAACTAAAAAATGGGAGCTTGAATGGCATGTGACGATAATGGTGAAGATGATAATGATCATGGTGAGAAATGAATGAAAAACCATCTTATTTATAGCAAGAATTGGGTTGATCTTGAAAATTGAGAATAATAAAATATTATTGAATAAAATCTAGATATATCCACTTTGAATACTTTATTATATTTTTATAGAGGGAAAATATATTTAAAATAGTTAAATATATTTATTTAGAAATAATTAACAAATAAAATGATTTATTAATTATTTCGCGAATAATAAGAAAAGTTTGAAATGAAAGAATGATTAATAATTATTCCAACAATGGAGATAAGTAAAAATAAATAAATTACGATTTATTTAATTATTCCTAGGCGGTTTAGTCAAATGTGACAAGGAATAATTATCAAACAATGATGTAATAATTATTACTAGAGATAATTAAATAAATAATAGTTTATTTAATTATTCTCATGGAATTTAATAAAAAATAACTTAATAAAAATGGCCTATTAAATTATTTATTTTAGTGAAAGTGATTTTACTA
This sequence comes from Pinus albicaulis, assembly GCA_034641835.2. Taxonomy (NCBI): domain Eukaryota; kingdom Viridiplantae; phylum Streptophyta; class Pinopsida; order Pinales; family Pinaceae; genus Pinus; species Pinus albicaulis. The sequence goes on along the minus strand of CM076578.1, from coordinate 1,165,305,847 downwards.
TGGTAAAATTAAACTCACATGGTGTATTTCGATCCACCTAGTTAGAAATGGCTAGGTGATCATTTTTTGGTGATAACAGATTTCCCCACAACGTATGAGTGTTAGGAGAAAATCACATGACTAAAATACACTGTAAGTTACACTTCGACAAGACACCAAAGGGGAGTCAACAAGAGAGCGAGACGACTGAAGCAATGTGAGTAAGGACAAAAATGGAGGGGGTGAAACATACTAAATTGATATAAGTCTCCTTTTATGCGTGAGCACATGATCTCAAATGAGGCGGGTGAGGCATACCCATACCCGTCGAGATAACTAAGTACAAAGAATAATGGTGAGCCCAAAAATGTGGGATTGAGCTACAAAGTACATAATACATGAGCCATTGGCATCAATGGGCCAAGACATAACACAATGAACCCCATATACATAATGCGCCTGGAAAAGCATAGGCCAGGACTAAATACAATAACATATGAGTACATGAGACATAATTCCCCTCAAGCTATCATGGGGAGGGGATACCACAACCAAAGAAGCCTTGCTAAACAAGAAAGGTCTCTCAAGATCTGAATGGATCATCTGAATGAGACATGCATGTTGTGGGCACTATAAGCGGCTGGAACCGAACCCACCAAATATATTTAACTACATCTAAGGTTGGACAATTGGGACAATGTTTGACTGCCTCAATGCAATCTATGAAGAGAGAAGGCAAAAATTAATTGGTGTGCATGATATTATATGCAATGACCATTTTAGAGAGATGACCACCAGAAGTGCCATTGTGACAAGAATTGAGCACTTGCTCGACTTTAGCATGCATGAGACAATGACGAAGGACATTATCGACACCACAACAATAAATATCATCACCAATGAGGGGGTAGAGAGGGAAATGATGTCGGATACATCGTCGATCATCACTACTAATATGGGGGACTAATTTTTGGGTTCGTAAAGAGGTGGAATCCATAACAAATTGATCATGGGTTTGCTGTGAAAGGAAATATACATAACAGTGCATATCATCCCAAGGATGATCAGGGGTGGTCATGGCTTCCATGATGTCTTGATAAAAATGAAAATGGGCAGACAAGAGGAAGAAGAACCACTTGATGTGGAGGGGCTACCTAAATCATATTCATGAGATACAAGGTTCACATGTGCATTAACAATAGGAGGGGAAAAATGACTAGTAGATGGTATATGTACCGATGTTGAGACTGAGGTATCCGATGAAGAAGTTTCGACCGAATAAGCATGGAGGACTTCAAAAGAGTCCCCAGTCGTGGATCTCATGGATGATGAAAAATAGAGAATAGGAGAAAATCTATCCGTCATCTCAACATCAGGAGGACGAATCACAATGTGTGGTTCCTATTCTGACTCAATGATGGTGCCTGAATCCACAAGTAAAGAAGTGGTGGGTTCATTACGAGTGGACTGTATTTCACGAAGTGCCTAACGGGTATCGAAAAAAATCTTAGAAACGAGGAGAGTGATCGGAACAGTTGCCAAAGTTATCACAAAAAGCACAAGGGTTATTTGTGTGTAACGATTTTTTTTTCTTGGATGACTCAGGTAAGGTAAAATGGACCTCTGGGATGTTATAGTAAGTAAATGTATCATCGACCACCTCTTTGAGATGAAGAAGTTCAGGACAATTATTGGTGGCATGCCCAACAACATCACACAAAGCGCATAGAGGTGTCGGTTTTGGAGGCTTAGTAGGACCTGGAGTTGTTTGGGGTGCCTTGTTTTTTGTTCCCTTTTTCTAAGATTTCCCCCCCTTACTAGATGCTTTCACAACATGTGTAGGTTCATGTTGAGGTTGTTATGGAACTGAAGCAAAAGAAGGTGAAGGTACAACCAGTTGCACTGGGGTCAAAACTGTGTAAGGTTTAAGGTGAGCAGGTGGAGTGTTTGCAGGGGGATCGATGTACCAGACTGGGATCCCCAGAGTAATGTTGGGTAAACTCAATGTAGCCATGTCAAGGATAGAGAAAATTCTTGGCAGGGAAAATAAGAAAGGTACCCGAAGGATAGTCACCAATGGAACTGCTTCTAGATGGTTAAGGCCTGGAGGAACTGTTCCCGATTGAAATGGATTAGGAGAGACATCGACAGAAGGAGGTGGTCCTTGAGGAATTATGCATATATGTTGGGTTGAGTCAGGCACAACAGGTTGCAAAGACGATGGTTGTTGGATGGGCATAACTGACTGCTTGTGAGCATCCCATGATGCTTGCATCATTCAAACACTAGACGAGATGGGCTCATAAGGGGTAGGTGGTGGACCATAGTAGGTACCAAGAAAAGAAAAATCTTTATAGACTCCTAGTGAGACATTGGTGATGGATGATACATTCGTATCATCATTCATGGACAAGATGTTGGTTTAAGGAAAATTCTACACCATAGGATCATAGTAATTCTATTGATTGATTGTGACGATATTCCCTTTGTGGGGAAATACCATATTACGGAAAACCAAATATGCGATAGCTGGCATGGAATAGATGTAACTATGACCTAGCAAGATGTTGCAATCTAGTGGGGCATTGATGGCTTCAATATCAATGGAGACCATCTTGTCGGAAACAGTGGTAGGACAATTGTGAAGTAAGCCAAGGGGTTGAGATGGATGACCATCCCATGAACAGAGAGTGATGGTGGATGGAGACAGGTCTAGTGAGTGAAATTGTTTCCAATCACTAGCAGCCATAACGCGGGTGGAGGTTACTTCATTAATGATACACCGTTGTACAGTGGTGTTTCTTATTCAGGCTGGTATTTAAAAAGAAACTAATGAAGGAATTGGGGGATCTTATGATTGGTCAATGTCAAAGATGATCATGCGATCATATAAAGGATCCACAATGCCTAGGGTATTAAGTAGAGATTTTTTTTGGTATGGGAATGAATGGAGAACTTCTAGCATTAATATGGCAGTAGGAGATTGCACCAAGTCAACTATTAGGTTGTATATATGGGTGGCTTTGGCTTAAGCAACATTACGATGTAATGATCCTTTTTGGATCTTGGTAATAACCTCTACCTTAGGCTAAGGGATCTGTAAGGTACCATTTTTGATGGAATGGAATCCATGGAAACTTTTGGTTGGCTGGAATCATTCATAGACTTAGTGGGTGTCGTGTCATACTGGCGTGAACGAGTCTGAAGGTTTACATATTCAGTGTTTACAATCTTAGAATTCATCATGAGAAACTGATAATCGGTGGGATGAGATTGTGGAGGTTGAGGCATTGTCTGACTTTTTGTGGGTTGGGAAGCTATGTATCCTTGGTGAGGAAATGGGGTAGTAAGAATTGCTGACTAAGATGAAGCAGGGGCCTGAGGAAGCTGATCCATGGGATGTTTTCCTCTAGAAGTTCCTGCTTGGGCTTCGCATACTTGATGCATTTGCGGTAAAAGGGGACAATCATGAGTGTAATGACCATATACGCCACAACATGCACAAGGATTATTTGTATAAATGGCCTTGTTCTACTTGGGTTGACCACCCCGTTTCTGGGTTGCAATATTAGGATGGTTTCCCTACGGTGGATTAGGTAGAGGACCTTTGCTAGCTTCATTACCTTGGGATTGTCGATTCTTATTACCTTTCCCCTTATTATTCTTCTTGATGTTGGGGGGATTGGTCACGCTCTATTGAGCATACACTTGACCTTGAGGAGGAGGTGGATGTTGTGGTAGAGCTTGAGGAGGCATGGGAGGTTGAGGCGCTTGTGCTGGAAGGGATGGAGCATTAGGCGGTGCATAAGGAACATATGGAGGATGGGAAAAATTTTAATAAATGGGTTGAGCAAGAGCTGGACCCGACATCTGTTGATGCGATTGGAGATGTGCGTATGGCATGCTTTGACTTGGATAAGGGTTTCCTGGTGGAGGGGGATAGTTGTAGAAGGTATTGGTCACCCCTTGAGGTTGATCATAGCTCATCTGAGGGAGAGAATATGGATGTTGGTAAGGTTTTGTAAGAGATCCAATGATATTTTCGGCAACATGAGATTCCCCTGGTGCATTAGCAGCATCGGGTCGAGGCAGATCAGGGAGAATGGAATAAAGATAACCTGATTGGTCATAGATCAAGTCATACTTTAAAGCTATTTGGAGCACATATTCCTTTTTCTGAGGGAAGTGTGATGCAACATATTTACCTATGGGCGCCAATGACAATCTAAGAAACCAATCCATATAGACATGGTCTTCAAAAGCATGAACTTTACATGTGCTCCTTCTTATGTGCCATTCTTGGACATGGTCAAAATGGCGAGTGACATGAGTTTGACGGAATGAAGTCAATATTTCTATCTTGGTGTCGTAACAAAGAGGTAACTAAAAATATGATGAGAAATATTTGGAGAGACTCACAAAAGTGGAATGGGTGGAACAAGGTTAGTCGACATACCACTTAGCGACAAATCCAACAAGCATGTGTTGGAATAAAGGAAGACGAGTGGAGTCATATGTAATGGAATTAGAGGAACACCATGTGTGAAATGAGCTAACATGATTAGTGGGGTCTTATCCAGCATTTCCCTCAAACTTGGGAATATCAGAAAGAATTTTAGTAGGCATAGCTGGCCAACTTGGGTCATGGAGAAGGGGATTAAGCTGATTAAAATCCGAGAGATTCAAACCATCCATAAAGGGTAGCAGTGGAGTAGGAGTGACTATACCAGTTGAGGTTCCACTAGTGGTATTACCCGAGGTAGGAACGAAAGTACCACCTTGGTTTCCAACACCTACATTGGTTCCTGACATGGTGGCGATATGAGGTTGAGAAGACATGGAATCAAACAAATCAATAGGCTTAGATTCATGTGAACTCGATGGAGGAATGGGAGGATGAACTCACACCCAAAGGGGAGGAGTAATATGTCCTAATGGGAATTGAGGATGAAGACCTAAATTTATCTGCAACCAATGCTTAGGTGGTGCAATGATGTCAAAAAAAATATAACACTAAAGGACTAAAGGTTGATAGGAAAATCAGAGTAAAAAACAACAAGAAAACACCTAGTGAAGTGGTGCCACGTGTAAACAAACTATATAGTGATGCTTATCTAATACAAGCAAAAACATCCTATCAAATAAAATTACCTCTAGCCTATATGTGATATAATTCCTTAAACAATTCTAAATCTATTGTTTTAGATGGCCTTCCAAAGAGAAAGGTGGAGTAGAGAACCAACTGCTTCCCACAACCATTACTATAAGGTGTTTTCATAAGATTAATCACTACGGTTACCTTCGTCCCACGGGGGTGGTCGAGTCTTGAGCTTCTTGATGATCATAAAACGCATGGAATTCCCTACCATGGGTTGGGTATCCCCAAGGAGAACTTCTCGCACGATGTCCTAGCCTAACCCCCTCTGAATTGGGTTTCTGACGCACTCTAACTTTGATCGTGGGAGGCTGAAGTATTTTAATCTCCCTAAAAACTCAACGTTTATGTCTCAATGTAAATGATTGATGGGTGTTATTGGAAGCTTATCCCACTAATCCTACACCTAACTACACAGATTGTTTGGCCCTAATACCCAAGTGGGCCCTAATCTATATGTGTTAGATTATTAAGTGTGGTGTTTAAAGTCTTCACTTGCAGTGTTAACTAAGTTCATATTCTCTTAGGGTGTGTATGTGTGTGAAAAAATTTGTTTAGTGGATGAGTAAATAAAGCATGTTTTGTGATGCCATATGCCGCTGAAATAAAATGTTGAAATACTGTAAATAATTATGAAATATGATAGAAAAATAAACAGCAAATCAAGCACACAGCCCACCCAAAGAAGGCTCTCAAACATCTAGGAAAAAAGAGTCAAACAAACTACTCAAAGCACATGAGAAGGGCCTACAAGATCAAATGTCAATGGGACTTGGATCTAAGGCTATATGCTGCTAAAAAATGGTGCAGACTAACAAAAAAAAATAGAGGTGATATTTGCTGCAAAGGATAGGTAAGAAGCTCAAAAAGCCAAGGATACTTAAGGAGATCCTAGGGGGCAAGGAAAAATTAAAATCAAAATGGATTATGATAGCTAAAAAACCTATCCAAAGGGGCTATAATAAAATGTATCAGACCCTGAAACAATGGCTAAAAGTACTAAAATCCCTAGACTCCTTACAAAGTTGATCCCTTCCTAGAAAGGTCAAAGTGTGCTCCAAACCCTAAGGGGGTTTTTTTGACCTCAAAGAGACAAAATAAGCAAATCCATGTCTAAGAAGGGTTGAAACAGAGGCCAAAAAAACCCAAAACAATACTCTTAGCAAACCCTGAAAAATTCAAAAAAAAAATAAATAAATAAATAAATAAAAATACTTTCGGAAAAATCTGCAAACGCAGGTTCTAGCCTATTTTTGAAGGAAAATGCATATTTTGGGCCAAATAGGGAGTTATCCACCTCATAATGCACGTTTGGGGCTAAAAAGTTTGTTTTGGTCTCTGCATCTCTCGAGCAGCAAGTCTCCCACAGATTTTTCGTCTCCTACTCGGCTGGTACCTGTGACTTGTGGAAAACACCAGAAAACCACCAGTAACCAGAAATTCGATAGAATAATGGATAGAAAGCTATAAATAGAAAAAATAATCTAAAAATAGCAAAAATAAGCTAAAAATAGCTGTAGAAAAACTTAAAATTTCTGAAGCAAAATTCACCCACGAAGCTAAAGTTGTTACACCAGTGGAGACGTCATTTGTTAGTATGAAATTTCTTGGAAGGTTTACTTGTTTGGCAATCTAATTGTTCTTAAATTGCATCATTTATTGTCAACCAGGGCTAGTATGCTTGTGAAGTGTTTGTGCACAATATGTGCTAGAAATCCTCTCTTATTCCTATTTTATTATGGTGATTGTCAACTTATGTTTTGTTTGTCATTTTTGATAAAATGTAAAAGATTATGATGATTGAATTATATTTAAATGAGTTAATTATGTTCCTAAACTCAACCAATTTGCTTATTAAAATTTTAGGAAAAGAAAATAACTTTAGTTTTTTTTGAGAATTTTTATATCTATGAAATCTACATTAATGAAAATGAACAACTGCCTAAATGATTGAAATCATTATAAAGCAATTACAAATCTCTAAATTACAGGGAAAGATGAACTACTTAAATTGCAAGAAAGAAATCTATTTAAAAGAGAATTACAAAATTATCTAATTGAAAGAAATATTCTATTGTTTATATGAAAGAAGGAAATCTGATCTAAGATATACATTCATAAAAAAATAAAATAAAATAAAATAAGAATTTCTTTAGCTCTAAAAAATAAATCTATGCCGACTTGACATTTATTGAAAAAGGATGGCTCGAAATGAAACAACCTTCTAGAAATATTTTAGCATCTATTCAATCTATAAAACATCTATGTTATGAAAAAGAATTACTTCTATTCTAACATGAATCTACAAAGCTTCTTATGATAAAGATTATTATTTGCAATTATAAATTCAATCTAAAAACAATACTAAAATGAAAACAGATAATTGTGATCTAACAATTGAGACATATTTTATACATGTTCCTATCTAGAAAGCATATAAATGACAAACTATGAAACTGTAAGCAAATGAACACATGTAAATGAGACTGCAAGAAAATGACTGAAAAGCAACTTGAAAATGCAACAAAAGAAATAATGAAATAACCAAAGCAATGCAATATAAAATCAAAATAACTGAGCTAAGAAAGTATTGAACCTCGACTGTCTGCAGAGGCCCTCTGCAAAACAACCGGTTTATCTCTTCAATTCACTAGCTAAATACACATGAGGTTAACGAAAACACTTCTTTAACTAAATAGAAACAGAGGTGTTTATCTCACACAGTCATTCAGAAAATACATATATGTTGTCCATTACTATTTACAGAGTATACATATATACAATTCGTGCTCGATAGATTGAGATTTTTATGCCTTAAAAACTTAAAAAAATCCTAATTTTAATTCTAATCTAAAATGAAGGAATGTTATTTCTCGATGATTTTATATTTGGAAAGAAAATTGGAGAGTTGTGACCAATTTGGACTCTCGTTGTTCACCTATCCATATGTTGACTTGCTCTTTGACTGCGCCACTGGGAATTATTCTTGATGATTTGGCTCGAGAGAATAGGAGAATATACATGAGGGAATCATTACCTATCTACACATTTGCTTCTTTGTTCAGTTTCCGAACTGGAGTTGGGAAAACCATGAAGATAGCTGCAAAGTCACGGATGAACTCACGCAACTACAAAATAGGGCTTCAAAGAACCTGAAATTTCTCCCAAATGGTAATGAATTCGGGATAAATTCACATTACAAACTTAATTGGGCCTGTTCCGAACAAAACCCATGTTTTTTTTTCCTAATTCGCTTTTGTTTGCTCAGAAAATTCATTTGAAGTTGACTGGTCAAAACTGCTACAATTTTCCCTTGATCTTTGCCTGGAGGTCCACATGTGCGATTTGGGTGGAATTTGATCACTCACAATCCATATTAGAGCTTCTAGAAACCATGTCCAAGTGTCATATTTCATGTAGAGTAGTGCTACTACCTTAACCATGGAGATGGCTACGAAATCTTGACTGAGCTGCAAAATCTAGAACTTGTCAAATTGTCATTAGTAAAACCATGCAAAAATATTCTTAATTCATTACAAATAATGGAAATAATAATAATAAACCATGTAAACATGTATGCAGAAATTTGGTTCATTTATGAGGAAATATGGTAAATAATGATGACAATGGGTGAGTGGAATGATGCAAAAATGGATGGTTTGATTAGCAAAATCATGACAAATTGGAAGCCAATTGGAGGCCCAACATTCCCCCACACCTAAGTTTTTGCATGCCCTCATACAAATAAAGCTTTGAAAATTTTCATATTCCACCGGTTCCTTGTGTTCCTTTATTTTGTAATTTCAACTAAATCCTTAACTAAAGTTCCAAAGGATTGGTGTAGATCATCTATCTTGGTAAGATTTGTTTTTCTCGCTTGTTCAGTGAACCAATGAATTCATTCTTCAAAATTACACATTTGGTAGCACAACTCTTTGTTTCCATACTTGTTTGTTGTGTCACTAGAATAAGAAAGAAGAGTTACCTATCTCTCCCTTGAAAGTAAAAGAACTTGAAGTCTTCACATACTATGCTTCTCATGGATGCTATAAAGGTAGAAGTGATTCCTGTTGACTTGCTCTTCTCTATTAAATGTCCCTGCATTAATTATTATCCCCTTTTCACATTATCATATACAACTTGTATGAATGCCAAGGGTGCCCACAAAGTAGTACATCCAAGTACTTCTTTTTTTTTCTCACTATTTTTAGAGCCTCGGCAAAGTAGTGCAAAGTAGCACATTCTTGTCTTCTTATCATCATGCATAGAAACATTTTTTATAACAACCAATCCTACTTCAACAATGTTGTCAAATAGATTCTTAAAAATCTCATCATCTAATAAATGATCTTCATGCAAGCAGACTTCCCATTGTGAATTCAAGGGTGTGTGAATAAAGCCTTGTTTCAACCCCTTATTTTTTTCTTGTGGCTTTGTACTCATCACTTCTTGGCTTCCATTAAAATTTGAAGATGAACAATTGAAGCGCTGCATGTACTTTTTATCACGTGCTACAAACATGTACTATGATTGTTTATTAAGATAATTAGTCAAATTATTCACCAAGGAAGTATGAATCAATTTGTATTGCAGCAAGAAGAGAAATTTAATCATGAGAATGGTAGGAGACAACATTATTACTAGGGCAAACGAAAGACCTTTTGAAGGAAAATATTATTCAATCATGGGATGGGGTTCAACTATAACAAATTTGGTAGAGAATCCAATATGGTATGAGGGATGAAAATAGTAGAATAGGGATGAAGGATAAGAAAGAATGGTTTGAAGAATGTGAATATGATAGGGCGAAATACATAGATCACATGTTTTACAATAGCTTTCTTATTACAATTTCCAAAATTTTTAACAAATTAAAAATTTTAAGGCTATTTTTACCTCAAGTTTACCTTTTGAAGAACTTTAAATGTTGAATTAGGAGTTTTAGGTGTTGATTTGGCTTAGGTACGCTTCTCCATCGCTTTGACCTTGCTCCACGAAATGTACCATTTTCATATAGCAGACTTCTTTTTCCAATTTATCTCAAATGGTAAATCAGGTTATCCTAAAAAAATTTGAGGTTGTTTCCATTAGTTTTATGCATCTTCCCATAAAATACCTCAGCCAATGGGTGCACAGATCTCGAGAAAAATGAGAAATGTCTGTAGCTGAAAGTGGCCAATTTCTTAAAAAATGCACACTGGAATTTTTTGAATTTTTGTGTGTTCATTTACCCTACCTTAATTCATTTACCATACAAATTTTAGAACCAATGGATGCACTGTTTAAAAGTTATGATCAAATCAATTTCTGCCCTCTTTCACCTTTCACATTGCCCAATGTTGCAACAAAAACATATGGCGCGAACTCATTTTAAGGCCAAATTGAGTGATTCAAAAGGGAAACCATGTATTTTTGTCCTCGGGAGTCTGACGCAGGGGCATTAGATTCTAGCCAGCCATGTGAAAGCTTGTTCACATGTTGTGGCTAGCTGAGTTAAAATTCATTCACTGATGGGTGAAAGTTAATGTTTAATGAGAGGATTGAATTCCTCAAACAAATTAATATTATTATTTTCTGTAATAAATTAGGAGAATATTTAGAGATAAGTAGTTTTAATAGATGCTAAATTGTTGAGCATATCTAGCAGTAGTTGATAGATTCTAGGAGGATATTGGGAAAGTAATATTTTCTCTCAATTTAGGAAATTCGATCCTAATTGAGGAGGTCTCTGTTTTGTAATAAAACTATAAATTGTAAACTCTGTATCTGAGAAGTTCAGAGTTGGCCGAGAGGAATTATTGTGAGGATTGGAATTAATAAATATTGCAAAGTTCTGAATTATTGTTTCATACTGGCAATCCCCGGAGGTCTTTATCTTTGAAATTTTATTGGTTTTGATATTTCTGTATAATAGATTGAGGTTAATCGAACTTTTGCGGTCGCTATTTAAAAGAAAAGAGTTTGATTCCGTTCAGAATTGTTGATTTATATGGTTTAATCTTGAATTAATTTCAACACAGTCTTTGTATGAATTCTTGTGTTTACAAATTGTTTATTATCCCAAGTCATATATGTTTGAGTAATATGCTCTTATTTGGGTGAAGAATTTCTATTTATATCATATATTAATTCTGATATTGATAAGAGTTTGTATAAGAGTTATTGGGGTTTGATTTCCAAGAATCGATACCGATTCTGGTCTTAAAATTGCCAAACAAAGAATTGATGATGTATGAAGGACGTAGTGAGTAAAATCTTTGATTTGTGAAAGTGTACTGAAACATTTGTTTGCTGGAATAATACTGTTGAATCACAGTCTTAACGCAGAGAAAGACAATTTTTCTTCTAAGGGCGGAATTCAGAGTTACCACAATTAAATATTAGTTTTGAAGAAGTGACTTCGAAGCATCGAAGCCTATAGCTTTTTGAAATAACGCGTTCATTGTTGTGACAGATTTGAAGGTTAACGATGTTCATTGAATTTATGCAGTGAAGTAATTTCGATTTCAACATAAATTGAGATCGATTCGAAGCCTTGACGCAGAGGAAACCATGCTAGAGTGGAGCGATGAAGTTCTGGGTTGAATTAAACTCAAATTCTGTTGAAAACCAGTGTTCAAAGAAAATCAGAAACTAGATGTTTTGAAAAGAGGTTTTAAATGGTAAACCACCAGTATCGCGCGCCTCTGCAGCTGAGGAGCAGTTTTGTAAAAACTCACGTGATCTAATTGTTTGCAAACATGTCATCAGTCCAAAACTGCCTATATCGCGTAGCGTTGGAATGTTAAATATTTGTGATGAAAGCAACGCGATATGCATTTGATACGTTTGATCTGGAAGGTAGAAGACCCAAGTTTGATTGCTAGTCAAGTTGCATGAGTTTTAATATCAGGTATGGCCAGTAGTTTTGGCGTTGGTAAATGTTTTATTAACATATAAGAGTTAAATTTGAATTGCGTGGGACCCATAAAAACTCAACATCATACAAAGTCTTGTTCATTGAGTTAATTTTGGTTAAACGTACAAGTTTGAAGTTGGTATTTGTATAAAGCTCAAGGGTTTAATATATATTTCAAAGGGTCGAAATATAATTATTTTAATACTATGGTGAAAATTTTAATCATTGCCAAAGTGTTAAGCTTTTAAAGGAATTTGAGTTTGGCTTTAATGGGAGGAGCTAATATTGTATAGATGACTTTTTAAAGTTATTACAATTTATTTTAATCAAATTTTCTAAAATTTGATGAATGAAAATGAGTATGAAGAATTGAATCCGACTCCTCCAGAGTTAGAAACCATTGTGAGTAAATTTTAAAGGCTCTCCTTAACGCTGGCACCATCACCGCCATCATTAGTGGTATCAGAGCCGACTTCAAAGCATTTACCACAGATTGAGAAGACTTCCCACAGTCAGAAGAAGAAATCCAGTATGGCTGTCCAAATTGGTAGAGGTGCTGCTGGTAGAAGAAGAGGTAGGTCAGTTGCTAATGCAGAGGTACTAGAGACTATGCAGCAAATCCAAGCCAGATTGGAAGCAATTGAAGTAGGAAAACCAAGGGATCCTGAAGATTTCAGTGAACCTGTAGCTGAAGAAGAAGAAGGAGGAAATGTTGAGCTTACTCCTAAGATGAGATTCTTTAAGACAGTTTTAGGCTCTACATCCAAGCCTAGACTTGAAGTATCAGCTTTTGCAGGAGGATTGAATCCAAAAGAGTTGATAGATTGGATCAATGAGATGAATAAATTCTTTGACTATGAAGATATGGCTGAAGACAAGAGAATTAAATTTGCAGTCACAAGGTTAAAGGGACATGTAGCACTTTGGTGGGATGGAGTGCAAGCAGAGAGAAGGAGAGCTGGCAAACAACCAATCAAAAGTTGGAGCAGAATGGTGGCCAAACTGAAAGGTAAATTCTTGCCTAGTGATTATCAGCTTACATTGTTTAGACAAATGCAGAATCTTAGACAAAGACTAATGACTGTGAAATAGTACACAAAAGAATTCTACAAAGTGAGCATAAGAGCTAGACAGATCCAGGACACAGCAGAGAATATTGCCAAGTATGTGAATGGTCTCAGATTGGAGATCCAAGATGAAATCAGTATTTTGTCTCCTAAGACAGTTGAAGAGGCTTATCAAATGGCCTTGAAAGCTGAAGAGAAACTGCTGAGAAAGCAGTCTGCTAAAGAAAGAGGTACTTTTCGAGGAAAGGGAATTCAAGGTGGTAGAGGGAGATCTACAACACCAAAGGATGGAGCTAGCAGCAGCTCACCTCAACATGCACACACAGATGGTGATGCAAGTGGCAGAAGAAATTACCACAGAGGAAGAGGAGGCGGAAGCAAAGGAAGAGAAGTAAGATGTTACCGATGTAACAAATTGGGACATAGAGCCTTTGAGTGCCCAGAGAAAGAGAATGTGGGTACTAGTCAGAGAAATGCAATTGTCACTCAAACTGAAGAAGCAGAAAAGTTGCCTGAAGCAGAAAGAGAAATTGTGCCAGAGAAGGGAGAATCTTTGGTTGTTAATAAAGTTTTTCTGAAGCAAACAAAGGAAGTTGTTGAACCAACACAGAGGAACAATTTGTTCAGAAGTGTCTGCAAAGTTCAAGGGAAATGTTGTCAATTAGTCATTAATAGTGGTAGCACAGACAATCTGGTTTCTATAGAGGTGATAGAGAAGTTGAAATTGAAGACAAGGGAACATACAACACCCTACAAGGTGTCATGGCTTCAGAAGGGCCATCAGCTGATTGTGAAAGAACAGTGTGAGATAGAGTTGCAGATGGGAAGCGACAAAGATAAATCAATGTGTGATGTGATGCTTATGGATGTGTGTCACATACTGCTGGGTAGACCTTGGCAGTATGACAGAGGAGCAGTACATGATGGTAAGCGAAACACTTACAAATTCTTCAAGGATGGTATGTATCAAACATTGTTGCCAATGGAAGAAGGAGAAGCATCAAGCAAAAATTCTGATCCAAAGGCTTTATTGTTGAGTGGGAAATAATACTTGCAGCAGATTGAAGATGAAGAGGTAAAGTTTTCTTTAGTTTGAAAACCTAAATTAGTACTCACTTCTACAAAAAATTTTGATTTGCCAATTGAAATTCAATAAATTTTGGACAATTATTGTGATATAATTGTGGATGATTTGCCTAATGAGTTACCACCTGTAAGAAAAATCAGCCATCAGATAGATTTGATTCCAAGATCAAATCTGCCAAACAAAGCAGCTTATAGAATGACTCCAGCAGAAAATGAAGAAATCAGAAAGCAAGTGCAGGAATTGGTTGAAAAAGGTTTGTTCAGAGAAAGTTTGAGTCCTTGTGCAGTACCTATAGTGCTGAGCCCGAAGAAAGATGGAGGTTGGAGAATGTGCACTGATTCAAGAGCAATCAACAAGATAACAATCAGGTATAGATTTCCTTTGCCCAAAATTGAAGATTTAATGGACTGTTTGAGTGGAGCAAGATATTTTTCAAAACTTGATTTGAAAAGTGGATATCATCAAATTAGGATAAGAGAAGGTGATGAATGGAAAACAGGCTTTAAGACAAATGAGGGATTGTATGAATGGATGGTAATGCGTTTTGGCTTATCAAATGCACCTAGTACTTTTATGAGGCTCATGAATGAAGTGTTAAGATAATTTATTGGTAAATTTGCAATATTATATCTGGGTGACATACTAATTTACAGCAAAACAAAAGAAGAACATTTAAGGCATATTAACTATGTCTTGAAGAAATTACATCAAGAGAAATTGTTGATAAATCTGAAGAAGTGTTCATTCATGAAGGAAGAGCTAGTGTCTCTAGGGTTTGTTGTTTCTGCTGAAGGATTAAAGATGGATCCAAAAGAGGTCAGAGCAATTGTGGAGTGGCCTTCACCAAAAAGTGTCTTTGAGGTAAGAATTTTCCATGGACTTGCTAGTTTTTACAAAAAATTCATAAGGAATTTTAGCAAGATTAATGCACCTATCATTGAAACTATAGAGAAAGATAAACAACCATTCAAGTGGACTGCTGAAGCTGAAAAGAATTTTCAGTTTTTAAAACAGAAAATAACAGAGAACCTATTTTAGTGTTTCTTGATTTTAATAAACCATTTCAAGTAAAGTGTGATGCCAGTAGAGAAGCTATTGGATCTGTCTTAAGTCAAGAAGATAGGCATGTAGCATATTTCAGTGAGAAGCTAAATGACACAAGGAGAAAATACTCTTCTTATGACAAAGAGTTTTATGCAATAGTACAATCATTGAAAAAGTGGAGACATTATTTAATGTCTAAGGAATTTGTACTATATTCAGATAATCATGCTTTACAATACATTATGCAGCAGCCTAAATTAAGTCAAAAACATGATAAATGGGTTAAATACCTTCAAAGTTTCAACTTTTTTTTGAAGCACATAAGTGGTCAAGCAAACAAGATAGCTGATGCCTTGAGTAGGAAGAACATTCTTGTCCAAGAAAGTCAAATTGAAGTGGTAGGTTTTTATTTTCTTAAGGAACTCTATAAAACAGATTTGGATTTCAAGGAATCATTTGAAGCATGTTTGAATCCTGTTTTGATAGATAGAAGTCAGTGGTTGGACTATTTCTTGCAAGAGGGTTTATTGTTCAGTAGGAATCAATTGTGTATACCAAATTGTTCCATGAGAGAAAATCTCATCAGAGAGAAGCATAGTGGTGGACTTGCTGGACATTTTGGTACTGATAAAACTTATGATCAGCTGAGTCATTTTTATTATTGGCCAAAAATGAGATCTGAAGTGGAAAAGTATGTGAAGAATTGTAAAATTTGTCAGTATGCTAAAGGAAGAAGCCATAATGCAGGTTTGTACATTCCATTGCCTATTCCAGACAGGCCTTGGGATATGGTAAGTATGGATTTTGTTTTAGGACTTCCTAAGACACAGAGAGGGAATGATACAATTTTTTTTGTTGTTGACAGATTTTCAAAGATGGCACATTTTATTACATGTTATAAAACTAGTGATGCTACTCATGTTGCTAATTTGTTTTTCAAAGAAATTGTTAGATTACATGGGTTGCCTAAAAGCATTGTTTCTAATAGAGATATCAGGTTTTTTGGTCATTTTTGGAGGACATTGTGGAAGAAACTAGGTACTAATCTGAGTTTCAGCTTAGCTTATCATCCTTAGACTGATGGGCAGACTGAGGTAGTAAACAGAATTTTAGGTAATATTTTGAGAAGTCTTGCAGGGGAACATCCTAAGCAATGGGATCATATCTTACCACAGGCAGAATATGCATACAATGATTCACCAAACAGAAGTACAGGACAAAGTCCATTCCATATTGTTTATGGGATGCACCCAAGAGGAGTTTCTGAATTGAGAAACTTTGGAAAAGCAGAAATGAGAAGTGCTGAAGGTGAAGAATTTTCTTCAGAGATTCAAGCAATTCACGAGCAAGTGAAGCAGCAGTTACAAGACAACAGTATCAAGTACAAGAGCAGAGCATATTTGAGCAGAAGAGAAGTTCAATTTGAAGTTGGTGATTTAGTTTTGGCTCACTTAAGGAAAGACAGATTTCCAAAAAGAGAGTATAACAAATTGAAGTTTAAAAAGATAGGACCATGCATAATCCTAAGAAAAATTTCTACTAATGCCTATGAAATTGAATTACCATCTGATATTGGAATATCTCCAATATTTAATGTTGCGGATTTGTACAGGTATGAAGATGGTGGCACAGATGAAAGACCAGAAGACAAAGAGTAGATTGACTGGGTAAAACAGTTACCTACAACACAGCCATTACAGCCAGAGATGATCTTAGACAAAAAGGTGTTTAAGAGAACCAGAGGACAAGAGTATTTCCAGTACTTGATTAAATGGAAGAATCAACCAATTGAAGATGCTACATGGATGACAGAAGCTATATTGCAAAAACTGGGCAGTTCTGTGAAGGAGCCCATGGACAGGAACCCATGAAGAATTTTGTCCTAGCGAGTCTGATGCAAGGGCATTATATTCTAGCCAGCAATGTGAAAGCTTGTTCACATGTTGTGGCTAGCTGAGTTAAAATTCATTTACTGATGGGTGAAAGTCAATGTTTAATGAGAGGATTGAATTCCTCAAACAAATTAATATTATTATTTTCTATAATAAATTAGGAGAATATTTAGAGATAAGTAGTTTTAATAGATGCTAAATTGTTGAGCATATCTAGCAATAGTTGATAGATTCTAGGAGAATATTGGGTAAGTAAGATTTTCTCTCAATTTAGGAAATTCAATCCTAATTGAGGAGGTCTCTATTTTGTAATAAAACTATAAATTGTAAACTCTGTATCTGAGAAGTTCGGAGTTGGCCGAGAGGAATTATTGTGAGGATTGGAATTAATAAAGATTGCAAAGTTATGAATTATTGTTTCATACTGGCAACCCCCGAAGGTCTTTATCTTTGAAATTTTATTGGTTTTGATATTTTTGTATAAGAGATTGAGGTTAATCAAACTTCTGTGGTCGCTATTTAAAAGAAAAGAGTTTGATTCCTTTCAGAATTGTTGATTTATATGGTTCAGTCTTGAATTAATTGCAACACAGTCTCTGTATGAATTCTTGTGTTTACAAATTGTTTGTTATCCCAAGTCATGTATGTTTGAGTAATACGCTCTTATTTGGGTGAAGAATTTCTACTTATATCAGATATTAATTCTGATATTGATAAGAGTTTGTATACGAGTTATTGGGGTTCAATTTGCAAGAATTTATACCGATTCTGGTCTTAAAATTTCCAAACAAAGAATTGATGATGTATGAAGGACACAGTGAGTTAAATCTCTGATTTGTGAAAGTGTATTGAAACATTTGTTTGCTGGAACGATACTGTTGAATCACAGTCTTAACGCAGAGAAAGAAATTTTTTCTTCTAAGGGTAGAATTCAGAGTTAAAAAAATTAAATATCAGTTTTGAAGAAGTGAATTCGAAGCATGGAAGCCTATAGCATTTTGAAATAACGCGATCAGTGTTGTGATAGATCTGAAGGTTAACGTTGTTGGTTGAATTTATGCAGTGAAGTAATTTTGATTTCAACATAAATTGAGATCGATTCCAAGCCTTGATGCAGAGGAAACCATGCTAGAGTGGAGCGATGAAGTTCTGGGTTGAATTAAACTCAAATTATGTTGAAAACTAGCATTTAAAGCAAATCAGAAACTAGAAGTTTTGAAAAGCGGTTTTGAATGGTAAACCACCAGTATCGCGCGCCTCTGGAGCTGAGGAGCGGTTTTGTAAAAACTCACGCGATCCAATTGTTTGCAAACACGTCATCAGTCCAAAACTGCCCATATCGCATAGCATTGGAATGTTAAATCTCTATGATGAAAGCAACGCAATATGCATTTGATCCGTTCGATTTGGAAGGCAGAAGATCCAAGGTTGATCGCTAGTCAAGTTGCAAGATTTTTAATATCAGGTATGGCCAGTAGTTTTGGCATTGGTAAATGTTTTATTAACATATAAGAGTTGAATTTGAATTTCGTGGGACCCATAAAAACTCAACGTCATACAAAGTCTTGTTCATTGAGTTAATTTTGGTTAAACGCACAAGTTTGAAGTTGGTATTTGTATAAAGCTCAAGGGTTTAATATATATTTCAAAGGGTTGAAATATAATTATTTTAATACTATGGTGAAAAGTTTAACCATTGCCAAAGTTTTAAGCTTTTAAAGGAATTTGAGTTTGGCTTTAATGGGAGGAGCTAATATTGTATAGATGACTTTTTAAAGTTATTACAATTTCATTTAATCAAATTTTCTAAAATTTGATGAATGAAAATGAGTACGAAGAATTGAATTCGACTCCTCCAGAGTTAGAAACCATTGTGAGTAAATTTGAAAGGCTCTCCTTAACGCCAGCACCATCACCGCCATCATTTTCAAGCAAAGCTCATGTCCAATTGTGCCAGCAAGTTGGTTTTCACAATAGGACTTATTTTTCTCTTTACTTTTTATTTTTACTTTTTATATGTCCTACTCTACTTGAAAAAGAAATATTGTTCAAGTATATGAATACCTCCAATGGAACCATGTCTGTAACAAGATGATAGATAAACTCATATGCACGTCTGAAATATACTCTTTGATATGTACCAGTGTATGAGAGACCAATTGCCTTGATTTAGATGATGTCAGAAGGTACTAAAGAATTAAGCATTGGGATCCGATGACTCCCCCAAACCAAGATTCAATGTAATATTTTATTCAAGTCAGGTCATGCAAGTCTTTAGAGATGTGATCTTTATTCATAGAATCTGGTGATAGGCAGTCATGAAACTTTTCAATCTCTGGTTCCAACAAATTCTGTTTATCAGAAGGAATCCATGATTCTTGGACCTTATCTGAGTCTTCTTCTTCTGGTTGTTGTTCTTCAATGATAGCTGGTGAATCATTTTGCAATACCTCAAAATTGTAAGTTGATTGAGGTGTTTTAGTTTTGGGGATATGAGATGGTTGTGCAGGTAGTTGAGTGGGAATGGATATTTGGGGTTCTTGTGTGGATGATAATGGGAAAGGTTGAATTGAGGTCAAATGAGGGTGATATTGATATTGGGGTGGAGGTGAATGGTATGGATAACATTGATGATGGTATTGAGGATAGAGAGGGAAATATTGAGGATATGGTGGATTTCATTTGTAGAGCCTTTGCCAAATTTGTTGCCAAGATTGGTTTTGAGGTTGGGATTGAGATGTACAAGATTGCCAAGGCAAGGGTGTTTTCCAATTACCTTGATATTTTTGTGTATAACCTTGAAACTGTGCATAAGGATATTGCATCATATTGGGTTGATGAAGCTGCCATAGTCCTCTTGGAGCTACATAAACATTTTTCTCTTGTGCTTGATTTGCTCCATTATCCTTCTGGTAAATTGCCTTCAACCCTGGTAATGTTGGGCAATCTTCAGTAGTATGTGATCCTGCACAAATTTTACAAATTTTAATGTTATCAAGTGGAAATTTATGCAAAGCATGTTTCTTTCTACATTTAGGGAAAATATATAAATGAAACAAATTTTTTCTTGTTTTGCATTCTTAGCATGTCAGTTTTTTCATTTAAATTACCAATAATTTTTAGCAAATTGTTAGGTTCAGTTTGACTTACCAATCCCGATGTCGACTTACTTACTATTTCCATAAATGGATCTTGAGGGGATCTTACATACTTTGTTTTTCCTCTTGATATGTTCTTGCATAGTTCACAAATTTCTTGAAATGAGAATTGATAGACATCTCCTTTTCCCACCAAATTAAGAAGATCAATCCATTCATCCTTTATAGCATTTAGTAGGAGAGTTTTTAATGCATCTGATCCTAAATTATGAAATTTATATCTTTTGATATTATAAGTAAATCTCTCCACTAAATATTTTAGGATTTCATCCTATTTTTGGTTCATCTTAAAGACTTCATTTCTAAGGTCGTGGTGCATGGAATAATCTTTATATTTTTCCAAAAATACTCTTTTCATATCATCCCATGTCCTTATAGAATTTGCTCCTAAAGTCATGAACCATCTAAGAGCTCTATCCTTCAATTTTTTTGGAAACAAATTCAATTTTTGAATGTGAAATGAGTAGCCATAAGATCTAAAAATTATTTCAAATTCAAAAAGAAAGGTTTCCAAGTATTCTGATCTCATATATTTGAAGTTAGGAAGTACGGATGGAGGGATGTTCTTCATTTGAATGCTGATATCAGCTTCTTGAATGGGAAATCCAAAAATATCTTCCTCATTGTCATCATCTCCATCCATTTCTTCAACCTCCTTTGTCACCTCTTCTTCTACCTACAAAAATAAGAATTCATGATGTGGATGTGTGGCTCTTACTGCACCACGTGATATAGTGCGTGTGGTAGGTGATTGAAGTGTTTTTTTTTTTTTAATGAAAATAAAAGGACTCCTATAAACATTTCCCCAGCAACAACGCCAAAATGTTTGGCAATCTAATTGTTCTTAAATTGCATCATTTATTGTCAACCAGGGTTAGTATGCTTGTGAAGTGTTTGTGTACAATATGTGCCAGAAATCCTCTTTTATTCCTATTATATTAGGGTGATTTTCAATTTCTATTTTATTTGTTGTTTTTGATAAAATGTAAAATATTGTGATGATTGAATTCTATTTAAATGAGTTAAATCTGGTCCTAAATCTCAACCAATTTTTTTATTATAATTTTAGGAAAAGAAAATAACTTCAGTTTTTTTTTAGAATTTTTATATCTATGAAATCTACATTAATGAAAATGAACAACTTCCTAAATGATTGAAATCATTAGAAATAAATTACAAATATCTAAATTATAGTGAAAGATGAACTACTTAAATTGTAAGAAAGAAATCTATTTAAAAGAGAATTACAAAATTATCTATTTGAAAGAAATATTATATTGTTTATATGAAAGAAGGAAATATGATCTAAGATATGCATTCATAAAAAAATAAAATAAAATAAAATAAGAATTTCTTTAGCTCTAAAAAATAAATCTATGCTGACTTGACATCTATTGAAAAATGATGGCAGGAAATGAAACAAATTTCTGGAAATATTTTAACATCTATTCAATCTGTAAAACATCTATGTTATGAAAAATAATCACTTCTATTCTAACATCTACAAAGCTTCTTATGATAAATATTACTATTTGCAATTATAAATTCAATCTAAAAGCAATACTAAAATGAAAACAGAGAATTGCGATCTAACAATTGAGACATATTATATACAAGTTCATATTATAGAAAGCATATAAATGACTAACTATGAAACCGTAAGCAAATGAAAACATGTAAATGAGACTGCAAGCAAATAACTGAAAAGAAACTGGAAAATACAGCAAAAGAAATAACGAAATAACCAAAGCAATGCAATATAAAATCAAAATAATTGAGCTAAGAAAGTACTGAACCTTGACTATCTGCAAGGGCCCTCTACAAAACAATTGGTTTATCTCTTCAATTCACTAGCTAAATATGCACAAGGTTAATGAAAACACTTCTTCAAATAAATAGAAACAAAGTTATTTATCTCCCACATTCATTCAGAAATACATATACGTTGTCCATTATTGTTTACAAAGTATACATATATACAATTCGTGCTCAATAGATTGAGATTTTTATGCCTTAAAAACTTTAAAAAATCCTAATTTGAATTCTAATCTAAAATGAAGGAATGTTATTTCTCATTAATTTTATATTTGGGAATCAAATTGGAGAGTCGTGATCTATTTGGACTCTCGTTGTTCACCTATCCATACGGTGACCTGCCCTTTGACTGCGCCACTAGGAATTTTTCTTGATGATTTGGCTCGAACGACTAGGAGAAGATCAATGAGGGAATAATTACTTATACACATGTTCTTCTTTGTTCATTTGGCGAACTGGAGTTGGGAAAACCATGAAGATAACTGCAGAGTCATGGATGAGCTCACACAACTACAAAATAGAGCTTCAAAAACCTGAAATGTCTCCCAAATGGTAATGAATTTGGGAAAAATAATCATAAAGAACGTAATTGGGCCCATGCCGAACAAAACCCATGTTTTTTATTTTCCTAATTCACTTTTTTTTCCTCAGAAAATGCATTTGAAGTTGACTGGTCAAAAATGCTACGATTTTCCCTTGATCTTTGTTTGGAGGTCCACATCTACGAGCTGGGTGGAATTTGATCACTCACAGTCAATATTAGAGCTTCTAGAAACCATGTCCAAGTGTAGGATTTCATTTTAGAGTAGTTCTACTACCTTAACCATTGAGATGGCTACGAAATCTTGACTGAGCTGCAAAATCTAGAACTTGTCAAACCGTCATTAGTAAAACCATGCAAAAATCTTCTTAATTTAGTAAAAATAATGGAAATAATAATAATAATAATAAACCATGTAAACATGTATGTGGAAATTTGGTTCATTTATGAGGAAATATGGTAAATAATGATGACAATGGGTGAGTGGAATGATACAAAAATGGATGGTTTGATTAGCAAAATCATGACAATTTGGAAGCCAATTGGAGGCCCAACAGTACTAAAAAGATCTCACTTAATTCATGAGTGACTAGTGACCCTAACAACAATTGTGCTTTCTTATACTTTATACCTGCAACAAATATGTGAGAAAAACTTGCAAAAATATAGATGTATGCAAATCTAAAAGAAGAAACAACAAAAAGAAATTCGATGTAAAAACCCAATATTGGAAAATATTTGAAAGAAAAACATTTATATTAATGAAACATGACAAAGGAGATTCAAAAAGGGTCATAACTCCCCCTCAATGGGATGGGTCCTCTGATGTCCTCGTCACTTTAGTATTTAGATCTTCCTCTTTCTCAAATGTGTGAAACCCAAACAATGTAGAACTAAAAAATGGGAGCTTGAATAGTATGTGACGATAATAGTGATGATGATAATGATCATGGTGAGAAATGAATGAAAAACCCTCTTATATATAGCAAAGTATTCACTTGATCTCGAAAATGGAGCACAATAAAATATTATTGACCAAAATCTAGATCTAACCATTTGGAATAATTTATTATATTTTTGGAGAGGGAAAATATATTTAAAATGGTTAAATATCTTTATTTAGAAATAATTAACAAATTAAATGATTTATTAATTATTTCATGAATAATAAGAAATGTGTGAAATGAAACAATTATTAAATAATGATTTAATAATTATTCCAAGGATGAAGATAAAGAAAATAAATAAATTATGATTTATTTAATTATTCCTAGGTGATTTAGTTAAATGTGACAAGGAATAATTATCAAACAATGATTTAATAATTATTCCTAGATAAAATGAAAAAAACAATGGTTTATTTAATTATTCTCATGGGTTTCAATCGAAAATAACTAAATTAAAGTGGTTTTTTAAATTATTTCATGTATTGAAAGTGATTTTACTATGGTAAAATTAAACTCACATTGTGTATTTCGATCCACCTAGTTAGAAATGGCTAGGTGATCATTTTTTGGTGATAACATTAACCTTTGTCTTGATAAAACATGACCCAAGGGCCTCTAAGCAGTCAAAATCACCTAGGATCGCACTCGCTGGGCCACACCTTCCCTTAATATGGATGGATTTTTTCCCATGTAGTTTCGAACCGGTGACCTTTACATCATGGAGAGCCTTAGAAGTACACCCCATCACCATCTATTCTACAACCTGTGGGATTTTTTTGGTAGTTTTATTTAAATATCATTGTTACATTATTAGTTGAAAAAAAAAAGGAGACTCTTACACTTTCTAAATTTTTATTGTGCTCATAAAAAAAAAGTGTATTTTCTTGCATTTTCATCTTATTTCCTTTATTATTTTAGTAAATTGTAATTTTCAAGAGCACTGCCAATTTCATTCCATATAACCTTCAATAAACAATAGATATTAAAATTAATGCTAATCTAAAAATAACTAGAAATTTTAATTATAAAAAATGTTTTAAGTCTAAGCTCTAGGGCCTAGGTGTAGGCTTGAAGAATAAATTATTCAAGAAAATATAACCAAACTAGGAATTGATTAAAGAGAGATAAATGCATTAGGAGAAAGGATCACTTGTCAAGAAATCACATCGAACACATCGATCAAATACTATAATCAAGCTAAGAAAGTGGAATAGATATCCCCTCTTGACTTATTTCGTGGGTTATCACATGTACATGGGTTTTGGATCAAAGTGTCAAGTCCTCGAGATGACACCATTCTTCTCTATATAGCTTTTGATTGAGGACTTAGTCCTATACTCCTTTCCCATATGCAATGAATTGACTCATGGTTATTAACTTGTCTATTAATGGTGAAGTTGTAGACTTAATGGCTTTTCCTAAGGTATCACATATGTGACTCTAAGTGGGAAGTTCTTGTGGTACCTAATAAAAATTCATAATATATGTTTTATCTCCCTTACAAGTCCTTGTCTTCATGAAGTTACTTACACCTTACTTTATTTTTGAGTGAAAGTTATTATAACTATCTCTCACACCTTTCCTAATCATTCCTAGGCTAGTTTCCAAAAGGCCCATTTGACTATTAGTTATTCTTTTGTTAGAGCTTTAAGGTTTGTTAGGATGTGCTCTATGTTGATTTACATATTACTAGACTTAGTTTTTTTAATTCAACAAATAAAATATTTCGTAGTGGAGGGAAACTGTTATGGCTACTCTAATAAATAGCAAGATTTTCCCTAGAACTAAAGGAATCATTGGGAACCAAGTGGTATTTTTCCACACTAGATGAGACAAACACTCAATTACAAAGGACTCGCACATTATATTCATAGGAAATTGAAAAAATAGAGATTAAAGTCTTTGGCAAACATATTATAGTTAATTTCAACCCTCCTTTGCTTAAAACTTTGTTGGATTTACTTACTTAGTTAGGTGAACCTACTTTTAGTGATACATTTTCCTTTTTTAGTAGTTATTACCATTATGTTAGGCATTAGTGGGTCATATAATGTGGAAGGACCTATTCCTACTCCCCAAATGTGTTAGGAGGAGTTTTTGTGGCCACCTTCGTGCCACTAGTTAGTGGGGTAGCTACTCACATTTTTATGCCTCAGATATTAGGTGTTCCTATTTGGAGAATAACATTGGTTACATATCTATTGGAAATATTGTTGTAATTTATGTCAAATATAGGGGGAGACTACTTGTGTCCAGGGTAACTGATCATAACTGGATCATGCACCTAAGTGATAGCTCAAAATTCAAAGTGTTCAGAAGTGTGTCGAACCTGAGTGACCGGATAGATATCATCTTCCTAATTCTAGCACTACAAATGGGTCAAAAAACAGACACCATATGAAGAAGTTATCGCAGTTTGAAAAGTCCAGTAAACTGCAAAATTTGGACTTTGACGAAGTTTTACTTGGATTTGGGAAAAGTAAAAAAGAGAATATTTCAGGGAATATTCCTCGAAATATTTCGTATGGACCAGTCAAAGATTGACAAGTGTTAATGTGTAATTTGACAGTGGGTTGACCATTATGAATTTTTTCCAATGAGAAGTTGCCACGTGGCAGGCCCAAAGGCTGCCACATGGCCTAGGTTCGGTCATGTAAAAATTTTAACTGCACAGGAATTGAATGCGAGACCTCAGGCATAGAGCACTCGAGTCTTACCATTCTGCCATACCAACGTTTCTTAACATGAAAGTGGCGCCGTTTTATTATATTGTTGATGAGCGTGTATGGGGTGGAGGGGGGAAGGGCCAGCCCTTCCCCATGCACCAAAGCACCCAAAACTAGGTGCTATAAATAAAAATTGGTGGTTATGTATTAAAATTGGATTAATTAGTGTTTAAACATGGTTAACCCACGAAATCGGTGATTACACTAATTAGTGCTTATCCCTTTTTAAAAGAACTTAACTGACCTTTAATTGCAGATTTCCATTAAGTTAAGCTCCAGTTTAATCTGGTGGTATTTTTGGAGCGCCCATCATTTTTGGTAGTTGTGCCGAATCTAACTGGAGTTAAGTCCAGTTTCTCCACAATTAGTGGAGCTTTTTTGGGTGTCATTGGAGAAATATTGTTTTGGTTTTATCTTGAGCTGGATTCAACCAATTTTGGAGTGAAAATACTAAATTTCAACTATCTCAGACATTCTAGACTCAATGGAGTGGGTTGGAGAGCCATCAAAGGACTTTTGAGTAGGATTTTGCTTCATAGAAGTTCTAGGGGCCACCAGGGCCACCATGGGCCAACAACAGTTTGAGGCTTAGCCAGTCCAGCTAGAGGCCTTATTCAGAAATCAAATAGTCAATTTTGGATGTTTTAGATGTTCTGGAACTAATTGTGTGGTTTTTAGAGCCTGTAGAGGACTTTTGATGGCTAAGATGCTTCGGTGAAGTTCCAGGGGCCATCAATGCCAACTTTTGCTAGTAGTAGTTCAGGGTCTAGTCAGGGTACTAGAGACCTTATGCAGCAAACCAATAGTCATTTATGGCTGTAATGAGCATTAAGAATTCATTTATGGAGGTTTCAGAAGGTTTTGAGGACTTCTAGAGGTCAAGAAACCATCATAGAAGTTTTCAGTAACCTTAGTGCCAAGGGATGCCGACAGGTGTTGGAGGTGAAACCGGAGAAGCGAGAGGCCATTGTTAATGAACCAATAGTATACTATGACTATTTTTGGCATTCTTAATCCAATTAAGGGATTTTAAGAGCCATTTGGAGACTTCTAGAGATTGAGAAGCTACAGGGAATTTTTGGGCAGCCTAGGGAAAATCGTGGAGGAAGGTCTAGTTTGGGGATGCAGTGCTCTTTTGGAGCAAACAATCAATCTAATTTTGGTGTCTGATGTGTGATGAAGACACTAGGTGAGGTTACAGGGATAGAAAAATAATTCCAAAGTATTTAGTGCCATAGAGAAGCTCAGTGTAGCGCAGAGCACCGACAGAAGGAATCAAGTCTAAGGGAGCCTAGATCTATTTTCAGAGTGATGAAAACCATAACAGGGATACAGATGGTATTATAATCCCTTTGGTTTAGTTCAATAGCCATTAGAGTTAACTGTGGAACTTGTAAAAGAAACTTTACCATAATCCCAAAGAGCCAAGTCAAGATGACAAGAGCTCAAGGAGACGTAGCCCATGATATTCGGGTGAACTCCTAGATTAATGTATGGATGTTTATTTTCTGCATTATATTTTCGTTACACATGTTTAATTTTGGAAAAAACAAATATACTTAAGGCACTTAAACATTTAAAAAATATACACCTATTTCAAGCATAAATTCCGCAAAAGTCAAGTACAAGCTAGATCTTTTATTTGTTTAACTGAGTGGGAGGTCCTTGAAAAGCATAAAAAGTTATCCAACCCATTTTCAGATCAGTAACGATTGGAAAATGAATATTTTTGGAAATATTGGACTTTTGATGGCCCAACTTGATACACTAACTTTGGAGGAATTTTAACTCCAATACCTAGCTCAAATGGGAAAATAGGATATATAGTTGGAAATATTATTTTGAGACCTTTCCAACAATATATGAAACTCCTTCTAACTCCATGGAATTAGTGGAATGAGGGGATATGAAATATTTTGTCGAGATGACCCAACCAAAGTATAAGTAGCTCGACCCAACCAGTTTTATAAGTCATTAGTGAACGTAAAAGCACTATATATAAATGTAATATAAGTTAATTTTAACATAAATTCATTAAAGAAAATATTTGATGTTGCAATAAGAGTTGAGGAATAAATTTTGGGGTGAATCTTGGATTCTAAAGGTGGAAGCAAACATGTAATCTATGGAGTGAACGAGTCATCTTGGAATTTTTATTATATATTTTCATTTATGATTTTTCAAACCATGAAACTTGGAGGATATAGATAGAAAATATTTATGTAACCATGGTTAAAATTTAGACCTTGATTCACTATAATATTAGAGACATGGCCAGAGGAAGTTAGGCTTCCTGAATTCTCCCGAAATCTTCTTCAAATAGGCCAGTTAGGAATTTTCACCATGACTTTTGTTATGGGATGTTTGTAACTAGGAAACTTGGAGAATATAGGTAAAATATATTCATATACATGTGGTTCAAATTTTAGACCTATATTTGATATAATTTCAAATATATGGTTGAAGGAAGTTAGGCTTCCTAGATGCTCCTAAAATCTTCTTCAAACAAGCCAACTTGGTATTTTTTCTATATCTCTCTTTCTATGATGTTTCAAAATATGAAATTTGGAGGAGACAAAGGAGAGATCTCAAGATACTTGTGGTAGAATTTTTAGACCTTTTTTTCTACAATTTAAGAGATATGATTAGTGGAAGGTAATTTTCTTGAATGCTCATGAAACATGCTTCAAATAGGTTAGCTTGTCATATTTCCTATAACTTTATTTCTAAGATGTTTTAGACTGTGAAATTTGGATAAGGTAGAGAAGAGATATATGGGTTCTTGTAGTAGAAATTTCATAACCAGAATTGCAAAATTGGATTCATGTCATGTTATAAAAACTCATTCTTGGGAAGAAGATAAAGACAACAAATTTTGGGAGAAGTAGACTGGGTGAATGAAGAAGTAACTAACATATTTGGTGAATAAATAATCAACAAGCAGACTTGGTGAAAGAAAAAGAAACTAACGAACATTTTGAAGAAGTAGCATGTAGGTTGGTGCTTATGAATGTTTGTATCAGTGGGGATTGTTGTCTCATGTAGGTTAGTTCATATAAAGTAGCAAAGGGTATTGGTGGCTCTTATAAGTTGGTGCCTATCAAGTATCAAAGGTGATTCGTATGTCCTATAGGTTTGTTCCTAAAAAGTAGCATAAATGATTGATGTAAAAATAGGTTGGTTCCTACAAATTGATGTAACAATAAGTTGGTGTCTATAAGATCTTTCATATAAAAAAGTTTTGGGTTTTTCTACCATAAGTGTTTCCATGTCTATCTTGTGTTACCCATTCAATTTATGATATTGATATTTTATGATGTTTACGTTAAATACGTAAATTTTTTAAGTATATTGATTCAACCCACCTCTTAGTATAATTGTGAATTCCAACAATCTCTTCCTTGTACCAATTTACCTATTCTTAGTATACCCACTACATCCACATAGTTTTTGTTAGGTCCCTATAATACTATTATATTCCCCTTATTGTTATTTTTAGTGTGTCCCACTATTTTATTGTTGTGCCCACGTACCCCCCATGTTGTTATTGTTGTGCCCTTACATTATTATTGATATGTAGGCTTTGATTATATTGTGACCCCTTAGACCCCTATATATACCGAGGTCTTATCATTTGTTTCATCCAAGAATTATTCATTTATATAATGTAAAGGATGTTCCCCCCTCGAAGAGGATAATTTCTAGTTCATTAATCTATATTTTCCTCTATTTTTTGAGCTAGTTGCATAAAATTTGGTATCAGAGCTTTGGATTCTAGGGTTTCGTTGCTTCAAACAGGATATCGTGGAATTTTCTCTATAATTTTTTTTTATATGAATCTTTAGAAGATGAAATTTCGACCAGGTGGATTCGAAATCTTGGTAAACGTCGTGCCATAATTTCAGATCTTGGTTCGCTATATTTTTTGAGATATAGTTCGAATAAGTTAGGGTTTTTTCATTCTCCAGAATTCAGTCTCAAACAAGCGGCCGAGAGAAAATAATCCTAACTTTCTTTCTAGAAATCGTATTGGAATTTCATAAAATGTGATAGAAAGAGAACATATTATATTTTTTTGTGTATCAATTTATGGGCCGAAAGCTGAAACGATGACACGTGACATTACATACAAGTTTGCTTTACTGAACCAATCCATAATCATGCCATTGTGGGATATTTTACATAAAATTATTTTGAAGAAACCAAATTTGGTCTAACTTATGAAATTGGAAAGAAGACTCAGAGGGATAACACAGGAAGGAATTTCAGACCTTGGATATCTGAAATTACATATTTACAATTGTTTAAATATCGAGCTCCTAAAATAAAGAAAAAGGTATGTTTTTTTTTTTTTTTATTGCATAATTTTTAAAAATCAGATCAAAGTGATTCCAAGCGAATATTGAAGTATATATATGATTATTGGGCTCTAAATTTCCTCCCAAAAAAATAATTCTAAACCCATTAAGAACTCGGAAAGCTCTACTATGACGCATGAAGAGGAAGAATTGCAACATAATATATCAAAATTATGGGACCAAGTGCAAAAAAATCACTCTCACAAAGAGAAACCAAAGATGAACTAAAAGGGGACATTGATGTCTTAAAAGGGGACATGTATGGTTTAAAATCTGAAATAAAATATGACATGGATGGCTTAAAAGAAGACATTGATGGTATAAAAGGAAACATGGAGGTTTTTAAGGTAGACATGGATGTGATGAACATACAATTGGAAGGGTTGAAAAAGTTGTTGCAAGAAAGGATTACCTGTGGGGAAAAGGTAATCCATGAAAATCATGATGAGGACAAAAGGAATATCAATTGTGATTTTAAAGACTCCAATGCGGGGTTTAAGAACCACCACATTCCAAAGATAGATGTGATGAAGTTTTATGGCAAGGATCCGATAACATGGATACTACAGATGGAGTAATATTTTGATCTACAAGATGTGCATCCCTCACAAATGGTACATATTGCATATTTATATTTAGAACCCAATCAGTTTGTACGGTATATATGGATTTATTATCGTAAACCACTTGTCACCTGGTCAATTTTTACAGAGGAAATGATAGCACATTATGAAGATACAAAGAACAACACCTTCTTTAGCCAATTGATAAATCTCAACCAAAAGGGTTGAATGGAAAAGCGCATTGAAGACTTCCAAAAATTGAATATTAGGGTAACCGATATTCCAGAGGAGCATATGGTTGATGTCTTCATAGGGAATTTAAAACATAACATCCAACATGAGGTTCACTTATGGGAACCTGATTCATTGGAGAAGGCATTCAAGGTGGTAAGAAAAGTTGAAAGCAAAATTATGGCAACAAGGAAGTCTACCACTCACAACTATAAATATGGAAGTGTTGTTGTTCCTAGCCTTCCACAACCTACAAGGTTGAAAGCACAAAAATTGGAGGAAAAATAGCAAAATGGATTTGTTATAGTTGCGATAGAAAATAAGCTAAAGGTCATAAGTGCACTGAGAATATATTATTTTACACGGATTGTGAAGAGGAGGAAGAAAAGGAACAAGAAACATCAAAACAAGAGTATATACACCAAGAACCAACCTAGAGAAAGAAGAAATGAATATAACCATATATTGTAATGCATTGGAAGGAATTACCACTCCTCAAACTCTCAAGATAGAAGGATATATCAAGAATTAAAAGGTAATAATTTTGATTGATTTGAGTAGTACCCATAATTTTATTCATTGTAAGATAGCCAATGAATTGAATTGTTTCCCATATCTAGCACCAGAGTGTCAAGTGATGGTTGCAAATGGATGAACTATAAATTTCTCTGGAAAGTGCCATAATATCAAGCTAGCCATAGGGGAATATGTATTGAACCATCCAATGCTTTCCATTCCAATGGGGGGTGCTGATGTTGTACTAGGAGTCCAATGGTTACAATCTTTTGAGACGATATCTTTTAATTTTAAAGAACTTTTCTTGATTTTTTTTGGAAAGGAAATGAAGTTGAATTAAGGGGTATTGCAAGGAAACCAGGAAACATAATTAGCTCTAATGGCATGACAAAGATTAAGAAGAAATAACAATGAAGCGCCATTGCAAAATTATGCTCACTAGAGGTTCAAACATTGAAATCATCTCTTTCTATAGATCTCCAAAAAGTCTTGGACAATCATTCCAAGGTATTTGAAACTCCCAAAGGCATACCACGTATTTGTGATCATGATCATGCTATTCGGTTGATTCTAGGAAGTGTCCCTCCAAACATCAGACCTTACATATATCCATATTCCCAAAGGAGTGAAATTGAATGCATGGTTGCAGACATGATAGAGGATGGTATAATTCAACCTATTCAAAGTTCTTTTTCTTCTCCAATAGTATTGGTGCACAAGAAGGATGGATCATGGCATATGTATCTGGATTATAGGGAGCTCAAAAAGATAAATATTAAAGATAAATTTCCCATTCCTATCATTGATGAATTGTTGGATGAATTACAAGGAGAAATTTATTTCACCAAGTTGGATCTTCATTCAGGATATCATCAAATTAGAACGAAGACTGAAGAAATTTCAAAAACAACATTCGGAACTCATGAGGTTCATTATGAATTTATGTTCATGCCTTTTGGACTTATTAATTAACCTTCCACATTTAAAGGTTTGATGAATTCCATTTTCAAACCCTTCCTTAGAAAAGTTGTGTTACTATTTTTTGATGAAATACTAATCTATAGCAATTCTTGGAAGGATCATGTTCAACATGTCGACAGGGTGCTCCAACTATTGGAGGAGAAAAATTATATGCCAAAACCTCCAAATGTTTATTTGGAGTACAGGAGGTGGAATATTTGGGTCATGTTGAATCTCATGAGGGTGTTAAGGTAGACCCTAACAAAACTAAAGCCATTAAGGAATGGAAAATCCCCACAACCATAAATCATCTTCAAGGATTTCTTGGGTTGACAGAGTATTTTCACAATTTTGATAAGAATTATGGGAGAATAGCATCACATCTAACAACATTACTGAAGAAAGATGCTTTTTCTTGGACTCGAGAAGCAACTAAGTTCTTTGAACATATTAAATAGGCAATGTGTCAAGTATCAGTCTTAGCTACACCACACTTCACAAAAACCTTTATTGTGGAATGTGATGCCTCAGGAAATGGAATTGGTGTTGTTTTAATGCAAGAATGAAGACCCATATATTTTGAAAGTCATTCAATCAAAGGAAAGTATTTACATAAACCAATTTATGACAAAGAAATGTTGGAAATACTACATGCACTAAAGCAATGGATACCTTACCTAATGGGAAGACACTTCAAGGTAAAAAAAAATCATGATAGTGCTAAATAATTTTTGGAACAAAATTATCTTCATAAGAGCAACAAGAATGGGTCACAAATATGTTGGGTTATGACTTTGAAATCATCTACAAAAAAGGGAAACAAAATTTTGTTGCATATGCACTCTCAAGAAAGGATGAGGATGTGGAAGCATTTCTTTGTGCCATTTCTATTAGCCAACCTAATTGGATAACTAAAGTGAATGGAAGATTGACGAAGAGGTGTGAACAGTCATTGAAAAGTTGCATCAATATCCCAGTAAATCTGATACATTTATCTAGAGAAATGATTCATTATGGTACAATGATCGCGTATATGTTTGTAATAAATCTCAACTCAAGAAAAAAAATCTTTTGGAATTGCACACCTCCCCCTTAGGAGGGCACTCAGGATTTTTAAAAACTTACCATAGTGTCAAGAAGATTTTTTTTGGGATGACCTTAAATCTGATATTCATAATTTTTTGGAAGAATCTTTGGTTTTCAAACAAAATACAATTGAGACAATTAAGACCCCAGGTCTGTTACAACCGTTAGCCATCCTGAGTCAGCCTTGGGAGGAGGTCCCAATGGATTTTATCACAGTTTTACCCAATTCTAAAGGAAAGAGTGGCATCATGGTGGTATACTGCATTTATGGAAACAATTCAAAAGCTACATGGAGACCCAAAGATTACTGTAAGTGACAGAGATCCCATTTTCATTGGAACTTTTTGGATGGAATTATTTTCTTGTCTTAGTACTCAATTAGGTAATAGTTCATCTTATCATCCTGAATCTAACGAGAAAACTGAGACAGTGAACAAATGTTTGGAAGAATTTCTTTTTTGTTGTGTATATGATAAACAAACACAATGGGTCAAGTGGTTACCTCTAGCTAAATGGTGGTATAACACTTCCTTCCAAACTATAGCAAAAATGATCCTGTTTATCGCACTTTATGGATATCATCCACTATCCATCATATCATTTTTAAGAGAAAATTCTAAGGTTAAAGCAGTGGAAGATCACATCAAGTATTAACAACTATTTCTACAAATCTTAAAGGATAACCTAACTCTCACTCAAAATCGAATGAAACAATATAAACCATACAAACAAATTTCACTCAAGAAAATTAAGAAGGATAATAAACTATCACCCAAGTACTATGGTCCTTACAAGTTGTTGCAAAATATTTGTACTATGGAATAAAAATTGGAGTTGCCTTCATCTTCCCGAGTACACCCATTTTTTCATGTTTTATTCCTAAAGAAGGTTATCGGTGACAATATCCCAGTTGAAACAATGTTGTAATAACTTGAAAAAGAAGGAAAAATCATATTTTAACCTAAAGCAGTCACAAAAATAAGAACCCGATAGCTACATAATCGATTAATTTTAGAGTATCTCATTAAGTGGAAGAACTTACTAGCTAAAGATTCCACATGGGAGGATGCTAATTTTATACAAAAGCATCTGGAACTACTCAAGCGTTGAGGAAAACAACTTTTTGAAGGAGAGGGCAATGTTAGGTCCCTATAATACTAAAATATTCCCCTTATCGTTATTGTTAGTGTATCCCCCTATTGTTATTGTTGTGTTGATGTATCCCCCATGTTGTTGTTGTTGTGCCCCATAGAAGCCCAATATTGTTATTTTTGTGCCCTTGCATTATTATTAATATGTAGGCTCTGATTATATTATGATACCTTAGACCCATATATATACTAAGAAGGTCTTATCATTTGTATCATCCAAGAATTGTTCATGTATATAATGTAAAGGAGGTTTCCCCCTCGAAGAGGATAATTTTTAAGTCATTGATCTATCTTTTCTTATATTTTGTGAGATGGTTTCTTAACAGTTTCCTACATCCATATTTGTTTTTGAAAAGGAGAAAACCTTGATTTAAATGATAGTAGTGGGCTTCCACTTGATTTAGGTATAACCATAGGTAGTTCAGTTACACATAATGAATGTTTTCCTTTTAGTTGCAACATTGATCTTAGGTTTGGACCTGCAACCAATGATACTAATGTGGTTGGGGTTAGTAACTCCCTTGGACGTAGTAGTGTGGGAGGATTTATGATTTCTAATGGTTTGCAAGGTTCATAATTCATCGACCATGATTTATTTTCTAATACTA
Source organism: Pinus albicaulis (assembly GCA_034641835.2). Lineage (NCBI taxonomy): Eukaryota > Viridiplantae > Streptophyta > Pinopsida > Pinales > Pinaceae > Pinus > Pinus albicaulis. Next base: position 1,165,270,065 of record CM076578.1, on the reverse strand, counting down.
CTTTTTCTTTCTTGTCTACCTTGAACCTACCAAACTAATACCAATTAAAAAATAACTCCATAAAGAATCAACCCTTAAGGTCAATTTTACTTACTAAATTTCCATTATACATACCTAATTTTGACAAGAAGCTTGGAAATGATCCTTGTACCCATGTCATGAGATTCAAAATATGGTGTTTATCCAACTCTTTGGTAGATGATAGTGTTATATCACATCTTTTCCAATGAACCTTGATAGGGAGCACCATGAATTGGTATGTTGTGTTTCTAGGTGTTCCATTTCATGATAGCATTCTTAACCCATTTTAAACTCCTATCTATTATGAAATGGGAACTGAACTCTATACACATTTATGTTAGAATATTTCTCCTCATATTTCTAATCATACCTATAATATACCTCAAATTTACAAAATAAAAATAAAAATCCTATGCTAGTTTATATTTTTACTTGTCTTATTATGATGTTGGTGTTGGGTCATAAAGATGATTGTTGAGTCATAATAATACCATCTCTCTAAATCAAACAACAACCAGATGCTTCGCAATAATAATGAAAAGATCCAACTTTAACCATATGCATAATTGAACAAAAATTATGCTAAAACTAATCAAACGAGTATAAAAGCGTTGGGAAATGATGAAAGCATTTAAACAATTATGAAAACATTGGTTGTAAGCAAGAAAGCATGAATGATGAACTATTCTAATGAAAGTGAAAGTCGTAGCATCTTATGTTCACAATTCAACCAATTAAATGATATCTCACAAAATGCAATAGATGACTGGAAACACAAGTTTTGTAATTAAATGTATAGCACAGAAGTAGCAGAGAAAACTCCCAGGGTTGGGCCCAAAGCCACCAGAAGTCTATCGCTAAGGAAAACTCAGAGATTGAATATTCAAAAACTTCAAAATATTTATTAAGCTGGAGATTAATATATTAACACAACTGGACAATTCTGTCTCGATATACCTATTACAGAAGAAATTTTATATTCAGATCTGTCTATCTTGTTCATCTTCGGCCTTTTAAAGGTGAATTCAATAGTGGTAACGGGTCCTTTCCATATGGGATTCTACTGCTCGTGGCTGTCATTTGAGTCCCCCAAGCGTGGAAGTGCCTTTCCATATTCCGTCGGCCCATGCAAGCCATCATGATCCTGTTTGCTTCTCTTGTCAGTTGTCTTTTAGTTATCATCAGTTCAGCTGATTTGTTTCCTTGTTAATAAAGATACCATGAGTCAATTTTCCAATATTAAACATCCCTTTTATCATCAGTTCATTTTGTCCTGAATTTACATTAACTCCCTTTCCTTTATTGCTAAGATGAGGGGAAAATTCGTAGAAGTACATAATAATTCGTGGTAAAGATAGGGTGAAATGTACCTTATTCTTGGCCCAACATACTCCCCTGCTTACCTATTTGCAGGTCCTTGTGCAAACAAATGGTTGAGGTGTAATTGGGTCAGAGAATATGCAGGGTAGACTTCTTATTTATAGAGTCTGAAGCCATATTTTTGTCTAATATTTGCAAAGGCGGAGTTTGTGTGCCCCTCTGGCAGCTCATAATCGTGATGATAATCCTCAGGGGGGTACCAGATGAGAGGGAACCTGCACCTGCAACCTATCCATGTAGGGCCCATGTTGAAGATTAGATTGTTGTATAAAAGGAATCTGGAGGTAGCTGCTTTGAATTTTTTGTAACCAAATGGCTCTTTGTTTTTCACATTGTTCGTGGAGGCTATCCACCTCTATTTGGCTACTACCAAAGCTACTTCTTGAATGTCCTCGAAGTAATCCCACCCATGCTGTATGATATCCTTGTGGATAGGTCCCAGTTTAGTCCTTACTCCTTTCCTTTGCATGAAATTCTTATGCTGGGTGAATAGGTACAAGGGTCTAGTAGGCTCCCTCCTAACCCATAGATTTAGGCCATGCTCCCTCTTCTGGAAGGTTTTGTAGGCTTTAGCTCACAGATTTTGGTTCTTGGAAAAATATAGGAAAGCATGGAATTGAACATCCCATACAAAGGGGTTGGGATTAATTTCCCTGTGCTCCTCTAGAAAGAAATTGTGTAAGTATAATTCACACAAAAGATATTGGACCTTCTCATTCTGCACATTGTAGCATTGGATGAATTCCTCAATAGTTTTAAAATTCGCGGGCTTCCATGCCCTAACAACCTTGATTTTCAGAAGTAGATACCATTCTACTAAAAATAGAGCATAGTTTGTGGTTGGTGCCCTACACGTTAGTACATCAAAGTAAAGAGAACAAACCATACTGGTTTGCTTCTTGGCTTGTTCAACCTAATCCTATGCTTTCTTTACCTTCGCCTTTTCTTCTATGAGTTGAGAAAATGTCTCATCTTCGGTTGCAGAAAGGTATTTGAAATTCTTCAATAGTTCCTAATGTTCTTGTGCGGGTACTACTTCCTTTTTGCACTGTGCCAATTCATGTTGGGTTTGAATTAATTCATTATGAAAATTTTGATTGGAAACCCTTTCTACTAGGGGAGTGTAGGGAGGTGTCTCCTCCGTTTAAGTTTCCTTTTCTTCCATAAGTTTCATCCTAGTCTGCACAGAAGCTTCAGCAGTGTCCACTAGGTCAGTTTGTACCTCAATCTCAGCAGTGTCTATCAATTGGGTGACAAACTCTTTTTGGTTTTCTATGGTAGCCAATTCTATCATAGGCTTCCGAGCCTTGCTTACTTACTTCAACTGTTTCTTCAGATTTTTTGTCATTTTTCTTAGCCTCTTGCAGGTCCTGCTCATTTTCCTTAACTTATTTTAAGCTGATTTCTCTTCTAGCATGGTTTTGGTAGGGGATGGAGGAGAAGCAGCTTCGTTTTCAAGAACAGTGGTGCCAGTTCCAAGGTTATCAATGGTGATATTTCTTTCCCGTGCTCCAGAGTTTATTTCTGCATTAATGTCTCGACTAGGTGAGATAATGTTCCCTTCAGGTGTTAAGGGCACTGTCTCCATGCCTACATTTTGTTCTAAGGGGACGGTGTCCTCTGACTTATTTTCAGATTCAACTATCCCTTCTTCCTGGTCTTCCCTATTCACCCAATCACTCTCGGGAGGAGATAAGGCCCTAAAAGCCTATGATTCATCCAAGTAGGGTAATATTTCAATGTGGCCAGAGCTGTTGGTGGTGGCAGATTGATTCAACGGTTCCTATTGCTCCTCAGTTTGTCCAGATGGGCTTCCAATTTCATGGGATGCCCTAAATTTCTCTAGGACTCAGGCCATTTCTTCCTTATAGTCTTGTAAGGGTATGTTTTGAGGGCTTGAAGGTGGTGTATGTGATGGCCCTGCCTCATCTGGCAATTTCGAGGTGTCTTTCCGTGATTGAAATCTTTTGGACCATCTTTACTTCCCTGGTTCTGAAGTCGAAGCATGAGCCCTTTTCCCTCTTGCTCTCTTGGGTATGTTCATTCTAGGAAGCTCAATTTCTATTCCAATAGGGTTTTCTTCAGGGGCATGTAGGGCAGGATTAACAAAGTTGTCCCAAGATGTCTGATGTTTGCCTAGCTCATAAATGATAATTACTTGATTAAGCCATGGTGGTTGACGACTGCTTGGGGATTTTTTGCCTTTCTAATTTGAATAGTAGTGTCGTGTAATACAGAATTCAAGAAAGAAGGGAGATTAGCTAAAAAAAATTGTTTAAGAGCAGCTAACAATTTGACTTGGCGGGGTTTTACCACGTCTTGGCCTCCATCGCATGTGATGTATCTTTGAATGAACGCTGCCAATTATTTCCAAGGTTGTTGTAAGGGCGCGGGGTTAATCCCCTTTCCTTTCCGTTCCAATGGTTCTCCTCGGTCCTGGTATGCTGAGATTACTTCTCATAGAAGAAGGTGTTTTTTGGTCCACCTTTCTCCCTCTGCAGGTATTCCAGAGACCTCCGCGATGATGTCCTCTATGACCGGTATAATCCTTCCTTTGAGTCTGGTGTGTACCTCCTGTAGGTTCTACAGGAATTCACCTACCATTTCTGTGTCAAACCCTTGCATTTTGTGTAGGTATGGCAACCAACCAACTTGCTGAAGAATGGTATGAGCTGCGTTTGAGATTGGGAATATCGTGGGTTCATTTCGGAGAGATTTTCCTCCCATGGATGATGTGTTATCTAAAATAATTTCTCCTTCATTCTGCGTTTCTTCCGGCCCTGTTGGTTAGAATAAACACTTCATGCGAGTGAAAAAAATAAATTGCAACCTTATGGCGTAAAGGTATGTAACCTCATATCATAAATGCAATGATCTTTTTGGTCCCATCAACGTATCCAATGGAAGTTGTGTAGGTAATTCACATGCTTATTATTTATGGATATTTACACCCCCTCTCTTGGAATAAGGGCGTCCACGTCCTTAAGTACAAGAGATATTGGATCAATCATGAATGCATACGGGGGAAAATGTTAGAAATTGGTAATCATAGTTTGTACGAGAGAATGAAGTCTGTGGCCTTGGAGCTCAAGAAAAGAGGCGAGATTGAAATAATCATGAATGAGTGCGGAGCAAAGGTCAGAATTGGAATTTATCATAAGTGTATATCAGGTGGAAATGACCGCAGAAGGGGAGAAAGCGATATAGAAATTATTATGATAGGATGTCCTTATTTAATGGTATGTTATGACGAAGGCATGAAAATGATGGATAATGATTGGTGTCGTCATCCCTGAATTCAAACATGAAAGGATAATTCATAGTTAATTATGTGGGTAAATAGTATTATCACTTATTCGAGCAGTGCATTTATCTCGGGAATGGATGAAAATAGGAAATAAGGCATATATAAAAGTAGTTGGCTATTGTTATAAAAGTACTCTCATACCACAAGCAAAGCCACTGCTGCTAGCAGGAGTTCATAGCCTCAACAGGGTTGTTATTTTAACCCGAAAAATGAGCCAGAATACTCTATGTAAAGGTAGATATTTTTCTAATTTTATGGAGAGATAATCATGCTGGTGTGGTGGCTAGATAGTCAAGGTGCCCTCACCGGAATTGTAACAGAGTGATCAGGTCGGCTCGTGATGAGACCTCCTGTCCTTCAAGTAGTTGGATCTGTTGAGAAGGTCATTACCCTGGTGTGTTTCCCATTGTGGGCATGTCACCTGCTAAACCCTTATGATCATGGTAGGTTGGCTCGTGATGAGACCCCCTATTCTCTCTTAAAAATTTGCATATAGACATAATATTTTTTTTTTGAAAAGTAGTAATTTTGCTTTGTTTTATGAAGAGACCACTATGCTGGTGTGGTGGCCAGATAGTCATAGTGCCATTCACTGGGATTGTAATAGAGTGATTAGGCCAACTCGTGATGAGACCTCCTATCCTTCAAGCAGTTGGAGCTGTCGAGAAGGTTATTACCCTAGTGTGATGGCCATTGTGGGCATGTCACCTGCTAAACCCTAATGATCATGGTAGGCTGGCTCGTGATGAGACCCCCTATTCTCTTTTAAAAATTTGCATTTAAACATAATATTTATTGTTTATACATGAAGGGAGGCTCATTAACTCAAGATTTATGGATGGTGTGAGAAGTAAAAAAATAATGCCAATACAATTAATACTCCTTATTCCTATATCCTTATGTCAAATGGGAATGCTACTCGAGAGTGTAGAAAGATATATCGTTATAATACTATGAATTGTGTGATAACATGTTTGAACAGGAGATTTCTAGCCCTTCATTGCATAGATATACCATGTTAGCTTCTGGAGTAGAGATTTCCATCAAAGTTCCAAAGGATCATCATATTAGTAATATTACTACTTTTCTCATTTTCAGGTGCCAATTCCTGCTTAGAAATATCTTTTACAGCTAGGGTGTGGAATGAGGAGTGGGTTTTTGAGAAGAGATCATCAAAAAGGAAGAAGGATCATGCTTAGAAAGGGAAGAAAAAGAATTAGTTGTTCAATCCGATTGAACAGCAAAAACAACACATGGTTGTTCAATCCAATTGAACAGCAGCTATTCAATTATATTGAACAGCAATCGTTCAAAGATTTGAACAACAACAAATAAACACGCAAAAGGACATTGTTGTTCAATCCGATTGAACAGCAGCTGTTCATTTGGATTGAATAGCAGTCGTTCAAAGATTTGAAAAAAAAAAATAAACACACAAAAGACATGGTTGTTCAATCTGATTGAACAGTTGCTGTTCAATTGAATTGAACAGCAGTTGTTCAAAGATTTGAATAGCAAAAATAAACAAAAAAACTCATGGTTGTTCAATCCGATTGAACAACAGTTGTTCAATTGGATTGAATAGTAGTCATTCAAATATTTGAACAACAAAAATAAACACGCAAAAGACACGGCTGTTCAATCTGATTGAACAACAACTGTTCAATTGAATTGACAGCAGTCGTTCAAAGATTTGAACATCAAAAATAAACACACAAAAGACACGATTGTTCAATATGATTGAACAGCAGATGTTCAATTGGATTGAACATCAATCGTTCAAGGATTTGAACAGAAAAAATGAACATGCAAAATACATGGTTGTTAAATCCGATTAAATAGTAGTTGTTCAATTAGATTGAACAACAGCCGTTCAAAGATTTAAGCAACAAAAGGGACGATGAAGGAAAAGGATAAAACTATGAGTATGAAGAATGTACAATAAAATAAGAAAACTATGAATTGCAGGGAAATTATATACAATATTTACAAAAGGAAGTAGCAAGCTCTCATGTACTTAAAGTTGTCGGGAAATCACCCCCTGCTGCTAAAATTTGGATGGTAGGATCATTGCGTACTTGTTGGTAGAAAGACTCCCTTGTAAGTGGTTTGTGCTAGAGGCACACTCTATGCCCGTTGACTCGAAATGTAGAACCAGATCCATCTATGGTGGTCAAGGTGAGGGTACCATTGTTGTGTACTTCGTGAATTTCATATGGACCGAGCCATGTTGTTTGTAACTTGCCCAGAAATTCTTGGAATTTGGAGTCATAGAAAAGCACACAGTCTCCTTTCTGGAATGTCTTATTTTTTATGAGGTTTTCATACCATTAGTTTGTTGTTTTTGGATGATTGCAATGTGCTGAAAATATGGTAGTCGTATTTCATCTAATTCATTTATTTGCTGGAGTCTTCTAATCTGGGCTTGCGTCAAGTTTGGCCCTACCTCCTGGGTTGTCCTTATAGTCTTTACTTCGAATTCGATAGGAAAAATAGGCTCTCTTCCAAATACTATATGATAAGGAGAATATTCAGTGGTGCTTCGCCATGTTGTGCAGTAAGCCCACAAGGCCTCTGGTAGTCTAGTAGCCCAATCCCAACGATGTGTTGATACTATTTTAGTGAGAATTTCCTCAAGGAATTTGTTAGTACTTTCAATCTGCCCGTTTTCCTGTGGGTGGTAGGGAGATGTGACTCTATGGATGATATGGTGGTTCTTCAGGGTGGCTGTAATTTTATTTCCCACAAATTGTACCCTTCCATCAGTTAGCACTTCTCATGGTAAGCCATATTGCACAAATAGCTCAAAAAGAAAATTAATCACAGATTCTTCCGTAGATCTTGATAAGGTTACTGTTTCTACCCACTTTATTATGTAATCTATGGAAATCAATATGTAGATCTTCTGGTTTGATGCCGGGTTGAATGGTCCAACGAATTTTAGTGCCCGTCGTTCAAACAGTTCTACTACCAATTATGGTTGTAATGCATTTCATCAGCTTGGCCTGGGCGACCCATTTTTTGGCAACTATCATAGGCTTGGACATATTTCTTGGCATCTTTAAAAATCGTAGGCTAATAATAACCCATTTTCAATACCTTGTGCCCCATTTTGCAATCTACAAAATGGCCACCATAAGGTCCATCATGACAGGCCCGTAGAATGTCATAAAGCTCGTCTTCCTAGATGCATCTTTGTATATGCATATCAACTCCTGTATGAAAGAGGTATCCACTAATACAGGAGAATATAGTACTGTGCTAAACAATCAGCTTCCGCTCCCTTGATGTTAAACATCTGGGTAGCTTTCCTACTGCCAGGTAGTTTTCTACATCTTCGTACCATGGTTTTTTTACCGCTACTGCGAACATATGTTCATCGGGAAACTGATCATCCACCGCTAGTGTGTCATCTGATATGGGAACTCTGGATAGGAAGTCTGCAACCACGTTCTCCTTCCCTGGACGGCCTTTGATAGTTATATCGAATTCCTGTAGAAGAAACAACCAAGGAGTTACTCTCCCATTTTTGATTGGTTTATTGGCTAGATATCTAATGGCGAGCGATCGGTATCCAAGAACTCTTTTTCTGTCACTGTATAGTTCAATTCAGTAGGAGTGAGATTCTTGCTGATATAATAAATAACATAGGGCCTTTTGTCCTCTTCTTGACCGAAAATTGCCCCTATCGTTGTTTTGGATGCATCTAAAGAAATGTGAAAGGGCAGCTTCCAGTTGGGACTACATAAGATCGGTGCTGTCAAGGCCAATTTCTTTAAATTTGTAAAAGAAGTGTCACATTTATCAAACCAATGGAATTCAACATTTCTAGTTAATGCATACAAGAGTGTAGCAATTTGTGAAAAATTCTTTATAAACCTGCGATAGTACCCTACATATCAAAGAAAATTGCGTACCTCTGTCTGTGTATAAGGTGTGGCTAATAAAAGGATTACTTCTATTTTTTTCGGGTCTACCTGTATTCCAGCTGTAGAGATATAGTGTCCTAGGATTACTCCTTCAGTCATCATCATGTGGCATTTTTCATTGATTAAACATAATATGGTAGCAATACATCGTTCCAATACATTTTCTAGTGTTTCTAGTGCTTGATCAAAATCATCTCCATATGGGGTAAAGTTGTCCATGTAAATTTCAATTCCTTCATTTATTAAATCAGAAAAAAAATTTGAGTATAGCTCCTTGGAAGGTTGTTGGGCCATTGGATATTCCAAATGGAAATACCCTGTAGGCAAATGTACCCCATGGGCAGGTAAAGGTTGTTTTATCCTGGTCTTCAAGGTGTAGAAATTTTCTGAATAATGATTAATTATCCACCGAGACTATCCTGATCACATACAATTCGAATTTATATGCAACACATAATCTCTTCCACTCAGATCATCACACATGCGGAAATAAAACAAGCGATAGCACATCAATTCATCATACACATTAACACAGTATGTATGGGGAAAGCTTATAGTTGAAAACCCCGCAGCTATTGTGTATATTATAATGGAGAAATCATGTAACAAAATCAGTACAATACTCCTCACAAGTAATCAGTACTATCTCATGAAGTTACACACAAACTAGCTTGGTTTTGAACAGGTTACTGGTTCAAAACTCACCGCCAATTTCCTTTCCTCTATTGTGCAATCATGGCCTGTCTAAATAGAGATCCAAGGTTTGAATCTCCTTGGCTTGACAGTGCAATCATCATGGGCAATTCCTCCAAGTGTGGTGCAAATCTCATGCACAACTGATGTCGCCACTGATAGCTAACTCAACTCTTTCATCTACCTCTTTCACTGGTCTCCACTGAACTGTCCATGCACTGTAGTGAACTGATGTGTTCTTGAGTTGAATAATGAGTTACTAATTAATGAATTAAATAATATTTAATTCACTCCACTCATTACTAGTTGATTAGCTAGTTAAACTAATCACAACTAGTTCAACTAAGTTAAACCGAACACAACTCCACTATTTGTCTCATTGACTCCACCAAACTTCTGCCATTGAAGTCCTAACTGAGGTCAACCATGCATGAGCTCACAAAACCCTTAGGAATAGCGTAATTCCTATGTCAGATGCATGAGCCACTTCCAAGGCTCGAACTGAAGTGCTCCAAGAGAGTAAACTGCTGTTTAGAGTCCAAATATTATTAAGGGTAAATAATATTTGACTTCCCTATTTTTAGGATAGGCAATCTAAAAATAGACTTCGACCTATCGACCTATAGGTCAAAAAATAGAGTCCCATATATTTTTACCAACATGACCAATACTCCAAGAATAACATACTGCAACCCCTGGACCATGCTCCATATGTCTAAAAATAGACATAGTCTAAAAATAGACTTTGCGCCAGAATTTGCCTGCGGGCCCACTTAGTGAAGGCGACTTCATTTCACTAAGCTCCATCATATTGCTGCATTTTCAACACTCCCTCTCAGCAAGATATGGATTATATGCAACCCCTATCCTACCTCTGTGGAATTCGAACTTGCTCCTGGTGAGCGCCTTCGTCAGGATGTCGGCATCCTGATCCTCCGTGGGAACATATGAAAGTAACATGATTCTCCGCTGAACACAATCTCTGATATGATGGTACCTGATGTCGATGTGTTTGGATCTATCATGAAATACTGGATTAACCGAGAGCTTAATGCAGCTCTGATTATCACAATAAATCACAGTAGGCTCCAAATGCAACCCGAACAATCCAACGAGGATCTTCCTCATCCAAATAGCCTCGCATGCAGCCAAACTAGCTGCCATGTACTCGGCCTCTGCTGAACTGAGTACCATGGATCTCTGCTTCCTGCTGTACCAAGAAACTGTTGTCGACCCAATGCTGAAAACTCCTCTGGATGTGCTCTTCCGGTCCGTTGGGCTCCCTGCCCAATCTGCATCAGTGAAGCCAGAAAGCTTCGTTCCATCCTCCTGTCTATACCATAGACCATATCCCGATGTGCCTCTAATATAACGCAATACATGCTTGCCTGCCTTCCAAAAGAGCTTGTTAGGCTTAACCATAGCTTGCGAAAGCTGGTTAACAGCATAGCATATATCGGGTCGTGTATTGACCAGATACATAAGCGACCCCACCAACTGTCGATAGACAGTGGCATCCACTACCTCCGCTGAAGTAGCATCCTCCTTCCTCCAACCACCGGGAAGAGGAGTGTCAACAGGCTTGCAGCCTTGCATGTTGAACCTCTCCAGAATCTCCCGGGCATACTTGCCCTGAGAAACAAACAGTCCTCCACTGCGCTGCCAAATCTCCAATCCTAGGAAATAATGAAGGATGCCCAAGTCCTTCATCTCAAACTCTCGTGCAAGATCCTCCTTGCATGAAAGTATCAACTGCTCATCGCCGGTCAAAATCAGATCATCTACATACAGTACGATGATCAACAGCTTCCCCTCCACCACAATCTGGTACAGGTTTGGATCCGCCTCACTCTTGGAGAATCCAAGCCGGGTGAAGTAGCTGTCTATCCGAGTGTACCAAGCACGAGGTGCTTGCTTCAGCCCGTACAGTGCTCTCTTGAGTCGGCACACATGCGACTCACTGCTGAAGATCTCGAAACCTTCAAGCTGCTCTATGTACACTTCCTCCTCAATGACTCCGTTGAGGAACGCAGTCTTCACATCCATCTGATGAATGTGCCACCCCATCTGCGCTGAGAGAGCAAGGATCGTCCGTATGGAAGAGTACCTTGCGACAGGTGCAAAGGTCTCCTCATAATCGATCCCCTCGATCTGTGAAAAGCCACGAGCGACAAATCTTGCCTTGTACTTCTCCACACTCCCATCAGCCGCCTGCTTCACTTTGTAGATCCATCGCGAACCCACCACTGATTTCCCCACCGGTCTTGGGACAATCTCCCATGCACTGTTCCTGACGATCGAATCATATTCTTCGATCATGGCATCAACCATGCGGGTTCCTCCACAGCTTCCTCAAAAGAGGATGGCTCCGTCACAACACATTGACTCACAAGAGCCATGTATCCAGTGTACCGATCCAGTGACTTCCTCTGTCTGCGCTGTGCTGTAGGTGGTCCTACAACCTTCTCTGCATCTCGAGCCAGTCGCTCAGCTTCTGTAGTGCGCATGCGCCCTCTGATGGTTGGCGCTGCATGGGTGGTTTCTTCCACCTCTTGAACTTCCTCTTGTGGCTGATCCACATTCGGAAGCTCCTCCTTAGGAACTAACAGCTCCTCATCTGCATGCAAGTGTAGCTCCCTCTCAAGCGAACACTGCATGGCTTTCTCCTCCTGAAATTTTATATCCCGTCGCACAACAGTCTTGCGACTGTCTGAAAAATACACCCAATAGTTGTGAGGTGTATCAGTGTACCCCACAAATATTCCAACCTCTGCGGTCGGATCCAACTTCCTTCTTGCATCCTTCGTCACATGCATGTAGATAGGAGAACCAAAAATTCTCAGATGAGAAATATCAGGCCTCTTGCCAGAATAAGCCTCCTCCGGTGTACTCATACCAAGAACCTTGTGAGGACAACGGTTCTGCACATATACTGCTATATTGCATGCCTCAGCCCACAAGTGAAGGGGTAGGCCCTGATCATGCAACATCGCCCGTGCAGCACCCACGATTGTTCTGTTCTTCCGCTCATCCACCCCGTTCTGCTGTGGGTTATGGGGTACGATGAGCTCTCTCCGAATCCCTTCTGCGCTGCAGAACTCCTTGAATTCAGCCGAGATGAATTCACACCATTATCACTCCTTAGAGCAATCACCTTCTTCCCTGACTCCCTCTCGACCAGTGCTTTAAACTCACAGAACTTCGTGAATGTATCGCTCTTCTTCTGCATGAAGAAGATCCACCACTTTCGAGAGAAATCATCAACAAAGATCACATAATACCTGTGCTTTGCTGTCGAAGCAACTGAGAAAGGACCATACACGTCTGTGTGAACTCTCTCAAGGATCGTCATGGCACGACTATCCTTCTCGTGAAAGGTGGCTTTCACATACTTCCCCAAGGTACACCCCTTGCACTGATCTGACTGCGCAAAAGTGACCTTAGGAAGCCCAGTAGAAATCTGCTGCAGGATCTTCAAGGCTCCATGGTGAAGGTGGCCCAATCTCCTGTGCCACAGTTCGCCCTCATCATCCCGGCTCACCACTTCTCCTGCCTTGCATGCCAATTTTGCGCATCCATCTACCTGCAACTGATAAAGGTTCTTGGTTCGAACCCCTATCTTCCAGGTCTCTCCAATAGTCTTACTGCGCAGGAAGGCTTTTCCTTCGCTGAAGACCACATCATACCCCTTATCCTCCAACATCGCCACAGAGATCAAGTTCTTCTTCAATCTAGGTACATGCATGACATCCTTCAATACAAAGGGTTTACTAGACTCCCTCTGAAAGGATATGGTACCGATACCAGTCGCACTGTATCTACCATCATCGCCCATCTCGATGTGCACACCCAAATCTTTGTCCTCCAGATCTGAGAACAACTCCCGATCTCCCATCATATGAAATGACGCACTGCTGTCCAAGAACCACACCGATCCCATCACACTTGAAACCAAGCATGCGATCAATGAAAATCCAAGCTTGAACTGTGAAGCCAAAGCTTCTCCATCTATAGATCTTCCCACTTGCTTGTTTTTCTTCTTCTTTAGACAATTGGTAGCATAATGTCTGTGATCATGGCAGTGAAAACACTTCACTTTCGCCATATCCTACTTCTTGCCCTTTGCACCAGAATGATAAGTTTTCTTACCCTTCCCCTTCTTTGCTTTGGCAACCAAAGCGCAATTTTCTTCATCAGCTCCCTTTGATGAAGATCCATCTCGAGTAGTCCTCCTTATCTCCTCCTACATGAGATCCGCCCAAAGGCGCTCCCATCCCGGCAGCTTCTCCCGACCATTGACACTATCTTGATATGAGTGCCAAGCCTTCGGAAGACCAAGGCGAGCCAGGTCGACCATGTCCTCATCTTCGACGGTCACCCCCACACTTCCCAGCTCATCTCTGCATTGAGTGAACTTCGTGAGGTATTTGGCGATACTGTCGCCTTTCTCCATCTTGATGTTCCTGAGCTTATCTTTGAGCGCCATCTTCCTTTGGTCGCTCTTACTCTGGAATAGATCCGTCAAAGCTTTCCACATTAAAAATGGAGAAGCCTTTCCATGCAGGCTGGATACAATATGATCCTTGACGCCCTCCAACAGGATCCTTCGACATTTCGCCATCTTCTTTTGCCATGCTTCGACTTCAGCAGGATCAGTGGGCCTTTGGACATCCGTATCCATGAACTCCTTTAGTCCATTATCTTCTAATACTGCCTCCATGCGATCCTTCCATGCAACATAATTCGAACTGCCTTCAAGAGCATATTCGAGTCGCAAACCGTTGAAAGACATTTTCAACACTGGCACCAAGAAAACAAAACTGCTGCAAAATTTCGAATTCCACCTCAAAGCTCAGCCGCTCTAGATATGTGAGAACAAATTATTTCTAGCACAGAGATTGACTGCAAGGGGCATTTACCAGACCTTTCACTTTCCGAAGAAAGATGAATCCGGAGGCTACCTGGCCCGCATGCAGACTCTGTCTACCGAAATAAGTTTGTAATCACTGTGATGATCAATCTCTGCTTCAATAGCTCAGATACCATGTAGAAATTTGCTGAATAATGATTAATTATCCACCGAGACTATCCTGATCACATACAATTCGAATTTATATGCAACACATAATCTCTTCCACTCAGATCATCACACATGCGGAAATAAAACAAGCGATAGCACATCAAATCATCATACACATTAACACGGTATGTATGGGGAAAGCTTATAGCTGAAAACCCCGCAGCTATTGTGTATATTATAATGGAGAAAACATGTAACAAACTCAGTACAATACTCCTCACAAGTACTCGGTACTATCTCATGAAGTTACACACAAACTAGCTTGGTTTTGAACAAGTCACAGGTTCAAAACACACCACTAATTGCCTTGCCTCTATTACGCAATCATGGCCTGTCTAAAAAGATATCCAAGGTTCGAATCTCCTTGGATTTACAGCGCAATCATCATGGGAAATTCCTCCAAGTGTGGTGCAAATCTCATCCACAACTGATGTCGCCACTGATAGCTAACTCCACCCTTTCATCTACCTCTTTCACTGGTCTCCACTGAACTGATCATGCACTGTAGTGAACTGATGTGTTCTTGAGTTGAATAATGAGTTACTAATTAATGATTTAAATAATATTTAATTCACTCCACTCATAACTAATTGATTAGCTAGTTAAACTAATCTCAACTAGTTCAACTAAAATAAACAGAACACAACTCCACTATCTGTCTCATTAACTCCACCAAACTTATGCCACTGAAGTCCTAACTGAAGTCAACCATGCATGATGCCATCAAACCCTAGGAATAGCGTAATTCCTCTGTCAGATGCATGAGCCACTTCTGTAGCTCGAACTGAAGTGCTCCAAGAGAGTAAACTGTTGTTTAGAGTCCAAATATTATTAAGGGTAAATAATATTTGACTTCCCTATTTTTAGGATAGGCCGTCTAAAAATAGACATCGACCTATCGACCTATAGGTCAAAAAATAGAGGTCCATCTATTTTTACCAACATGACCAATACTCCAAGAATAACATACTGCAACCCCTGGACCATGCTCCATATGTCTAAAAACAGACTTTGCGCCAGAATTTGCCTGCGGGCCCACTTAGTGAAGGCGACTTCATTTCACTAAGCTCCATCATGTTGCTGCATTTTCAACACAAGGGCTATCTGGATTTGCTTGTAACCATTGAACCCATCAAGGAAGGAAAAGAACCATTTTCCTGCCAATGTATCGAGGACTTGGTGAATAAAAGGAAGGGGGAAGTGGTCCTTCTATGTTGCTTTACTTAGTTCTATGTAATCCACACAGATTCTCCACTTCCCATTCTTCTTAGGAACGACTACTAAAGGAGAGACCTACTGTCTGAGATAGGATAAATCAATTTTACATCTAGCAGCTTTTGAATTTCATCTTTTATAGTGTATTTCAGATACAGGTTTAGCCTCCATTGAGGTTACCGAATAGGTCAATCCTCCTTATCAGTATATATGTGATGTGTGCATAACTGAGGGTCCATACCCTTCATGTCTGGGTAGTCCCAAGAAAATGCTCCCTGATACTTCTATAAACCTTTATGAGATTTTTCTTTTGGTCATTATCCAGACTTCCATTGACATTTAAAACTTTCCCTTGCTCAATTTCAATTGGTATGTTGTTGCGAACAATGGTCGTGGGTATGTGTTGATTATCAATGTCTGCCAAGGGGTCTTCTTATGTTTCATCATCAAGAACTATTTTTAACATTTGGCATTTTAAGTTTCCGGACGTAAATGACCGATTCAAGAAGTTATTTATTACATCATCTTTAGTTTGATCTTTGAATTCAAGAGCTTCAACTATTGTCAGTGGTGAATGGATATTTTGTTCCCAGTATGTATGTGGATGCCCGTGAATATTTACCATGGGTAGACTTGGTTTGGCAGGCGGGTAAATGATAATGGTTTTTATGGAATCACCTCTAGCAATGGTCATGCTTCCTGTCCGACAGCCGATGTAAGCATTGAATTTTGCTAACCAAGGTCGACCAAGTATCAGGGGGTGTCCATCCATCCTACTTTTTGGGTTAATAACTAAAAATTCAGTTGGATATTCCCGTGAGTGCACAGAAACTAGGATGTCTTGTAATATTCCTTCTGGTTTGATAACAGATCTATCATCAAGTTCTAGTAAGGTAGTTGTGGGTTCTAACGCTCTTATGCCTCACTTCTCGCAGGTCTCTTTAGTTAAGATGTTAATGGCCGCCCCTAAGGCAACCAATGTGTTTGGAAAGGAGTGACCAGAGATTTACACAGTTACTATGGGGTTCCCTGGATCCTCATATTTCACAGGTGTTTCCTTACCCAACAGTAAGTCTGATAGTGCCCCTACCACATGAACAATGGGTACATTTTTTGCTTTCCTCACCTTATTTTTTCCGCACAACTCTTTAATTGTATTGGCATAGATAGGGATGTCTTATATAGCCTGTAAAAGAGGAATTTTAGTACAAAGGTTCTTTAATTCCCCTAGGATATCAAAATCTGGGGAGACTATCAGCCTAGGCAGTGTTAATCTTTCACGGAATCGAGGGGGAGAAATCATAAGGTTTTCAGGTCTCCCTTGATCAACAGTTTCCGTTCCTTGCTCTACCTCTGTTTCAATCATCGTTGTTTGTTTAGGCTCTGTCGGAGTTCCACGCAGGGTTGTATCTTCTTTTGGTGAAATAACACATCCTGATATTAGCCTTAGCTCATTGCATTGCTTCTGTTTAGTTTTGGGGTTTGGGTTCTCAAAATTTTGAATTAGCTAAACTGGCCTATTGTTAGGATTAGGATTGGGTTGAGCTGGAAATTGAGGTCGCATGATAGGTTAAGGGTTGTGTTGGACTGGGTATGGAGCTGGTAATGTAGGTTGATTTTGCACCCCTATCCCCATCGGTAGGTTGGTCATTCCCAGAGGTCATTGCTAGTTCTGAGGCCAATTTGTGGCTTGTGAAGGGGAGGTCGGCCACTGGGATTGATAGGTATTGTTTTGCCAGCAAGGGGGAGAAAAAGGAAAGCTTGGCCAATTATTACCCGAAGAGGGTTGTGTTGGCCAAGTAGGTGTAGGAAATGATTGAGATGTCCAAGTAGAGAAGGGTGATTGGTTCTTCCAAGCTGTTGCACAGTTCTGTTAGTTAAACTGCGGAGAAGAAAAGAATTGAGGCATGTCTTGTGGCATACCTGGTCGTGCTTTCCATTGTTGAGGTTGGTTCATTAGATAGACTGGTTCCATCTCTTCTTCTGCTTCTTTAAAAACTTCTTTTAGCCCCGAAAGCGAAGGGAAATGGTCAGTGGCATGGTCCTTGGTACAAATAGCACATGTATGGACCATGTCTAATGGACATTCTCATTGGTTGTGATTCTTCCGACAGCGTGGGAAAAAGACGACCAAGTTTTGTTCTGCTATAGATTCCTTCTGCTTAGCTTGTAGGACATCTAGTTGTGTTGTGAGGGTGCCCAAGATATCATTTTTGAATTCTTATAAAATATTACCAAATTCTCCTTTGGTCACGTTTCCACCAGACTGCTTAGGGTTCCTTGTAGTTGAGTCTCGCCTGGTTGGCCTACTTCGCGTACTACCCCGAGAACACCTGATACATTGAAAAATAATATCATCATATTCTTCTTGATAGATTTCCCCTTTCCCCATTATGTTAAGTGTTTCAACCCATTCTTCTTTCATTCCCTTAATCATTTTTGCTTTTAAGATATCTTTAGATAGTGTAGTATATGGAGACCTTTGTAAGTTATATTGAAATATTTCGATGTATTCTTTTAATATCTCATTTTCCTTTGCAGACACATTGAATATTTCATCTTTTAATTCTCGAGTTCGGCGATAGTCTTGATATTTGTTAAGAAAAGTGTTCCTCATATGGTCCAAGTTATTAGTGTTTCCTCCACCGAGCCTCATGAACCAGCGTAATGATGTTCCCTTCAAGGTAGAGGGAAATAGTTTCAGTTTCTGAGGTTCAGTGGTATATTCATATCCCCTACATAAGACATCGAATTCAAATAAAAATGCATCAGGATCTTTTGAGGTCAACCCATGGAAGGTGGGAAGATGGAATGTTTTGTAATGGAATGGCTTTCAGACGGGCATTTTTCAGTTGGATCAATAATGGGATATTCTAATGTTGATGTCTGCCTCTATTTATGGTTATGTTTGTTTTCCATTTGATCAAAGATATGCCAATAATCTTCAGGGATTTCTTGTTTTGGAAGAATAATCTTAGTGGAATTATGGAGTGGATGTGGAGGAAACATTACAACACTTCCCTAATCTGGGATGCTAGGTGTCTCTGTTTCACCCACTCTCTCAGGGGATCCAGGCTCTGGAGTTTTTACCTATACTTCACTGTTGGTTTCTCCTTCTCCTTCCTGTAAAGTGCAAGAACCTCCCTCTCTTGAAGGGTCAGGACTTACGTGATCAATAGTCTGAAGGCTTTGTTCAGAACCTTCTATTTCATTGTGAATCTTGGCGTGGGCTACAGATGGTGAGGCTTCTGCCTGAGGGAGTGCAGTAGGACCTTGAGTAGGAATAGTTCCAGGTCCTACAGATGCCTGGGATTCAACCTTCTTAATGATTTCGTCTATATATGTTGTTCTACCAAGGATCACTGGTCCTTTGGGTTTTGTGGATTTAAATGGGGGATTTTGATTTGTTTCTATCTTTTTCTTCCTAGTCATAAAATAAGAGCACCTATCCTACTAACCTCTACACAATTGCTGGAAAGCAGGCTGGAAAGAAATCGTTTTGCTTGCTATTACACAGGTTCTTACCTCTCATTTTCAATACCCAATTCTTCACAGCAAAAAGGAAAATAAATAAATGACATCACTCTTAAGCACTCTCCCCAGCAACGATGCCAAAAATGTTGGGTCATAAAGATGACTGTGACAGGCAACTTCAATGCTTGTCATTTAATTATCAACCCAGGGAAAATCTTGTTATTTCAAGAGTGTAAGCACAGTATATGCAAGTGATATCAAAGGAAAACTACTCTAAATTACCATGAGGAAGACTATCTATTTCTCTAAGTTCAATCAAATCAAATTGGAAGGGAATTATAGAATGATTTTGACTACTTTGTTCTAGGCATATGCAGAAATGACTATTCCAGCAGAAAAGAGCAAACTACAATTGAACATCATACTATGACGAATTGAACATCAATCCTAATAAATTGAACAACAACTCTAATAAATTGAATAACAATTGTTTATCTAAATTTTTCAATGGAATTCTCTTTTGAATTAATAAATACCATCTCTCTAAATCAAACTGCAACCAGACACTTCGCAATAATAATGAAAAGATCCAACTTTAACTATATGCATAATTGAATAGAAGTTATGCTAAAACTAATCAAACGAGTATAAAAGCATTGGGAAATGATGAAATCATCTAAACAATTATGAAAACATTGATTGTAAGCAGGAAAGCATGAATGATGAACTATTCTAATGAAAGCGAAAGTCGTAGCATCTTATGTTCACAATTCAACTAATACAACTAATTAATACAACTGGACAATTCTGTCCTGATATGTCTATTACAGAAGAAAGTTTCTATTCAAATCTGTCTATCTTGTTCATCTTCGGCCTTTTAAAGGAAAATTAAATAGTGGTAACGGGTCCTTTCCATATGGGATCTTACTGCTCGTGGCTGTCGTTTGAGTCTCCCAAGCATGGATGTGCCTTTCCATCTTCCGCTGGCCCATGGGAGCCATCATGATCCCGTTTGCCTCTCTTGTCAACTATCTTTCGGTTATCATCAGTTCAACTGCTTTGTTTCCCTGTTAATAAAGATACCACAAGTCAATTTTCCATTATTAAACATCCCTTTTATCATCAGTTCATTTTTTCTTGACTTTACATTAATTCCCTTTCCTTTATTTCTAAGATGAGGGGAAAATTCATAGAAGTACATAATAATTCATGGTAAAGATAGGGTGAAACGTACCTTATTCTTGGCCCAACAATTGGTATGCATTCACACACCTATTCTACAAATGTAAATAGATGTATAATATGCTTGTTTGATTTGAATTCACAATTGTGACCTTATTATCATTTTATTTTCACCTAATGTGAACAAAATTGATCCCAAATTCACCCTTTATTTTGCTAATGACAACATTCATTCTATTGTGAAAAAGGGGAAAAACTTAAGAGATACAAGGAGGCTTACTATCATCATGCCATCCCAAGATATTGTTTCACCCATGTAATAATATTTTGGGAAGTATTTCAGGGTTATAGACATTTTGGAAATTGGTTGCTTGGATAAAAATGGTTTTATAATACATTTTATATCCATGGCCTTACTTTTGATAATGGATACAATTTCACAATGTATTATCACCTTAACATTATGTTGGAAATCATTTTACCCCAATTATGTAGTAGTACCCATGTGACTTATGGTTACATGACATATTTATCCTATGGCATGTTTAACTTGTGGCACCTTGTCCGTCCCACATGATGTGTGATTAAGGAAAGGTATAGTTTGAACATAGAGATTTGATGGTGAGAAATCCCTCGACAAATGGTTAGAGTTACTACCCATGCACCATGTCTCCTTTGTCATTCTCATTGTTGGGTTTGGAAGTCTGGCACTCTACAAGTTTGATGAGGGTTTCTTACTCTTGGGTTCTCATACCCTTCAACATTCTATATTATTTTCTCCTTAGATGATGTAGCTATCTTCCCCTAGTAGACTCGTCCAGTTAGATAATTTGATGGTTCAAAGTGACTTAATCACTTAACTATCTAATGCAACTATGATGGCGTTAACCAATAATGATCATCCCTACAATTTCATAGTTTGTTGATTATTTGTTCTTTCTTTATTTATTTCTCAAGCACTAATAGAGTTTGATAATTGATAGATTCTAAATTCTTTTGTGTAGTTCGAGAAACTCGAAAGGGGCTTTGACCTTCCACTTAATGTTTGAGGGTTTTCCCCTTCTCTAATAATGGGCCCTTCGACCTTTATTTCCAAATTTTGTTCAAAGAGAATAATTTGATTTTAGCTTTTAGGTTTGGCACCATTATTTTTTATGTGATGCCTTTTATCCAAGAAATTCATTGAGGATTCCATTCATCCCCTTATTTTCTTTGTATTTAACTTGGTTTACTCAAAGGGTTAATTCATTTGACTTTTAATTTAATTTTGATTCCCCTGTCTCCTTACGCAAACCTGGGCTGAGCCACTATGGAACTCCCAACTGAATTTTAGAATACTGGTCTTGAAACGATTTGCAATACCATACAGGTAATTATCAACTTTAAGGCTAATTCCTCCATAGTTTTTCTTTAAAAATTACCCACCATTTCTTATAGTGAACCCTCTATGGTTATTATTCTACTGTGATGATATTTTTCTAAATTGAGCTACCAAACCATTCCTCAATTGCTATAGGGTTTTAGCTTTATTCCTACTATTCTCTTTATGGCTAGCTCTAAGATCTTCGGCCTCAGATTTCCCTGAGACACAGTCAAGAAGATTCACCTCGGGTAATAACCGAGTAAAAATTTCCTTATTTACTTCCAAGGTTTATAGAGAAGTTTATAGAGAATGGGTATAATATAGCGTACTAAGCAAGGCACTCTTCTTTTGTATTGTCCATGTTGGCTTTTCTTCTGTCTCGGGTTACCGTTATGAAACTATTACTCTGAGTGCATTCCAGGTATTTAGTTGTTTTATTGCCATTGAGAATTGTGCCTACGCGAACAAATTGTATAATTTATGTATTATGGTTGTGGTAATGTAGGATGGGGACATTACACATGTTCAAATTCAAAAGGGGTAAAATATGTTAATCTTGGTAATTTAGAGGCTTTTTCTCATGTTTTAATTTAATATTACAATTAAAGACTTGGGAAGCAGTTCAATCAAATTTTTTTTTTTCAATTATATAGCCCAAAGTTTTTATGGCAGGAACTTCAACCAAGGAAGAAGCAAATAAAAAATATTACTACAGCCAATCAATGGTTTGAATATGCAAGGAAAATCTATAAGAAAGAATAAGAGGTTGAGCCTCCCCCAAGAATCAACATAACTGCAAATCTCTTCACGTTATAGGAGGTGGAGATTGGAATTAAGAAGTTGATAACAAGAAAGGCAAAGGACTTGGTTGAACTTCAAGAAAAGTATCTAAAATTAGGAATGAACACTCTTTCACCACACTTCATGGAAATATTCAGCAACATCATTCAACAAGTATTCCCAAGAGACTGGACAACTAGCCTAGCAATACCCCTTTTTAAAAGTGGAGACATTAATAATCCTTCCAATTATAGAACCATTATGATCAATCCTTTGTTTGCAAATATTTTCAGCACATGGTAGAAAATAGAATGAGTAAGTGGGCAGAAGTAAAAGAAAATAGGGAAAAAGGACAAGTGGGTTTTAGGTCGAAGCATTCTACAGTGGATCATGGTATCACATTGAGACACATTATTGAAAAGGTTTGGGGGGACAACGAAGAAGTATTTTGTTGGTTTGTTGACTTCAAAAAGGCATTTGACACAGTCCCTAGAGATAAGTTGTGGCATATAATGGAAGAACTTGAAATTCCTTTGCATTATAGAGTTGTTGTCCATAGACTTTATGAAGAGGTGAACGTCAAAATTAGAACCTCAACAGGTATTTTAGAAAGCTTTAGAAGTGACATTGGAGTCAAGTAAGGTTGCCCTCTATCCCCTTCTCTTTTTGGTTTATATATTGATAAACTAGAAGAGTGGCTGCAAGGTGGAGATGGTGTTCAGTTGGGGGAGTTTGTGATAAAACTTATTTTATAGGTTGATTATCTTGTATTGATTTCTAAACCGGCCCATGGATTGCGGATGCACCTATATTCCCTTGAGAATTTTTGTAGAGCATTGGGGATGCAAGTCAATACTAGCAAGACCAAAATAATAATTTTCTCTAATAAAAGGAAGTAGAATCAACATATGTTCTTCTTTGAAAGCAACATTCTTGAAGAAGTAAATGAGTACAAGTACCATGATATTTATTTCAACGACAAAATTTATTGGGGGAATTACAAAAAGAAGAGAATTTGAGGAGGGTGGATAGCATTATATGCTCTTCAAAATAGATGTAGAGAGGCAGGGTTATGGGATTGGAAAATGATTAAAGTGCTTTTTGGATTCCTACTTTGTCTAGTGATGCTATATGGGTTTGAATTCTGTGCTAGCAGCAATCTCATCTCAAAATGGAAACAAATTGAGAAAATACAAAAACGCTTGATCATGAGCAAGTTCAAAATAAAAAGTTCGGTACCTTATGAGATAATGTTGAGTGAAATAGGAGCAACTCTCATAGAAGCAATTGCTATGGTGTGACTCATAAGATACCTAAAAATAATTGAGCAAATGAGAGTAGGTAGATGACCTAATGTTGTCTTCAAGGAAGGCATGAGTGAAAGAAAGAAAAAAATGGATGAGACAAAACCACACATGGATGCAAAAATGGAATATCTACCTCAATGCTTGCCCCACAAATAACAAGGAGCTAAAGAATTTTTTATGGAGACGTTTCATAAACGGGTATGGGGAAAAGAATTGGGTAGAAAGAAGAAGTACTACATTGAAGAATTCAACCCTATCTGTGATCTCCAACAAAAAGAGTACATTGGAGCTAACATTCCATAGAGGTAAAAGGTTCTTATTGCTCAAGAACCAAATTGCATCAAATTTGGTCTGAAACAAGACAGTGGAAAAGGCCTAAAGAAGCTTGGGAAGAACGAGTGTGTACGTTTTGCATGTTTGCACAAGTGGAATCAGAAAACATTTCATTTTGGAATATGATACATTCAAATACCTCATAGAAATTTATGGGAATATGTTAGCATCAGTGTCTTGGCATTGCATTTTCAGCGAGGGGATTGTTGGAAAGTTGGGCCAGTTCATCATCAAATTGAATAAGAAAAGGATTGAATTGCAAAAGGCGAAAAACAAGGAATTGATGGTCCCATAGACTATATTTTTAGTCTCGTTGATGTTAAAATATCATTTCATTTATTTAACGAAATTTAAACTCTTAATAACATTAAACATAATCCAACTCTTTTGTTTTACATTTCTTTCAAACATTGGAAAAACCTATCATAACTCATTTCTCAAGCCAACAATAAGGACAACCATCAATGACTACTATCCATAAATGTAGATTAATCATGATTATTCAAAGAAAACCAAGCTACCTAGGGCGTAGATTAATATATCACTATTATTCAAGAAAAACCTCCTTTTCGTTCACACTAGATGCCTTTAATATTTAAGCCGTTAATTAAATGTCTTTAGATCTTAAGTCGTTAACTTATTTCCGTAAGTATAAAAAAAACAAACTCTTAACTCCAAAAAAAAAACATATTTATAAAATACTTTTAACCCATCTCTTTTACTTTACATATAAACACATCCATTCCCATGAAAACTTTTTCTTTAACATAATCATATCAAATTCACAATTTCATTGCCAATAATATAAACTTTTCTTTAACCAAGACTATGAAATCGATTATCCCACTTCGAGACTTAGAATTAGTTATGAGAAAATATTTAACTATAAGATATATTTAATTATGAAGATTTTCGACTCTAGTTGCTATTCCAATCTTGGAAAAAAACAAAATACTAGCAATTTCACCACAGGTTGCAAAGGAAATGCCTTAAGGTTGTGGTATAGGAAAGAATAGCATATAAGAAAGAAGAGGTAGTAGGAACTTTCTCGGCTCCAACTGATCCTCCAGAATAAGGGGTGGAGAATTATGTTTATTGGACCTCAAATCAAAATATCCATATTGGGTAATTGATGTGGAACAAATTTATTGTTATTAATTACATGTAAGATGTGTTTTTTCATAATGGATGAGACATTTTGGCCAAAGTACTCAAGACCCTCTATATGACGAAACCTGCAATTTGTTTTTCCTGCATGAAGGATGCACTTGGTTTTTATGACCAAGTTGGGAAGACTTCACCCTTTCACAAAATTATTTGCTTCTAATTTGCAATGCTGAATTCCTCTGATTCTACTCCTAGAACTCTGACTCCGCTCTACAGCTAGAATTATTTAATGGACTAAAAAATTATCACTGTGGCATGTTGTAATTCATAAGATACTACTAAGAAGATTAAGTATGGTAAATCCACCTTCACCTGTCATTTGAACATAGAGCATAGAGTTATCTTAATTGTCAATTTTATGGATAAGACACATTTGGACCCTTTTTAACCCTTGGGGATGATTAATTAATCTCAGTTCAGATAATTTATATTAGTAAATTATCTACAATCATATTTCCATAATTCCTCTTTGAACGACCAATATTCCATTTCTTTTGAACTTTTCACCTCAGTCAGAATAACAAACATCATGAAGACCCAAAAGTAAGAAGAAAAAATCAGCTTATAATCATGGAATCTAGCGACTTTTTTAAGGATCATAATTCAAGACTTTAGTGCCTTTTAAAGATCATTTATTTTCCCATCAAATAAAAAGCAAAAATCAAATTTTGTAGTGACAAGAATGGGAAATTTTTTTAAATGTAATAACTCCCTTCCCTAGTGCTAGAACATTTTTGTTTTGAAATGAAATTATTTTCCTGATATTTTAAATAATAGATTCCTCCCCAAGTGACTCTTTAGAGATACTTTTTTTTTCCAAGTGATTGCAATAGGTAAGTGTCTTTTGTCTAGTATTTTCTGAGTCCTCCTTACAATTGGAATGTTTCTCTTCCCATAACTCTATCTCGGGTTATAATTCTAGCTTTCTCTTGTTTATGAATTAATTGTCTCTATATCACTATTGTCTATCTCTTTTTGAGCACTTGCTTCAATCAGTGAGATAATGTAGCTCATCTAAATTCCAAAATCCTTGAGTAACCCATTTTCTGAAGAGTCCTCTTCTGTTTTTAATTCTACTATTTGGTCCTCCATAGCCTTGTCAACATCGTTTCCTTCTAAAGAATCATACATTCTTGATAAGTATCCATTTTCATGATTTTCTTCTTCCATATAATTTAGATCTAAATGAATGGAACATGAGATAAGCTTCGTGACATTTTCCAAATTCCAAGCTTTTTCATTGCACTTCTCATGTGTATCAGGGAAAATGGATTCCATTTATTCAATGTTATGCCTTTTTAGGACTTGTTGGAAGGTTGAGAGGAACATGAGATAAGCTTCGTGACATTTTCCAAATTCCAAGATTTTTCATTGCACTTCTCATGTGTATCAAGGAAAATGGATTCCATACATTCAACGTTATGCCCTTTTAGGACTTATTGTAAGGTTGGAAGCTTCTCTTCACCATGTCTCCTTTCTTCTGTATGCTTGACTTTGATACAAACAATTGTTAGAGACCCCTTTACACGTCAATTTAGTGTTATTTAAGAAATGAGAATTATGAACATTCATCATTATTGCTCAAGATAAATCATGTCCTCTGAAATAATTTGGAAATTTAAAAAAGATCATATATTTTAAAATATTTCATTATTAATTTAATTTTTTATATATTAAGAGATAATACTCATGAATTATAAAACAATTGTAACATAAATAATATATAACAAAAAAAACCATGTATTTTTTGAATAATAAAATAGTTGTAACAAAAATAATACATAACAAGAAAAATTATGTATATTTGGATGTATGAAAATTTAGATACATTTTATTAAGTAAAATTTTAAAAGAATAATCGTTATAAACATTTAAAAATAATTTTATTAAATAATTAGTTTAGATCCAGAGTTAAGATTGATTTAGGCCATCTTAATTTCCCCCTGTAAATAAACTACATTCCACATGAATACCATGGGTCAATATCATGGGCTGTATTTATAGTTTATCATTATTTTATTTTATTATTTTTATTTTTATTGTATTTTGGCCTAGTTAAAATGTTTTATGTCAATCTTTTTATTCAATTTACTTTATTTTTAATTTTGTGTAATTTGACATAGTCAACATCTTAACTTAAAAGTCACCCAAACCTAAATTCAGTCTAATTTATTAAAAAGAAAAAAACTAACATTATAAAAAACATATATAAAAATATTTACTTGATCTAATGGCCTAAAACATTTCAATGTAACATTTGATCCAATGGCTTAAACATAGGCACAATGACAACTAGGGAAGTTTTTTTCAAATAATAAAGTGTAATTATATAATTTGTTTAAATATATAATTTGTTTAAAATATACTATAATTTTGCTAAATTTATAATGATTTATTGACTAATTTAAAAATAAATTACTATTTATTAAACAAAAAGTTATTAAAAATTTAATCAAATGACTAAATATTTTTTAAATGTATTTTTGAATTTACAAATAAATAAAATCTTTTAAATATTCAGAATTTTACATAATAAACAACTTAAACTTATAATTCTTGAAAAAAATTATAAATTTTTTAAAAATATTAAAAAGACATTATTTCCTCTATTAATTAAATTATGCAAATGCATGAATGAAAATAAACTAGAAAAAATATTAAAATTGCACAATGCCCAAACATAAAGTTTTCCAATGACGATGTGATTTTGAAGTTCAGTCAAACAAAAACTTCAAAGTGATTATGTGATTCTTTAAGTTTGTCTATTTATGTTGAGTGGCAATAACTACTAACACTATTGGATTTTGTTAAGATAAATTTATTCTCTAAATATTGTTGTGTAATTGGGGTTATTGAACCTAGAGGCTCACAATCCAGTATAGGAACATTTGTAAGTATGTTACGTCCTAAATAAAAATAAAAATAAAAAACCAAAAATTAAATAACCATATAAATAAACAATTAAAAATCTATTAACAAAACAATTAATTCAGTTGTTGATATTTCACTTTCACTATTCAAGTAATAAATTACAGAAATATAACTTTACAGAGATAAAACATCCAATATGAGTTATGAGTAAAATATTTCAACATGAATTAATTTTAAATGGCTAAATACATATGTTATGTAATCTTTATAACATTAAAAAATGCAACTTAAATAGTTAAAAATCACATATTATTTTTTGCACTCTAAAATATGTTTGTAACAAAAGAAAATTGATCCCTCTAGGCTCATGTTAGATCTGTGCTTTAGATGGATCTATGTTGGTCTTTATAACATTCAAAAATGCAACTTAAATAGTTAAAAATTACATATTATTTTTTGCACTCTAAAATATGTTTGTAACAAAAGAAATTTGATCCCTCTAGGCTCATGTTAGATCCGTGCTTTAGATGGATCTATGTTAATCTTTATAACATTCAAAAATGTAACTTAAATAGTTAAAAATTACATATTTTTTTTGCACTCTAAAATATGTTTGTAACAAAAGAAATTTGATCTCTCTAGGCTCATGTTAGATCCGTGCTTTAGATGGATCTATGTTGGTCTTTATAACATTCAAAAATGCAACTTAAATAGTTAAAAATTACATATTATTTTTTGCACTCTAATATATGTTTGTAACAAAAGAAATTTGATCCCTCTAGGCTCATGTTAGATCGGTGTTTTAGATGGATCTATATTGGTCTTTATAACATTAAAAAATGCAACTTAAATAGTTAAAAATTACATATTATTTTTTGCACTCTAAAATATGTTTGTAACAAGAAAAAAAAATTGCAAGTATGTCACGTCCTAAAAAAATAATAAAAATTAAAAAAGACAAAAATTAAATAACTATATAAATAAACAATTAAAAATTTATTAACAAAACAATTAAGTCAGTTGTTGATATTTCACTTTCACTTTTCAAGTAATAAAATACAGAAATATAATTTTATAGAGATAAAACATCCAATGTGAGTTAGGAGTAAAATATTTAACATGAATTAATCTAAAATCGCTAAATACATATGTTATGTAATTTTTATAACATTCAAAAATGCAACTTAAATAGTTAAAGATTGCATATTTTTTTTGCACTCTAAAATATGTTTGTAACAAAGAAATTTGATCTTTCTAGACTTATGTTAGATCGATCAATATACATATTATTGAATCTTTATAACATTCAAAAATACAATTTAAACAGTTAAAAATTACAAAATATTTTTTGCATTCTAAAATATGTTTGTAACAAAAAAATTATAAATTTATTCACTAAATTATCAACAGCTACATAACAATAAAGCCATACAAAAAGTAAAAGAATATATTGTTAGTCGCAAATTAAAGTGTATTTGGGTTATAATAGAGTCCATATACAATTATATGATAATTATTAAATTGATAGTTGCATTTGTTTTGTTGAGTCTTATTAGCAGTACAACGGGTTGAACATTTATTTAGCAAGGCTATTCATGATTAAATTTCACTGAGGTGATTGTATCTTGTACTTTGTACTCGAAGTGGTATTATGTTAAAAAATCGAGTCAGTTAAAAATTAATAATTGTGTCTTAGGAGAGATGTCACGTTACAAAATCTAGTCAATTAAAAATTAATAGCCCAATATAATCCCTAAATAACTTTGACAACCTACAAAACAAAATTATGATTTTTTATATTATAATATGATAAATCTCTATATTATAAACGAGCTTTCAAACTATTACGCAAAATCTTGCCAGAAGGAGACTTGGGAATGACATTTACAAAGTAGACCTTGTGTAGTTTCTTGTAAAACACAACCCTTTGAGCCACAAAGTGTTTTATTTCTTGCTCACTGATTTCAGCTCCATTGGCTTTCACCACAAAAGCAACTGGTATCTCGCCCACAGCAGCCTGTTCCTCTCTGAAATAATAATAGAAAAGATATATTATATCGAGGATATTTTTATTTTTATTATAAATTTGAGGCATCCAACAAACCTGGAGTAAATTCAACTATATACTTTAGTCCAGGTTGAATTTACTCCAGGTTTAGTGAATGTTTAAATCTACTATTAACATAAACTCAAACTTAAACTTATATTCATCATCTCAGAATGAAATAAATACAACCCAAGGGATATTAAAAAACAATGCACCTGGTTACAGCAGCATCGGCTATGGAGGGATGGCTCTTTAGAATGCCCTCAATCTCAGCAGGAGCCACCTACATGCATACATAGTAAAACTATTTAACATAAACGAGGTGACATAAATTCATTTTAATCTAGGATGATCTTACAAGTTTAAATCTTCTTTTGTATGTAAAGCAAATAAATTACATTTATGGTGAAAATCTTTGAGGGATCAAATGTTTTAAAATCTTTGAAAGATCCAATTTTTCTTAGCACATTTTATATATATATATATATATATATGTTTTTATTATTATTTTAATAAAAATGTTAATCAAGGGAATACTAAATTAATTGAGTGGAAAGGCTTATTCTACAGCACAATATGATGTGTAGCTTCTGTCATCAAAATTGAAATATTGTTATGTTCATCAAATAAAAAATTTAAAAATCTGAAAAAAAGAATCTATACAAAACATTTAAATAATATTAAATTTTTTTAAAAATTGGATCCGAAGAAAATAAATCTCTCTTAATTCATATTAAATCGGTATTTAAGATGGATCTATACTAGTTATATATTCTATCACGTTCTACATCATTTTAATTACAACATTTCTCTAAATAAACCATTAATTATACAAACTTATTCCTTTTGACAGAGCAGCCATGGGAAGTAATAGCATACAAAGAATTAACAGGAGAAATATAGAAAACCTGATATCCCTTGTATTTGATAAGTTCTTTTAGTCGATCAACTATGAAGAGTTCTTCGTTACTGTCAATAAAACCAACATCACCAGTATGTAGCCACCCTTCTTCGTCTTTCTGGTGGCCTCGGGATTATTAGCATAACCTGTCGCAGACCATAGACAATGATCAATATTACTGAGCTGATAATGGAGTAAGTCAAAAAAAAAAAAAAGAGAGATTAGTTCACCTTTCATAATTTGGGGTCCACGAATACAGATTTCTCCCTTTTGATTATGAGGGAGAGACTGCCCGGTTTCCAGATCAATGATCTTCATTCGAGAATTTCGAACAACAGTCCCACACGAGTTGGGCTTTCCAGGAAAAGGTTTCTTGGCAAAAGCTAAACTCATTGCCAGAGCGTTGGCTTCGGTCATGCCATAGCCCTGCATAATAATCAGAATAGAAGATAGGAGCTGCTAACAGCATTGGAAAGACTAAAAATTGTTCACATAGAGCTTATTTTCAAAAAATCTATTAAGGTATTGATAAATGACACCACAAAAGATCTGAAAAATTAGGACAAACAGTTTGGACCATTCATTAAATTTATAAAATAAACAATGATCATTTTGGTATCACTTTTGAATAAACACACAAAGAAATTGCAACATGCAGAAAGTAGTTTGTAAATAGGTCACATCGTCAAACACAGCCATCCATATCTTGAATTTTGATGGCAAATTCTAAAATATTTAGCAAATTTTAAAGATTGGTTTGATTTTGTTCTTGTCCATCAAATTTCTAAATTATTATGAACATTGCGATTCAGTTAAATTATTATGAATTGCAATTCAGTTAAATTCAGCCATCAAGCTTACAAAGGTATTGATAAATAACAATGTTCCACTAAGACTCAAGTGTGGGGAGACGCACAGGGGATGTGTGGGAGTACCCTGAAATTTTAAGAAAATTTCGAGGGTGCCGGGAGTCATCGAGATACATAATTTTTTATTATATATATATATATATAATTCAAGTTCATATTCATTGTTAAATAATAAATAATGAAAGTATAAA
Source organism: Pinus albicaulis (assembly GCA_034641835.2). Lineage (NCBI taxonomy): Eukaryota > Viridiplantae > Streptophyta > Pinopsida > Pinales > Pinaceae > Pinus > Pinus albicaulis. Next base: position 1,165,237,955 of record CM076578.1, on the reverse strand, counting down.
TATTAAATATTAAGTAGACTAATAATAATATACTATATACTATATACTAATATGAATACCAATACATTGAAAATTGAAATTTGATCTACACATGATAAAATTTAAATTCATAATTGAATTGAATAATGACATACATTGATCCATCCTTATCTTTCATTTTGATACATACATCGTTCATATGACATACTCATTATTCTAATATTCATCCATAATCAATGATAATTCAATAAATAAATTCAATAATGAAATCTTCAAATACATTGATCCATGATTCCAAATCATTCATCATTCTACAATCTACAATGCACATTGATTTAAAAATTAATTTCATCATTCATCATTCTAGAATCGAAATTGAAAGAAAAACATACTAGAAGTAGATAGTAGATACTAAAGTTTGAACACTAAATAGTAAATAGTAAATTTATATAACTCAAAGTTTCAAACTCAAAAATAGTTAAGAGTCAAGAGTCAAGAATCAATCTGAGGTCAACAATTGAAAAGTAAAAATAGATAATTTATTAATTAGCACTGAAAATAAAATCAACATCAAGGACACAAAGAGGCCAAGGTCGAAGTAGCAAAGGTCTGCATGAAATGAATCATTGAATAATGAATCATAAACTTTTTTTAAACTTACCAATTTTTTTTTAATCTAAGAAGCACCTTTTTTGGGGAGTCACGTCCCCCTTCGAAAGAGGGATGCCCAAAAGCACCCTTTTTGGGGAGTCACGTTCCCCACACTAGGGAAACGCACCCTCTTGCGTCTCCCCAAGACTCCCCAAAAAGGGTGTGCAGGGAAATGCACCCCCCAGGAGACTCCCCATCCCAGATGCAAGGGGTGCGTGCACCCAACCCTAGGGACGCGACCCAAACAGTTTCCAGCATTCATTCATTTTGGGATCACTTTTGAATAAACAGAGAAATTATGCAAATTATGCAACATGCAGAAAGTAATTTGTAAACAGGTCACATAATCTACCACAGCCATCTATATCCTGAATTTTCATGACATATTCTAGAATATTTAGGAAATCCTACGAACAGGTTTGGCTTTGATCCTATTTATCAAATTTCCAAATTATTCTGAAATCTGCAATCCAGTTAAATTCAGCAATCAAGTTTACATAGATATTGATAAATAACATCAGAAATGATTAAAAAAATAGAACAAACAGTTTTAAACATTCATTAAATTTATAACAGAAACAATCATCATTTTGGTATCACTTTTGAATAAACACAGAAGGAAAGTATGCAAGTAGTGTGTAAACAGGTCACATCATCAAACATAGCCATCTTTATATTGAATATTGCAGATCTTAAAATATTTAGGAAATCTTGCGAACAGATTTGACTTTGCTCCTGTACATTAGATTTCCAAATTATTCTAAAATTTGCAATCCAATTAAGTCCAACAATCCAACCTACAAAGATGTATTGATAAATAACATAAAAAAAAAAATCAAAAAATATAACTAACAATTAAATTTATAATAAAAATAATGATCATTTTGAGATCACTTTTGAATAAACACAAATAAATCCTGCAACATGCAGAAAGTAGTTTGTAAACAGGTCACATCATCAAACACAGTTATTTTTATATTGAATTTTGATGGCAGATTCTAGAATAATTAGGAAATCGGACAGAAAGATTTGATTTTGATTTCAAAATTATTCTAAAATCTGCAATCTAAAATTCAATTCAGCCACCAACACAGAATAGGATAAAATATGTTGTCTGACCTTTCTAATGATAATAATGATCATTTTGAGATCACTTTTGAATAACCACGAATAAATTCTGTAACATGCAGAAAGTAGTTTGTAAACAGGCCATATCATCAAACACAGTTATTTTTATATTGAATTTTGATTGCAGATTCTAGAATAATTAGGAAATCGGACAGACATATTTGATTTTGATTTCAAAATTATTCTGAAATCTGCAATCTAAAATTCAATTCAGCCATCAACACAGAATAGGATAAAATATGTTGTCTGACCTGCCCATATGAAGCATTTGGGAATCGATCTCTTAACCTCTTTCCCACTTCAAGATCAAGAATGGGAGAGCCCCCTGAAATAACCCTCCTAACAGAGGACACGTCATATTTCAACACCAGAGGAGACTTTGAGAAATCTGAAACTGCTGGAGGCACCAAGGGAACCACAGTGATCCTATGCTTCTGAATATACTCGAGCAGAACGCCAATGTTGAATTTCTGCATAATCACCAGGGCAGCCCCTGCTCTGAGAGAGCAGAGGAATATGGTCACGAGAGAATAAATATGACACAGAGGCAACAGGCAGAGACACACATCGCCCTGATGCAGGTAATAATTAGGATTTTCACCATCAACCTGCTGAGTCAAAGTGGAAACCAAGGACTTTTGTGTTAACATAACACCCTTAGGAAGCCCAGTGGTTCCAGATGAGTATGGCAAAGCCACTACATCATCAGGCCTGATGTCAACTGAAGGACATTTCTTCTCATCTGCTTCTGTTAGAACAGAAATATGTAGACATCCTGGTGGAGGATCATCCCTGTCAATTGTAATCACTATAAGGTTTTCTTTATTGAGGTCCCTGAGCTTCTCAACATAGGAAGCAAGTGTGACAATAATACGAGCGCCAGATGAATTTGCTTGGTTGGCAACCTCTGTTGCAGTATAAAAAGGATTGGCAGGGGTGAGAATGGCACCTCTAATGGAAGTTCCCAAGAATACAAATACAAATTCAGCACAATTGGGTAACAAGAGCATCACCACTTCACCCTGCTTGAGTCCCAGTTTAGCCAACCCTGAGGCTACCTTATGCGAAATTAAATGAACTTGCCCATAGCTATAAATTTTGTCAGTGGAACCCTCAATCAGGAAGGGTTTATCTCTAAGCTCCCCCAATCTCTGAAAGCAATACTCATGAAGAGGAAGATGGTCTGGAATCTGAATATCAGGAAGCTTGGATCGATACAAATAATCGTTCTTTTTCTGGTTAGTACTCATCTTATCAATCTAAGACACACAACCAGAAAACGAAATTTGTTCCACAACTGCTTGTTAAATTTCGTTTTCATGATCTGCAACACCCTTCCATCTAGTTATTCATTAGAACATCTAAACAGAATTTGGCCAGGATTAAGCTCCGGATTGACTGAAACGGAAAGTAGTGCTACACGTGCCAAAAAACAGAATGATTTGGCGGAAAGTCGAGAATAGAGCAGGCATATGGAGCAAAACAATGAATGCCCCGATGGTTGAAGCTCTGTTTCTTTGTTACTGCGTGGAAGCATGCCAGACATTTTCGCCGATATCTAATCATAAGATTTGCACCAGATAAAAATAGAGAAGATGCTAAATTTGAAAAAATCATTCTGGAAGACCATTCAGGAAAATGTTCATGTTTTAATAGACCAAGCCAACTTTAGTTAAGATTAGATGCATTTTTGGAATAATCTTAATTCTTCATGCCCATCAGAAACTGAACCCCATTTTGAACTCTCTGACTTAGCGGAACTCGAATCCCATGCAAATCAAACTAGCTACACTCACTTTCCCATTTTGAACTTTTTGACTTAGCAGAATCCGAATGCCATGCAAATCAAACTAGTTACACTCGTTATAGAGAAACATTTAAAAGAAATGATAAAATATATGGTAAAATTTAATGTTGAGTATATTGTAAATTATTTTCAAATGGTTTGTTTTTGGGTGAAAATGGATTTAGCATAGTTAAGAATGTTTGGGGTGCTTAAAATTTTGAAGTTTGACAGCCTAATTTAGATTTTCAAAAGTTTATGTTGGATTTTGTCATAATCTTGCATAAATTTCTATTATTTTTAAAGATAATTTGTGAGTTTTGTGGATAATTTATGGATTTTTTTTATACTTGTTAAAATTAAAAGTAAAATAAAATTTTATCCATTTAAATTAGAAAAAAATGATTATTCATTTTATCCATATAAATTAGATAACCATATAAATTAAATAGCTAATCAATTTTGATAAACAAAAATTAAACACTTACCTTATCATACATCTCACATTACCAAAAAATTTAAAAATCGTAAAAATTAACTAAATTATAACAATATTATTATTATTATTATTAGTGAATATATATATATATATATATATATATATATATATATATATATATATAATGGAGATTCATCTCTACTTTATATAGATTATTAACTTGTAAATAAGCTTTGTTACAAATAAGTAGCTTATTAATACCAAATGCCTAAAAAAAATCAGAACTCATTTCATAGTCAAAATATGTTAGATATATTTTATTATAATTTAATTATATAACATTTTTTTGAATTATATTAAAAAACAAAAATGATATAACTAGCTTTGAGATAAAATTCCTATATCTTAACTATTATTAAAAATATTTCATAAATATTTAATAAAAGTTGAATTCCTATTATCCATTTATTAATTGTTGATAATTAAATTAAAATTATAGAACTTCTATTCTAAAATACACATGCATATTGGTTTAATTAGAAATTTTTTTTATCTTTAATTACATTGTTAGAAAACATGCCACTTAATAATCAAAGTATTATATACACTACAATATTCAAAGTTCAAATATACTTGATTAACCTGAGCCTAAACACCAAAATATAATGGTAGCCACCCTGTGTTACAACCTAGTTACAAATTCATCTAATTAATAAAAAAATAAAAAATAAAATAAACTAATAATGGATCCTGAAATGTCGAATTAAAAATGAAACTCGTTGATTCAATTCAGATTTCCAAGTCTTCAAAACATATCTACATAAACCTTCAAACTAAAATAAACTAATTTTTGCATTCCAAAAAGTAATTGAAAATATTTAATTTTACATTAAAAGAAAATAAATGAATATATTTTAAAGTTTAATATTGAAAAGATTAATTTTTTTTAAATCTTATAACTTTTAAATTTATTTATCTTTATAAATTTAAAAATAAAACAACTTTTCACTTATATGAATTTTAATATTAAACAAAAAACAACTTATTATAATTTTCTCTAGATGAGGTGACTACACAAGAAAAAGGAGAGGGAGGGGGCTTGTTGCCACCATCCCACCAGCCTATACACAAGTGGGATGTGGCAACGTGCCTCTTTAAGGTTCTAATTAAGATATGAAATTTGCATGAGATGTCACAACATTCCACCACCCAAAAACATTGCATGGCATTCAATTCCTAGCTTTGCCACTTGTGCAAAGAGAGATGTCAGTGGGATGTGGCAACGTGCCTCTTTAAGGTTCTAATTAAGATATGCAATTTGCATGAGATGTCACAACATCCCAACACCCAAAAACATTGCATGGCATTCGATTCCCAGCTTTTCCATTTGTGCAAAGAGACATTTCAGTGGAATTTTAATTGGATTTCACAATTTATAGTACAACTCTCATGGATTCGTCCAACTCACAAAGTCCTCACACCCACATGGCATTCAATGGGCACTTAATTGAGGTTTCACACACGAAGGGAAGATACACCTAGCATAGCCTGGTTTGAAGTGGAGCATAATTTTATTTCCCCTATAAACAGAATCTAATTCTCAAACCATTGGTTACCCTTTATTCTAAGCATTCTAAATCATGCAATTGACTCCTTATATTTAACATGGTAAAATTTCCTTTTAACAAGTTATGGAGGATGATCAGATAGAATATGAAGGAAAATTCAGCAAATTCTGGTTTTTTCCTTATCCCACTAAACAGTGGGTGCCCCCCTTCTCTGCACTCTCATTCTCTATGTGGTTGATACTCAGCTCTAGCAAGTGGTTCTCCATCCCCTCAACCAATGTAAGTTGGAAGCAAGATGCAACCTTTCAAGGAAGCTTCCTTTGAAGCCCAAAGTTCAAAGTGACTAGGTATGATGTGATTTTTTGTTTTTTCTCACTTCTAATCCTCAATGTTTCCCAAACGTTGTTACCAAAATTGTTATGATTTTTAGGGGTGCTCATGTTACAAATGATATTCATGGGTCTTTGGGGTTGAGACATTACCCCTCCACATTCTTATAGTTTCTTACTCCTAACATAGTTCTCTCCTCCTTCTGATTTTTATCCATGCTCAAGGAAAGGGTCGGTGTGCATCAAGGAGTGGTATATTACCAAGAAAGAGGTCACTCCAGAGCCAAAACTCAAGCTAAAAGCTTAGCCACATGCTATAGAGACTTGATCCCTCAACCAGTCAAGAGGAGATCACTCAGCTGGAAAGGGAGCTTTCCAATAAAAGATGCAATCTTAAAAAAGTATAGGTGTTTGATGAAGTGGCAGGCTGGGAACCTGATGTAAGTCACCCTAGAGGTCAATACAATCAATATATGTATATCATAGACATCTACTAGCATCGCAAGTTTCTCTTGGGGAGGGTGCTTAGAGGAATGAAATTAAGGAACATATCATCCTGAGTTTGAATTAAATCCAATGACATTTGATTGTAATAGACCATAGGCTCGTGAGAATTAAAAGGTGGATGGGTGTTTCTCTTGATCTTGGCTACTCCCCAAGCATTGATAAGGATCCCATCCTATTGAAGAAACTAATTTAAAGAAATAGGCATACATGTTCATTTTCTCCTATGCTCTTCTTTCTTACTAATTTTTATTCCATTATCTTTTAGAATGAGAATGACCCTTGTGGCCAAACATTTAGATTTTATGTCTTAGTTTTAATAACTATAAACTCTCTCTTATCTTTTGACATTTTGAATAAATTAAAGTTTGTGTATGGTCTGGTTTCTTGTGTAAATATTTGAAAGCAGTTAATAATAATTCATTTTCATTTTATTTTATTTAGTAAGGCACTTGATATTATCACGTCAAAGAGTTATATTTTCCAAAAAAAAAAAAATTAGTTTTCCCAGTAGGAAACTAGACCAAAGCTAAGATTTAGAGTCTTGAGTTAATAGAAACCCTTTTTAACTATAACATCTAATAGAAAAAAAAAATTACACATAAACTGGAAGTAATAAAAACTAGCATGCCATAGTTTAATTGAGTAGAGAGCATTATAAAATATGTTATCCAAAAACCAGTGATGCATAAAAATTACTCATCTAAGTTTCCGGTTTCGGAGTGTGATGAGAGTCATTCCCCTTCAAGGAGTGAGGGCCGTTGATTGTTCTGATGATAAGGATGTCTAGATTATGATCAACCCCTTCACGCTTTCCTCCAATTTTGCAAATCTTATGTTGTTTTCCTATTACGTGTTACTGTTGTTAGTGAGGACACAACCGCAAAGTACTTTGGTATGCCAGTGAATATTGGTAGCTTGCATATAGCTAAGTGTGAGCTTGTGGAAGTTTCAATGTTGGGAATCCAATCCCCGATGTATGCATTGACATGATGCTCGAGAGTAGAACACCTCTCACAACGGATCTCATCTTCAATTTTCTCGATCTCTCAATGAACCAGTTCAGGAATCATTTCCTCGTAGCAAGCCATGGATTCTCACACTTGTGCTTGGGCACACAACTGTGAGGTGGTAGTGATGTTTCTATTAGTCTTCCCGGAGGCAGAGGAGTGTCCCTTGCCTCATCCATGATGAGTGGCAACAAAATGCTCATGCGACATAATTAACGAGGGGATAAGTTCCACATAGAGATGACAAAGGTTGACACAAGGGCGAGACATAGGAGCAAGACATGGAGAGTAGTGAATAATAAAGGATTGGGAGGGGCCGAGAATGGATGAAACAAAGCAAGACCGAAATGAAAAAGAGTTGTGGGATGAAAAATAAGAGCCAAAGAGAAGACTAAACCAAGATAGAAAGAGAGTCACCATCGATAGACATGGCACAGGAGACCGATTCTGATTTTGGTACTCATAAGAGAAAGGTGAGTCCATAATCTGAAAATGAAGAAATTTAACTAGCTTATACACATAAAAACTAGGAAAATACAAATTTGTATGACTAAAGGGCTTACTCGGAGTGAGGTGAGGCATATAACTAGGCCAAATCCATGGAAACTGAGAAAATATGATAAGAATTCGTTGCAAAGAACCAAATAGAACCAATGAAGCATCACATAACCAGAAGTGCCTGCCTTGAAATGCTCAAATTTTCCAACTTTGAGGAGATTCATATCAACCGAAATTAGGAGGAGCCCACCAATATAAGATATACAAGAGTCTCGCCCTAAATTCGTTTGATAATTACATTGAGTATTGTCATGTGCGAGGGGAGGAGTCCCTATCATGACTATTTCCTAGGAACTGGGAGTAGGGAGAACCAAGGAATTGACATGAAATATCATGTCGCGAAGACCTTTACCAATTTCCACATGTTATATCTTATAGAAACCCTGGTTGTTAGGGAAAAACTCTAAGGTAATGTTGAACCTTTTTGAGGTTGAAAGTTAACCCTTCAACCTGGAGAGGGATCTCTCCCTAAACTGAACTACCATAGGTCATTGTAGTAGTAGGTTTACACTTTAAGCTCTATGGCCATATTTTTCTAAAAAATGATGAAATTTGGTTGGGCGGTATACAAAATACACCATTGGGCATGGAGTCCAATTTTTGCAGATGACGCTACAGATCTAATGAGCAGGACACAAAAAACAAGGTAGGAATAACTTCTTTGACAATTTGAGATAATTAGAAGAAGAGAACTGAAAAGAAAAATAGTATTATAGTTGAAAAAAAAACAAGCACTAATGAATGAGAAATAATGAGAAAGGAGCATAAATGAATCCCAATCTCAGATACTAAAGTTTTGAGACATGAAAAATATTTTTCATAAACAGAGAAATAACGGGGAATTAAAACACATGAATTTTCTGCAAATGCTCATAAAAAAACTGCAATATATTTAAGATCTGCTCAAATACACCATAATGCTATGTTTTCAAGTAAAATCCAACCCTATTTCATTTACAAATCTTGTCTTTATAGAAAAGACTACCACTTACCGGACAAATCAAGACTATTATTCAATTAATATGGAGATCCTACTCCAAGACAAATTAAAAAAAAAAAAAAAACTTGTTTTTCAAAAATTATAATTTTTCTTCTTTTTAAATGCATACTATACATCGATTTGAAAGGCATTACAACTTTAAAAAGCTTTCCACAAAATCGAATTATTCCTGATTTTTTTTTTTATATGGTTTATAGTTTTATTGTTACTACGTCATTTATGATATAGAGAATTGTAGTTCTATAATTATGAATGGTTGTCTCTTATATATATGGGTTTAATTTCTCTTTCTAATTTTCGGAAATAACTTTTTCTTTTCTTTTTTAAATGGAATTTTCAATTTTATATAGAAAGTAAATTTATATGTTTTATAAAATTTTAAATATATTATTTTTTTAATATTTAAAAATTATTTATTTTTTATTAAAAAATACTAAAATTATAGTAATATTTTTAGATTGATTTTTTTTTTTAATTTATTTTAAGTATATAAATATTAATAAATAAATACAAATTGATGTTAAAAAACTATACAAAAATTTTACATTTATTTGTTTTATAATTAATTTGTTTTTATATTAAATAAAACTAGCAATTTTCCTTAAATGTGTAAAGGTACATTGAAGGAATAGAAGATTTGGGAAGATTATCTTGCTACTCACTCCAATGTAAATATTGTTAATTGTTTCTATGAGTGCAACAATATCGCTTCTCTATAAAAATATGTAGATGACAGATATGTAAAGCCACTCACAGACGTTAGAAAGAGGCATGCAAATATTTGAAGAGGAATCCACCTATTAGATTTTAACGACTGATGAGAAGAATTAGGTTGCTATTAGGATTAAAGAAGGAATTTTCGGTATTCAAAAAGACGTCATTGTTTGTTCCTTCAGCATGGTCTAGTGTCGGAGAAAGAAAAATGGGAATGACAACAAAGGAAGTGGAACTAGAGTAGAGCGGCGCTCTTCTAGAGGTGGAACACTCTTCCATGAAAAAATTTAATTTTGTTAATCATTTTCTCGTTAAGTTCATTTCTATGGTAGTTTTGAACTTCTGTGTTTTATAAATATGGGAACCATGACAATATAAAAATCCTTTTAGAAGAAAAAAAAAGAAATTTAAGCAAAATGGGTAACACATCTCACTTATCATGACTGCAATTACATAAATAAAAAAATTGGAATAGGAGTTATTTTCTAAAGTAGACAATCTTGAATTCACCAACCAATTTCTATGTTGTACACATGAAATCCTAAGCACACCCTCTATGATCTCAAGCTTGGGCATGGGAATAAAACTATCAATCCTTGAATACTTCAAATCATCGACCAAGTCCCCTTAATTTTCCATGTTGGAGTAAGCAACACCAGTGACATTGATTTTGGCCATAACTTTGATAGATTACATGCACAGCCAATCCATCAGATTGATTAAAAGAAGGTGACACAAAAGTGACATTACTCCATGATTAATCTACAAGAATTAAATATTTCCTTACACTCTAGTTGAAGCTCCATCACATCTTTGAGTCGTTCTAGCCAAAACTCCATCACATCTTTGCGTCGTTCTTCATTGTTGCTAAATCTTTCTGTTCCCTCTTTTACAATATCATAATATAGTATAATCATATTAAAATAATAAAAAATACTTATATATGAATAATATATATTAAAATTTTGTATAATAAATATTAATTTTGTATTATAAATTCACTTTAAAACATTAAAAAAATTATTCTCGTATTTTTATAAATTTATTTTTTTAAAACCCAATAAAAATTAATTTTATAATAAATTAACTTAGAAACCTATAAAAAAAACAAAATATCTCAAGATTTAGAGATTAGAATAATTTTTTTCATTTAAAATAGAATTTAGAAAACTTAAAATCAAAAATATTTATATATTAATAATATATATTATAATTTTGTATAATAAATATTAATTTTTATTTTATAAATTGATTTTAAAACATTTAAATATAAAAAATATAAATTATTGTTGTAATATTTTTATATATTTATTTTTTAAAACTCAATAATTATCCTCCCCGCCTCCCCCAAAATAAAACAAATTTCATCTATATAAATTTTGATATTAAATAAAAGTTAACTTACTATAATATTTTAAAATCAATTATTATTTCTTTAAAATTTTAAAATTCCAAGAAAAACTTAAAAAAATAGAGTTTTACATATGTTTGAAAGGCTTTGCAATTTTAAAAAGTGTTTTTTCATAAAATTAAACTAGTTTTCCTTTCCTTTTTTTATATGTTTAATGTTACTACAAAACTTATGAAATGGAGAATTATAATTACGAATGGCTAGTGTTTTTTTCATAATTATATGCCCCACCTTTTCTAACTATTGAAGAAATTGTGACAATCAGAAGTGAATAGAGGCTACAGGCGCACCCACAATGCTTCCTCTCTCGACTTATCCTCGCATGCTTAACCCAAATAGAGACACTGCAGGAAGTCTCACCTTTATCACTCTGGAGCCCATACACTTAATTCTTGGCCAGGTGGTGAAAGGATTTGTGGACTGAGTCCAGTTCAGATGCTTCCCAAACGCTGCCTTGAAATCCAAGGGTGCCTTTGTATCAGAGGCAGTATCACCAACCACTACATGATCTTACAATAAAATTAGCAACAAGAACACAACAAAATTTATATTTTCAAAAATGTCTTTATTAATATGGTTCGTCTTATGATATTTTTAGAGAAGCATCCAAAATATTCTCTAAATTGTATTTATTAATATGGTTTGTGTTATTGATGGCTTCGCTAGATACCTTTAAAGTTAAAAAATAATATGACACATATTTGAGATTTTCAAAAAATCTTTTGGGAAGGATAATTTTTTCTATATTTAGGGTTTGTCGCTTAGTTAACATTTTAATAATAATTAGTGAGAATTGTTTTAACATAATAGTCATAGGAAAGAGTTGAAATGTAATTTTTTTAAATTATTTCATTTATCACGAATGAAAATAATAATAATATTTTTATTGAAATTATTTTTATTCATGTTAAGTAAAATTGGATAAAGTTAATTTAATAGAATTTTATAATAGAAAATTGTGATTTAAATAAGGAAATTATTTCACACATTTCAATTTTGTAAATAAATTAGTAAAGTATCCTTCCCATTAGAGTTATATATTTCAATTTTAGAAATTAAAACTTGTAATTTCAACAATTTATTAAAAATTTTATTAAAAAAATTGAAAAAATCATCTAAGAACTATGTACTACAAGATTAGCTTATTATGATTTATGCTAAGTAATGGTTTGCTTGAATTTTAACATCATGTAGCTTCTTGTTTATCTTATACACAAAAGGAATCGACATCATTCAACATGGATTACTAGCATTAATGGTGCTATAAATTGTTGAGAACACTTGTAACAATGCAAGGAAGTAGCTGGAGATTGTTTTTGATGCTATACATCTTGTAGTGCAATTACTTTAGTGCTTAGGAAAACAAAATATTTGAAGAGGTTAGATATGGGGAAGCTTCTCAACAAATTTCAACATTCATTGATATGAAAAATTCTTACCATTAAGTTCCTCTTCTAATGAGAATGAAATAAAAGAGTAAATTGTTTTTATTAATGAAGTTAAGTAAGGGTTTCAAATTTCTTTGTATCCCTTGCCAATAAAGAGATATTTTGAATCTACAACACTATTAGAGATTTCTTACACACACACATATATATTTCTTGCAATCCCATTGTAGTAGAATCACAAAATTGACCTTTCTTATTTCCTTTCTTTCTTGAGAAAATTTTCCCTTCAAATGCTTTCCTTGTATGTGTCAAACTAGGAATAGGTGGTAGATATTTAGGAATAAATGAGATATTCCTTGACCTCAAATCTTCCATTTTTAATAGATAGTTCAAATTATGTCATACGGTTGATGTTGTATCAAGTCATGTAAAAAAAATATTTATTCAATTGGAATGATCTTGTTGGCCTACTCTTTGTTATGTTAATTAAAATCATGGTGTTAGATTAGTTTTAATATCATTAAGTTTATTTATTTCTTGTAATTTTATGTGTAACATCAAATGGGATTAGTCTAAAAGGGGATCATATGTGTGACATGAAATGGGATTAGTATAAAATCATATTGTCTCCATGAAATGGAATAACTAAGAAATGGCTACCATGCATGGCATGTTAAACACATCCCTCTTCCCACTCCTAATGACCAAGCATCTGAAGATGATCCTACCAATACTAGCATGCAATCAAATATGGAGATGAATGAATGGAAATATTTATCAAGTTTAGTCCCTACAAGGAATATCCAATTCAATTCTCTTGACATGGTAGCCCTCCAAGGAATTGGCACTTCCCACCGATGGGATCAACTAGAAGCATCAAAAGATACATTGGGCGTCCCACCAAACTTCATCAACTACAATCGAAGGAATGGGGAATTCATACAAGAATGAAATCCCCTATGTCCTTTCATAAATGCACTTTCTACAAATCAAAAACATGTAATGGACATAGTCATACAACACTCACAAGCAAGAGAACCAAAAGAGCCATTAAAGATGATCATCAAAGGAAATACAACACCGAAAAATCCTACTTGATAAGTTTCATCAAAGAGGCACTATCTTCTCAAGAAACAATTAGTCATATCCCAATACTTCTTCTTGCCCCTACTGGTGTTGCAACATTTAACATATGCGCAACCATTGTACATTCATGGCTTTGAATTCCTATCAAAGACATGAAGCCTTTAAGAGGTCAATCCCTTATAGTGTTCCAAGAAGAAATGGAACATGTTTAATACATTCTAATCGATGAGGTGAGTTTCATAGGCTCTAAGTTGTTTTTGTAGATATATAATCATTTACGTGAGGCATTTCTAAAAAAAAACACTGATATTTTAGTCAATGCTCAATAATACTTGTGGGGGACTTGGGCCAGCTTCCACCAGTAATGGAAAAACCTCTTGATGCATGTGCAACTATAGGGAGGAATTTATGGACAACCTTTATCACTGTAATCAATTTTCAAAAAATGTTTTGACAACAAGGAATTATCAACACCCAGGCTCGCTTCTGCCAGCTGTTGACAAAAATTCACAATGCTACACCAATAATAGAAGAATAGAGCCTCCTTCATTCAAGAACTAACAGGTTCTTGTCCATTGAAGAACGCCAAATATTTGACACTTCAATCCACATATTTTCAACAAACATTCTTTTTGATAACCATAACAAAACCATGATCGAAACATTGCATATGAAAATTTCACGAAGTATTGCAGAATTCAAAAATGGCTTAAAAGCACACCAATAAGATGATGACCAATTGGAAAAACAAATATTTCTATATGTAGGCCAACAAGTTATGTTATCTTGCAATTTATGGGTCCCAGTAGGACTAGTCAAATGTGCTCTCGGAGTAGTCATGCACATTGAATGTGCATTAGGAAATAACCCTCCAAGTTTACTAACATAGGTTGTTGTTCCATTTAATATATATATATATTGACCCTCCATGGGACCAAACACAACAAAAGTATGTACCAATTCCACCCATACAACGAAGTAACAAGAAACAAATCCCCCTTAAGATGGCTTGGATGTTGACTATACATAAATCTCAAGAACTGACCTTGACAAGGTCTACCATTGACATTTGTAACATTGAACGTCGAGGATTGACCATCATAGCAATGGCACACACTACTACTCTTGAAGGAATGCGGATAACACCATCGTTCTCCTTTGAACAGACTATGAAAAGATGAAGGATACTACTTATGTCTCACTACAAAAGAAAGAAAAGACACACTGACATGCTTTGTCGCTCTCATAATTACAATACCCACCCTCACCCCTACCATGTGTGGACACAAAATCCTAGATTCTTCTATGTTGTAATTGTAATTTTATACATGGAATCTTTTCCCTTGCCTATTAATCCATATATAATAGTATTTCGTGATGTGACTAAAAAAATGAATTTTACTCTATTACCTATTTTATAGAAAACAAAAAACCTAAATTATTACAAATTAACTATTAAACATACTATGCCCTACATATTTTGCACATTTTTCTCTTCATTTTCTCCTTTTGGCGTTTTTTTCCCCATTTCTGGATATGCTAGTTATTATTTATTATTATTTCTAAAGTTAGTCGAATTTGAAGAAAAAAAAATAAGTTGAAATTAAAGTAAAATTTTCTATAGAGCCATAAGATTTAATTTTTTCTTTTAACAATAACTTTCACACAAATTACATCCTATATCTAAAAATTTTATCTCAAAAATGACATATACTACTTGAAATAAAAAAATGTAAAGCAAATTACAAATTAAATAAAATTCAAATAAAAAAAACATAATAAGCCTTCTTCTATGACAAGATAATCCAAGAGTTCAATTTAAGAAGTTGTTGCTAATGAAGAACTTGGATGTATGTTATCTCATCCACATATATTTAGAAATTGTAAGTATTTATTAATATTACGATGAACTTCTAAGGCTAGTTGAATTTCAAATAAAAACAATTAAGTTGAAACTAAATTAAAATTTTCTATAGAACCATATAGTTACTACATCACTATTTTAACTTTCTCTTTTAACAATGATATTCACAAAAATTACAACAATATTTAAAATGTATATTTCAAAAATGACATATACTACTTGAAATAAAAAATGTAAACAAAATTACAAATCAAATAAATTCAAATAAAAAAATTTAATGAAATTTTGTATAAACAGAATAAACATTCTACTATGAAAAAAATAATTCAAGAGTTCAATTTAATAAGTTATTGCTAATGAATAACTTGGATTTATGTTAATCCATATATATTTATAAAGTGTAATTATTTATTATTGTTACTGTGAACTTCTAAGGTTAGTTGAATTTCTAGAGAAAAAAATGAAACTAAAATAAAAATTTTCTATAGAACCACATACTTACTACATCAATGTTTTATTTTTTTCTTTTAAACAATGATATTCACCTAAATTACATCAATATCTAAAATGTTTATTTCAAAAATGACATATACTACTTGGAATAAAAAATGTAAACAAAATTACAATTCAAATAAAACTCAAATAAAAAATTTAATTAAAATTTGTTTAGACAAAATAAGCATTCTACTATGAAAAAATAATCCAAGAGTTCAATTTAAGAAGTTGTTGCTAATGAAGAACCTGGATATATGTTAACTTATTCACATTCAATATCAACACCTTGTTAACTCAAATAAAGAAATAAGTTGGCACCCACAATAATTTTTTCAAACATTCAAAAGAAGCATAATATCAATTTGAAAACAAAACAAATAAAAGAAGCTTGCTTTCACTCTTTCTATAGATGGAATCAAAATAATAATTCTTCGTATTAAAAAGGTAATCATCAACACCACAAGAAAGTTTTTTTTTTTTTTTTTCAAAATTTCAAAACAATGAAACATCAATTCCAGGTCAGTTCAATAACTTTCAAAAATTGAAAACTAGTAAACATTGCTTCAAGAGAGACTTTAACATTATTTCAAAATATCAAAGCAATAACTAGTAAAAAAAAAAAATTAAAAATGGTAAACAAATGGAATAGTAACACTAGAAACAAATCATCCTTGAGTGGGTGACAAGGATAGGGAAGATTGATTGAAAGACTCTCATTGAGAATGAAAACTTAGAAGACTATCCAACTCGATAGGTGATTGTGGAAGAATGTTGACTTGACATGACAAAACACAAGCTTCCAACACAGGAAATAGTTGAATAATTTGTTCGTTCAATACCTTGTTGTTTTGATACTCACTAAATGGTTCAACGACAAACTCCCAAATGTGATCGAAGTTGACAAATGAAAATTGATCAACTCTCTTATTGAACTACTATCTATTTTCATGTTCTTCTAGTTTTAATTTGTCAGCTTGAGGAAGAGCATCATTTGTATATACAATTTGCATTTTAGTGTGGCTCAACGAACATACAATCGATTGGAAAAGTGAGTCTTAGAGCCTTTATATATCTTGTATCATTGGTTTCAAGATGTGCAATTGAGCTTTCTATGAATGTATTGCAACCAATTTTATTAGAAATTGTTGCAAGAAAGGCTCAATTTGAATTTTTCCTTAGTCAAATTGAGTAATTATATTTTCCACATTAGCAAGATGACTTGGATGGCATTTAGCTAGAGTGACACGGCCTTGTCTACAATTTAACTCAATCAATTCGATTTATATGTTAGGAGTAGAGTTGTGCATGTGATGGTTGCTAAAATTTAGTAATCTAGTTCAGTTATTTTCAGTTGAACTCAGTTAATTGAGCTCAATTTACTAATTGATTTAGTTGAAGGTCAGTTGATTAGCCTAGTTGTTGTTATCTTAGTGTTCTCTCAGTTAAACTAGTCAATCTGCTAAAAATTTCCCAGACATGCATGGAATTTGAATTTCCTAGCTAGAGTGGAGGAAAAGGCACATTGTAATTATCAATTATATACTAGTTGAATGTATAGGCTTGGCATTGAAGTAGGTGAATCATTCCTTGGGAATTCGAAATAAAATATGAGGAAATTTCTATCTTTTAGGAGTTAATTTCCTCAAGTATTGTGCAAGGAGATAGGAGGAAGTTGGAGCCTTGAATTAGCTGAGTGTTGGCCAGAGCAGGATAGTCAGTAGGAGAACATGTTTACAATGCAGGGTATGCTTCAGGATCAAAGCAAGACATTGTAATAATTTATCATTCTCATCTGATTAATGAAAATCAACGAAGGGTTTTTTCCCAGTTGGATTCCCTTGTAAAATCATTGTTTTCCTTGTGTTTTGATGGTTGCATGTCATTGTTGTGTTTCTAAATTGTGATTTCCATTATGCAAAATAGTAGAGGAAATTTGTAATCTCTTGATTTCAATTAAAATTCATCAATAGTAGTAAATTTATATTAATTTATACATGGCATCAGAGCAGAAATCACAATAGAAACCAGTAAATATATCTTCTCCCTCAAAAATTTCAATTTGCAGATCAATGGAGCAATTTTTCTTTTGTGTAGGAAAACATCTTTCAATAGATTGAGATTGGAGTATGCCTTGGAGGGAAACCTGAATTTCATAGCTTTTAAGTACATAATGGAATTTTTACTCTATGACAATGGAGTGTTGGAGTACACCAAAGATAATATTCCAAAACTAGTAGCATCATATGCATAATAGTTAGCCCAATGGAAGAAGGATGCCAAAAAATCCAAGAGGATAATCCTGGAAGGTGTGAGAGACCACATAGCCTTGAATTTACATGGAAAAGGGACTCCATTTTCTATGTTGAACACCCTCACTAAGTTATTAAAAATTAGTTGTAATGCCAGGAAATTGGCATTGAGGGACAAGCTTAGAAACATCTGATTGTAGAAAAATTAAACTATTCCACGTTACCTCTCCAGATTCACTCAAGTTCAAGATGAACTTGGAGGAGTAGGAGAAAATGTTTCTTCTTCTGAGCTAGTGATCCTAGTGCTCTTAGGCATTCAAAATCCTGGAATAACTACCAAAACTTTGTAAATGGAAGGGAAAATTTTCCAAATTGGGAGAGACTTTGGTATGATTTGGTGCACGAAGAAATTCAAAGGAACATTAGAGATGGAGTAACACCCAAAGTTGAGGAGGAAGATAAATTTTCTTTTTTTGGAAGGGCAAGAAAGCTAAGGGAAAGAAGGCACAAAGCAAGTCAAAGTCCAGCAAGAACAATGGCAAGAAGAAGGACCTAATAAAGATAAAATGTTTTCATTGCCACAAATGTAGGCACTATGAAACAAAGTGTCCACACAAGAAGTCTAACAAGAAGCCTTAAGGAGGAGCAAGAGGTGAAACATTTGCCTCACAAATATAATTAGACTTCACCCTGATTTCATGCATTGAAAGCACTATAATGGGGAGTGTGTGGTACCTAGATTCAAGTGTCTTGTTCCATATGACAGGATGTGTTGAGATTCAACAAGATGATGAGCTTGGTGAAAAGATTCGCCTTCACTAAGTGGGCCCGCAGGCTATTTTTTGCGCAAGTCTATTTTTAGACATGATCATATTTCAGAAGTTGCAGGATGCTATTTTTGGATGGTTGATCAAGTTGGAAAAATAGATGAAATTATATTTTTATAATATTGGGTGAAGTCTATTTATAGATCGCTGATCTAAAAATAGATGCATGTCGATTATTATTAGCTCTTAATAATAATCAAAATCTAAACAGCAACTTATTTTCTTGGAGCACTTCAATTCAGTGCACAGATGTGGCACATCAGCTGACTGAGGGAATTACGCAATTCCCAAGGGTTTACTGGAACTAATGCATGGAGGACTCAGTTAGAACTCAAGTGGCAGAGTTATGACACAGTTTGAAGAAGTAGTTATGGAGTTGTATTCAGTTTAACTCAGTTAGACTCAGTTGAGCTAGTTGTATCTAGTCTTGATTATTTTACATAGTGAGTGGAGTGAATTAATTAGTTAATTAATTCACAAATAATAACTCATTAATCAGCTGAACAATACGGCGATTAACTACAATACATGAGTCGAGCAAGGTTGTCATTGGAGACATAGGTAGAAGGAAAGATAGACTATCTGTTGTGACTATAGTGATGCATTGATTGCGTCACACATACATTGCAGTTTCCAATGAGGATTGCGTAGTCAAGGCAAGGGTAATTCAAATTCATTCAGAGCTATTCTTCAGCAGGAATTTCACAGTGGAGGCAGGTTAGCAGGAGGCAAAGATCGGTGCATGGATTTGCAAGATTGGTCCTGATTAGTGTTTAACGATTGTACTGTACTGAGAGCTTGTGATAAGCTTTGTATGCTGTGTATGAGATTTTCATATGATATCCATGTTACATAATATATAGTTGTGATTTTCAGCTTCAGGCTTTCTTGGTTAAAAATTGTGTTATGTGCGATTGATTATTTTTATTTATGCTTCACATGTGTGTGTAATTAATTTTTCCGCAAAAGATTAACAAGTGGAATAGATTCAGTATCTTGCATAAAGTTAAATAGTGTGAGATCAGGTGGATCTAGGACATATGCATGCTTAGTGCATATAATTTCTACATGGTATTAAAGCATTGTTGATTGAATATTGAAATTGTGAAGTGAGTTTGTGCTGGTGGACAATTCGAATTTTCTACAGAAGATTCTTGGTGCAGAAATTGAGTATACATTGAAATGTATTTCAACGGGTTGAGATTGGAGTATGACCTTGATGGGAGCTCGAATTACATAGCCTGGAAGGACATGATGGAGGCAGTGCTGGAGGATAATGGAGTGAAGGATTTAATCGATAGCGATGTTCCTAAGCTGGGATCTAGCGATGCTGCATTACTTGATGCATGGCAAAAGAAGACAACAAAGACGAGAAGGATTCTCTTGGAAGGTGTGAAGGACCATATTATGTCCAGCCTTCACGGGAAAGCCACTGCATTCTTAATGTGGAAGGCTTTGACAGACTTGTTCCAAAGCAGAAGTGACCAGAGGAAGTTGGTGCTTAAAGACAAGCTCAGAAAAATAAAAATGGAGAAAGGCGAAAGTATTCCAAAATACCTCACGAAGTTTGTCCACTGTAAGGATGAGTTGGGAAGTGTGGGGGTTATTGTTGATGAAGAATACTTGGTGAGCTTGGCTCTCCTTGGGCTTCCGAAGAGTTAGCATAGCTACAAAGACTCTGTTAATGGACAGGAGAAACTGTCGGGATGGGAGCGACTTTGGTCAGATCTTGTGCAGGAGGAGATAAGGCGGGGTACCAGGGATGGATCTTCATCGAATAATGAAGATGAAGAGAATTGGGCTTTGGCTACCAAATCGAGGAAAGGGAAGGGGAAGAAATATTCTTCAAAATCTTGTGCTAAAGGCAAGAAGCGGGATTTGTCCAAAGTGAAGTGTTTTCACTGTCACAAGCATGGACGTTTCGCCACTAACTATCCAAAGAAGAAGAAGAACAAGTAGGTTGTTGGATCTGCAGCTGAAGAGGCCTTAGCCTCGCAATTTGAGCTTGATTTCTCCTTGATCGCTTGCTTGGTTTTAAGCTGCATGGGATCGGTGTGGTATCTTCATAGTGGTGTGTCTTTCCATATGACGGGATACAAAGAGTTATTTAGTGACTTGGAGGAGAAGGACCTCTAGATGCATATAGAGATGGGTGATGATGGTCGGTACAGTGCGACTGGCATTGGGATCATTACCTTTGAGAGGGAGTCTGGTAATTCGTTCTTGTTGAAGAATTTTATGCATGTTCCAAGTCTGAAGAAGAACTTGGTCTCAATCGCAATGCTAGAAGACAAGGGTTATGATGTTGTTTTCAGTGAGGGAAAATCCTTCCTCCAACATAAAACAATGGGTCAAAACAAGAAGATAGGGGTTCAAATTAAGAATCTCTACAAGATGGAGGTAGATGGCTACGCTACAATGGTGGGCAAAGTAGAAGAAGTGGTAAGCCGGGATGAGGGAAAATTATGGCACAGGATATTGGGCCATCTTCACCATGGCGCTTTGAAGATTTTGCAGTAAATTTCTACTGGACTTCCCAAGGGTACTCTTGCGCAGTCAGATCAGTGCAAGGGATGTACTATGGGTAAGTTTTTGAAGACCACCTTTAATGAGAAGGAGAACAGGGCTTCGGTGATCCTGGAGAGAATTCACACAAACATGTGTGGACCTTTCTCGATTGCTTCAAAAAAAAACACAGGTATTATGTTATATTTTTTGATGACTATTATCAAAGATTTTGGATCTTCTTCATGTAGAAGAAGAGTGAAACGTTCTCAAAGTTCTGTGAGTTCAAGGCATTGGTGGAGAAGGAGTTGGGCAAGTAAGTAAAAGCTCTACGGAGCGATAATGGTGGTGAATACATCTCGAGTGAATTCAAAGACTTCTATAGCAAAGAAGGAATTCGAAGAGAACTCATAGCGCCTCATAACCCACAACAGAATGGGGTCACGAAGAGAAAGAATAGAACAATCGTGGGTGTTGCACGAGCGATGTTGCATGACCAAGGCCTACCGATGCACTTGTGGGCGGAAGCATGCAACACTACGGTTTATGTACAAAATCGTTGTCCTCGTAGAGTACTTGGCATGAGTACACCCGAAGAAGCTTTTACTGGTAAGAATCCTGATATTTCTCATTTGAAGATTTTTGGCTCACTTGTTTACATTCATGTGACAAAGGATGCCAGGAAGAAGTTGGAGCCGACTGCAGAAGTTGGGATATTTGTGGGGTACACAGAAACACCCCATAACTATCGTGTGTATTTTCCAGACAGTTGGATGACTGTTGTGCGACGGGATATAAAATTCAATGAGGTGAAAGCCATGAAGTTGTCACTTGAGAGGGAGCTACACTTGCATGTGGAGGAGGAACTTCTTGTTCCCAAAGATGAGCCTCTGGATGTGGATCAGCCACAGGAAGAGATTCATGGAGTGGAGGAGTCCATTCATGCAGAACAAAACATTAGACAAGGCAAAAATCATACCACATAAGCTAAGAGACTGAAGCTTGATGCGGCATAGAATGTAGGAGTTCCTACATCGCAGCGCAGACAGAGACAGTCACCTGACCGATATACTGGATACATGGCTCTTATGAGCAAGTGTATCGTGATAGAGCCATCTTCTTTCGAAGAAGCAGTGCAAGAGCCCACATGGGTAGATGCCATGGTGGAGGAGTATGACTCCATTGTCAGAAAACGGTCGCAGGAGATTTAGCCAGAAATTTGAGGTGGGAAAATCGGTTGTAGGATCAAGATGGATCTCTGAGATGAAGCAAGCCTGGCGATGGGGTCGAAAGTATAAGGCCAGGGTGTATTTTAGGAGGCTTCCTCCTGGGGTGAGGATTGGCCTATAGAGAAACCTTTTTTGTCACCAGTGTTCTTCTGGACCATCCTTTCTCTCTCAGCGCAGATGGGTTGGCACATTCATCAGATGGATGTGAAGACTATGTTCCTTAATGGGATCATTGAGGAAGAGGTGTACATTGAGCAGCCTGAAGGATTTGAGATCTTCAGCAGCGAGTCGCATGTGTGAGGCTCAAAAGAGCGTTGTATGGGCTGAAACAAGCACCCCATGCTTAGTACACTCAGATTGACAGCTATTTCACTGGACTTGGCTTCACCAAGAGTGAGGCGGATGCAAAACTGTACCAGATTGTGGTAGAGGGTAATATTTTAATCATTGTACTTTATGTTGATGATTTAATACTAACAGGTGATGAGCAGTTGATACACTCATGCAAGGTAGATCTTGCAAAGGAGATTGAGATGAAGGATTTGGGCCTCCTTCATTATTTCCTTGGATTGGAAATATGGCAGCGGGAAGGTGAACTGTTTGTGTCTCAAGGTAAGTATTCCCGGGAGATACTGGAGAAGTTTCACATGCAAGACTGCAAGCCTATCGACACTCCTCTTCCAGGAAATTGGAAGAAAGAGGATGCTACATCGGCAGAGGTAGTGGATGCCACTGTTTATCGACAATTTGTGGGTTCGCTCATGTATTTAGTCAATACATGACCGGACATATGCTATGTGGTGAACTAGATTTCACAAGCGATAGTTAATCCTACCAAGCTCTTTTGGAAGGCAGGCAAGCATGTCCTGAGATATCTCAGGGGCACATCTGAGTATGGTTTATGGTACATACAGATGGATGAAGTGAAGTTGCATGGCTTCACGGATGTAGATTGGGCAGGAAGCCCAACAGACAGAAAGAGCACATCAGGAGGGATTTTCAGTATCGGATCTATGGCAGTTTCTTGGTACAACAGGAAACAAAGATTCGTGGCACTTAGTTCAACAGAAGTAGAATACATGGCAGCAAGTCAAGCTGCATGTGAGGCTATCTGGATGAAGAAGATCCTGGTTGGTTTGTTTGGTTCACATTTAGATCCCACAGTGATTCATTGTGATAATCAGAGTTTCATTAAACTCTCAGTTAATCCTATGTTTCATGATAGATCTAAACATATTGATATCTAGTATCATCATATCGAAGATTGTGTGCAGTGGAAGATCATGTTGCTTCAGTACATTCCTACAGAGGATCAGGATGCAGATATTCTGACGAAGGCGCTCACCAGGAGAAAATTCAAATACCAGAGAGGCATAATCAAGGTGAAGGATAATCCCTATCTTGTTGAGAGGGAGTGTTGAGACTCAACAAGATGATGAGCTTAGTGAAAAGAATCGCCTTCACTAAGTGGGCCTGTAGGCTATTTTTGGCACAAGTCTATTTTTAGACTATGTCTATATTTTGACATGATGATCATATTTCAGAAGTTGCAGGATGATATTTTTGGATGGTTGATCAAGTTGGGAAAATAGATGAAATTCTATTTTTAGAATATTGGGCAAAGTTTATTTATAGATCGTTGATCTAAAAATAGATGCATGTCGATTATTATTAGCTCTTAATAATAATCAGACTCTAAACAACAACTTATTCTCTTGGAGCACTTCGATTCGGTGCACGGATGTAGAACATCGATTGGTGAAAATTCTGTGATTCGAGGTTTACGGAACTATTAGCAGAGACTTGAATTAGAACTCAAGTGGCGGAGATGAATAACGATGGGTTGGAAGAAGTAGTTGTAGGTTGTATTGGATTTAATTAGGTTAGACTTAGTTTTTAGACTTAGTTGAGCTAGTTGTATCTAGTCTAGCTGATTGATACACTAGTGAGAGTGGAGTGAATTAATTAGTTAATTAATTCACAAATAATAACTCATTAATCAACTGAACAATACAGTAGTTAACTACAGTGCATGGAAATTTCAGTGGAGACCCAGTGGAGAGATAGGTGAAAGGTCAAGATAGACTATTTTTTGTGACTATAGTGATTCATTTATTGCATCACACATACATTGGAGTTTCCAATGAGGATTGCGCAGTCAAGCAAAGGGTAATTCGAACTCATTCATAGTCATTCTTCAGCAGGGATTGCGTAGTGGAGGCAGGCTAGCAGGAGGCAAAGATCGGTGCATGGATTTGCAAGATTGGTCTTGATTAGTGTCTGACGATTATATTGTACTGAGAGCTTGTGATAAGCTTTGTATGTTGTGTATGAGATTGTCATATGACCTCCATGTTACATTATATATATTTGGGGTTTTCAGCTTCAGGCTTTCCTGGTTAAAAACCGTGTTATGTGTGATTGATTATTTTTGTTTATGCTTCACATGTGTGTGCAATTAATTTTTCCACAAAAGATTAACAAGTAGAAAAGATTCAGTATCTTGCAGAAATTTAAATAGTGTGAGATAGTGTCTAGGACATATGCATGCTTAGTGCATATAATTTCTACAAGATACAAAGAATTCTTCAGTAGCCTAGAGGAGAAGGATCTCCATATACATATAGAACTTGGGGATGATGGAAGGTACAATACCAAAGGAATTGGAACTATAACCTTTAAGATGGAGTCAGGCTCCCATCTTCATCTGAAATATGTCATGTATGTACCTGGGCTAAAGAAGAACTTGATCTTTGTAACTATATTGGAGGATAGAGGCTATGATGTTGTTTTCGGTAAGGGGAAAGCCTTTTTGAGACATGTAGCTAACGAGAAAGTGAAATAGATTAGAGTTAGAGTGAAAAATATCTACAAGCTTAAGGTGGAAGATTATAATTCACTAAATAGCAAGGCAAAAAATATGCAAAGTCTATATGTTTGAGAACTCTGGCACAGGTGCATGGGATACTTACACCATGGAGCCTTAAAAATCATGCAGCGTATTACCACCAGTATCCCGAAATGCACCCTTGACCAGCATGATGTTTTCAATGGATTCACATTGGGGAAATATGACAAATCCACCTTCCAAGGCCGAGATAGCAGAGCAGGAGAAATCTTGGAGCAAGTCCACTTTGATGTATGTAGACCATTTTCTATAGCCTCTATAGTAAAAAACAAGTATTATGTGATTTTTTATGACTTTTCTAAAAAATGTTGGATCTTCTTTATGCAGAAGAAGGATGAAGTTTTGTAAAATTTTGTTGAATTAAAAGCATTAGTTGAAAAGGATATTATTCATAAATTTAAATCTGTGAGAAGTGGTAATGGTGGAGAATTTTTTTCTAGCACCTTCAAGGACTTTTGTGCCAAGGAAGGTATTAGAAGGTAATTGATAGCACCCCATAACCCACAAAAAAATGGGGTGGTTGAAAGGAAGAACATAAGAATAATGGGAGCAGGAAGAACCATGTTGCATGATCAAGGGCTGTCATTACATCTCTGGGTAGAAGCATGCAACACCATAGTTTATTTGCAGAACATTATCCTTCATAGAATACTTGGAATGATCACACCCGAAGAAAATTTATATGGGAGGAAGCTAAATGTATCAAATTTCAAATTTTTGGAGCTACTATGTATTTCCATGTCTCCAAAGATAACAGGAATAAAATTGAGCCTACAACTGAGATAGGAGTCTTTGTGGGATACACAGAGACACCACATAATTACTGGGTGTATTTTCCCTCGACGAGAGTGACAATAGTGAGGAGAGATGTCAAATTTGATGAGGATAAGGCTATGATATTATTTCTAGAGCGAGAGTTTATTATCCCACCAGAGGGGGGAATTCTAGTTCCTAAGGAGGACCCTCATAAAAAGCTTCAAATGTTGTGGAGCAGCCACAAGTGAAGGAGAATATAGGAGGTTGAGTGGAGTCATCCACTCAACCAAAATATTCCAGAGAGGGAAGGAAATGAACCAGAGAAGTTGATATATTGGTACAATATGCACGAGAGCATGTGGGATCTCCTACATCTTAGCACGGGTAGAGGAGGTCATCAGACAAGTACACTGGGTATATGGATACCATGAAAAAACTCATTGAGTCAAGGCCTTCTTCATTTCGGGAAGAAGTTACTCAACCTGTGTGGGTTGATTCCATGTTGGATGAGTATGACTCCATCATGAAGAATAGTTTATGGGAAGTGGTGTTGAGACCAAAGAACTAGTCAGTGGTTGGTTCCAGATGGATATATAAAGTGAAGCATGCAACTGATGGGAGCATCGAGAAGTACAAGGCCATATTTATGGCCAAATGCTTCTCTCAGGTAGAGGGAGTGGATTATGAGGAAAAATTTGCACCAGTGGCAATATATTCATCAATCATAACCATTCTAGTAGTAGTTTCATAGATGGGGTGGAAGATCCACCAGATGGATGTGAAGGCCACCTTCCTCAATGGTGTTGTTGAGGAAGAAATTTACATAGAGAAACTAGATGAATTTGAGACATATGATAAGGATATACATGTGTGTAAACTCAAGAGACATTTATGGTCTCAAACAAGTGCCCCGATCATGGTACACTCGAATCGACATATATCTTAGTGGATTGGGCTTCACCAAAATTGAAGTAGATGATAATATTTATCACAATGTGGTAAATGGAAATTTACTTATCTTGGTTTTGTATGTTGATGACTTGATACTTACAAGAGATGAGCAGTTGATCCAGTCTTGCAAGAAGGACCTTGCAAGATAATTCAAGATGAAAGACATGGGATTGATGCATTACTTCCTTGGGATGGAAGTATGGCAGGGTGATGGTGAGTTGTTTGTGATTCAAGGGAAGTATTCCTCTGAAATGGTTTATAGCTTTCACATGGATAAATTTAAGACTATGGACACACCTCTAGCTACAAACTAGAGGAAGGAGAATGTTTCTTCAGGAAAGGCAATAGATTCTACCATCTAAAGAAATCTTGTGGGATCCTTGATGTATCTGGTGAACACAAGGCCTGACATATGCTATGCAGTTAATCAGTTGAGTCAATCCATGGTGAATCCTACCAAGTTGTATTGGAAGGCAACAAAGAATGTGTTAAGATACCTTAGAGGCACAATTGAGTATGGTTTATAATACAGGAGGACAGAGGGAATGAATCTCCAAGGCTTCATTGATGAAAATTGGGTAGGGAGTCCATCATACATTAAAAGTACTTCAGGTTCCATCTTCAGTGTTTGATCAACAACTATTTCTTGGTATTACAAGAAATAGAGGTTTGTGGCACTCATCTCAAAAAAGACTAAATACATGGCTGAAATTCAAGAAACATGTGAGTTCATATGGATGAGGAAAATACTTGTGGGCCTTTTTAGTCAGGAGATGGATTCGGTAGTGATTTATTATGATAATCAAATTTGTATCAAACTCTCTGAGAATCCAATATTTCATGACAAGTCCAAGCACATTGATATCATGTATAATTGATTGTGGGATTGTGTGCAAAGGAGAATTATGATGCTACAGTACATTCCAACTAAGGAGAAGGATGCATATATCTTGACAAAGCCATTTTCAAGAGGAAAATTTGAATTCCATAGGTGCAGGATAGGGGCGGTGCAAAACCCTTTCTTGTTAAGAGGGAGTGTTATAAATTGTAGTAAGAAGGCTCAATTTTACCTTTGCCTTAGTCAAATTGAGTAATTTGATTTTCCACTTTAGCAAGATGACTTGGATGGTATTTAGCTAGAGTGGCATGGCCTTGTCTATTAATTAACTTAGTAAATTTGAGTTATAGGCTAGGAGTATAGCTGTGCGTGTGATGATTGCTAAAATTTAGTAATATAGTTCAGTTGAACTCAATTAGCTGAGCTATAGTTATTAATTGAGTTAGTTTGTTGGCTCGAGGGGTCCTGACCCAAGTTAAGAGGTTAAAGTTTTCCAACAAAACCCTATACTACTGGCCCTTTCGGCAGTGACCTGCTTGCGCAGGCCAAAGTCTCACCCGAAGCAGTATGGGAGGGTGCTGGAACCAAGTTTCCGCACCCTGAGAGAGATTAGGTAAGTCAAGCAGATCCACGTTCGCACCCTATTAGGTTCGCACCAGACAGATCTACTCGCAGGGTTTTTAACGATATAATCGCAATATACAGATCTATTATCGTGCACATATCTAGTTAGTAACTCTGCATCCACATGCGTATCAGAAGTTATTAGCACACATTACCATAACAAATCATCAAAAAATTGCAGTTATACCATAACAAAAACATATTCACATCATAAACAGATAACACAATAGTAATAGAAACAGATCCCAACAGTTCACATCAATAGTAATACATCAGATCAGATAACACAAAAATACTTTAACCATATCCACATATATTAGCATCCAAAACCAAATACAATCTGACACAGCCTGCACACACAGCCAAAAGGGTCCACACACAGTAGGATTGAGGATCTACGCGCACAGAGCCAGCAGGATTCCTTACCCACCGACCCAACAACAGATCTAACAATTCGCCCTTAGCATCATACCTTAATCTTTCCCACTTTAAGACTAAAAAATGTTCATCTATTTATATCGACTTAGCCTACACTTCCAATGGTCTGAAAACCATGGTTTGTGGACTCTTGGTCTACTCTTGACCCATTATAATGCATTCAGGGCTTTGAACCACCCCAAAAACCCTGCGTTAGACAAAATAATACCAAAAATATACCAAATTATACAAAATTCGCATATTTTAGGGGACCCTGTTCAAACAGTCCCCCAACAAAATCTTGTGACTCGTCCCAAGTCACTGTGATGGTGGGGTCTCCACCTACGCCTGCAGCAGCCTGATCGCCTCAGCCAGTGGGGGTAGCACACCTTCACTCTGAGCAGCAGCATTTTGCGCAATATCCACCAACTTCTGTGAATTTGGTCCTTCTGTTGTAGATGTGACACTCTCTAGAGTCTGGTTCAATTTTTTAATAGTGACATCAATATCCTGGGAGAGCTTGAGGGCTTCATCAGCCCATGGCTTAAGATGGTCACTGAAATTCTTTTTCTTCTTTCAGAGTTAGTCGATATCATCCCGAAGGGAATGGCTAGTTCACAGTCATGCCAATCATTGAGAAAAAATCAGAGTAGGCATCGTGGCTTCTAGCTGCTCGAATGCTTCTTATTTCTGTCACAGGTCCTAGTGGATTTCACACAGGATCGGGTTTTGTTGTACCTTGGTCCATAACTGAATAGTTGTATCCAGCAATTGGGCACCCTGAGCAATCTGTCCAGTAATCACATTTGTAGCTGTGGTAACCAGCGCAGCTCGTTGGGCGCGTACCTTTGACAGTGTCTCTGGCTGTAACTTGGCCTGCAAGTATACGATCTGTTGTTCCATCTGCATTTTGACCACCTTAATCTTCGTTTTGGGGGCCTTTAATGCTGTGACCAACCACTCAATATTGGCTTGGGGGGTGGCCATGGCCGGGATTTCTTTTGTAACATCCACGCAGAGTCTACTAATTAAGTGTTCCAACTCTGTTTGTTGCATGGTGGTGAGGGTATAGGTGACAAATGTGGCTGGGAGTTGATAGTTGTTTCAAGCCCACTCTGAAACAATACCCAGAATACTTGGTTGTCCTCGATGCATTGCGCATCCTTAAAGTCCCACAAGTTTGTATAACGAGCCCCTTCGCACATGTCTTGGGTGAGCTTAGGGAGGAATGATTCCTCAGGTGCTTCCTAGGTGACCAACACAATGAAAAGTAGCAACCAGGAATAACAAAAGGCTCGTCCCTTCTCCTGGGATTCTCGAACATTGGCTAAAAAATTGTCGCACAAGTATTGGGACCATTGAAGCAAACCCCTTTCCCGCATTGTCCTGCTAACTGAATTACATATGCAGGGATGGCAGCGACTTGGCATATTCACATCATCTTGCATGCCAACAACATGGTACCCAACTTCGTACCAGGGTCATTTATGGATTTGATTATGAAGCCTTGAGTATTCTGCTCCACATGGTAGGTTTTGCGCACGTATTCAGCAGTCTCCCCCTCATACTTCTTACCAACGTGCTGCAGAGGGTCCGGTCCTTTCATGGGAAGACCAGTTATGTGATGAATGTGCGTAGCATCGATAGGGATTCGATCCTGGATCCATAAGTAGCCATCATGGACCAGGACGAGAAACTAATGGGCCAGACGGTCTGTGATATTGTAATGGCTGAAGTGCAGAATCCTTAGCAGGTTCAAGAGCCCGGACCCGACAAATCCACGCATCCAGCGCATGGGGAAAATCTTTATCCCATCATCTTCCTGAATTCTGTCAAGGTAAAATTCGAGTGCTAACTCAGGGAAGGCCTCCAAGTTGGCTAAGTCATGATCATCAAATTTTACTTCATGGAGCTTCCCAAAGGGTTTTCCAATGACGGGGACCTCACCCGGGGTCAGTGGCATCTAAAGGTAGGTGCGCAGGCCATCCAGACTCTTCGGCATGTGGGTGGAGGGCCGGCGGGGACAAACAAAGGGTGGGAGCCAATTGATGGTTTGGCTACCTGGGCCTCTTCCTGAGCAGGCTGAGGTCGCTTTTCTGGGTTGGGTGAGCATTCCTGTGGCGCCACCTGCAGGGATTTTACATTTTGCAAAGAAGTACGAGGCTTCACCCCAACCCATTTCGCTGGTTTTCCTGAGCCTTGAGCTTTTTCTTTTCCCTTCCTTTTGTTTGCGCTCGACGTAGATATAACCTCTTCATCTTCTGACTCGATTTCCACTACTTCCTTGGTTTCTTGTTCTACCAAGGTCATCAATTCTGAGGCTTCCGCGAGACTAGTGGTCATCATCCTAGCGCAAAATATGAACTCTAGGTTGCTACTATCAAAGGGCGTAGGATGCTTAGACATGAGAGGGACGTATTGGACACAGAAACTCTTATAGCACATATTTATCGAGGACAAACACGCCAAGTAAAAACTATTCAGGTGATATGAAACCCTTGTCTGATCTATCCCCTTGCTTGTATAGCCTTTGTGACCGACCAACGGTTGGGTAAACCTTATCCGGAATTTACCATCAAGTAAATGGTAAAAAATCTTCCAAAATCACCTCATTAAATGCTGGCCGCCCGCTCCCTTCAATGGTAACTTTTTCTTTTTACCCGATTTTACTGTTCCAACGACTAGTTTTCGCACCTCTTATGTGCCCAGTGCACCCCTGCGATCCCAGCGGACCTCCTGTGCACCCAACGCACCTCTGCATGGCCAGCGAACTTGCTGCATTCTGAACATATGCCCACGCCTTCAGCGCACCCCTACGAGCTTCCAATTATGCGGCTGCTTCATGCGCGTACCATGGTTACTGTCGTGCTTGCCTCCCTTGGTGGGTATGCCCCACTTCATACAACTACTCTCGTCATATATTCATTTGATTCGATACATTTTGAGTCAACTGCCATTGACATAGCCGGTTAGCATATCGCTGCGCAGGGTGGCTAACTAAACAACTCCGCCATCCGTGATTTCTTTAACTGTATAGGACCCAAGCCAGTGCTATCTGAACTTCCCTGGGTGTTTCGCAAACTGGCTATCATATAACAGGACTAATTCACCCTCTGCAAAGGCATTTTGACGAATATGTCGATCATGCCATGCCTTATCCCGTGCCTTCTGAACATGTTGATGGAAATTAGCAATGAAATGGTCTTCCTCTAAAGCCACAAGCTGCACTAAACACTCCTCCATGATATCAGGCTCTACCATATTTGTAAAGGCTACGATGCGCAGGCTAGGAACAATATATTCCATGGGCATAATGGCCTCCTTTCCATAGACCATCCTGAACGGTGTTTTCTAGGTCAACTTCTTGTAGGTGGTGCGGTAGGCCCAAAGAACAGACGAGATGCGCACGTCCCAGTCGCTGCGATCGATGTCACAGACCTTAGTCAGTGCATGCTTGAATACTTTATTAAACGCTTCGACTTCTCTGTTTTCCTGAGGATGATACGGAGTTATTTTCTCATGATGGATCCGGAATTCTTCCATCAAGGCCTGTATTGTCTCGTTAACAAAGTGTGTACCTCTATCTCTCATCATGATTTTCGGACATCCAAATCTGGTCAGAATCTACTCAAAGATGAAGTTCGCAGCGGTATCTGCAATGCAATCCTTCACCGCTTGTGCTTCGGCCCACCTGGTTACATAATCAGTGGCAATTATAATGTAACACGCACCTGCATTCTTTCCGGGTGGGTTTATAGGTCTCACAAAATCGATGGCCCATTTTTCAAATGCTTGCAGGGCCATTTACGGTCGAAGGGGCATTTCATCTCTGTGTGATGGCCTTCCTATTCGTTGGCATGTAACGTAGGCCTTATAATATTCGTGAGAGTTAGTATGCAGGGTAGGCCACCATAGTCCAGCTCTTAAGATATTTTGCGTCAT
Source organism: Pinus albicaulis (assembly GCA_034641835.2). Lineage (NCBI taxonomy): Eukaryota > Viridiplantae > Streptophyta > Pinopsida > Pinales > Pinaceae > Pinus > Pinus albicaulis. The sequence goes on along the minus strand of CM076578.1, from coordinate 1,165,204,802 downwards.
TTCTTTCCTTGCGTAGCGACCTCCTGCTACCCTGTCGTGGGCTTCTACCAAGATAGCATGTCGTTCATGCTCCAGGATGTACCTACGCAGCACTTCATCTACTCCCATATTATATAGATGACCTGCGATGATGGTAAAATCCGCAGCGCATGTTACCAACTCTTTGTTATGTTGTACCAAATACTCCATAGGTGTCATGCGTGTAGTCAGGAACTGAATGATGTCAACGAAGTGTGCATCAACTACCTTAATAGAAAATAGTTGTGCGTTAGGAAATTCTTCTTCCAGGTTGGTCGGTTCCTCACCACTCTCAATTCGGGACAAGTGATCTGGCCCAACATTCAACTTCCTTGCTGACAGTACTGATCTCAAATAAGCATTCCAGAACAACATAAGGGACTCTGGGCAGACTTCCCCCCCCCCCCCCCCACACACACACAACAGAGGCTTATTCACCAGGTACTTCAAAGCCAAATGGTCTATAAACATTTTGAAGTGTCCTCCTAACAGATAGTGTCAATACTTTTGTAATTCACAGACCATGGCTAATCCCTCCCGCTCCGTGGTGGAATAGTTGCGCTCTGCACTAGAGAGTTTTCGACTAGCAAATGCAACTGGGTGATCAATGTCTCTGTCTCCAGGCTGTGTAAGGACAACTCCCAGGGTGATTCCTAATTCATCAACGTGAACATGGAATACCTTCGCCCAATCAGGAAAAATGAGGATAAACACAGAGACCATCTTCTCCTTGAGTAGCTCGAAGCTCTTCTGACACTCATCATCCCAAAAAATGAAACATCCTTCTTAAGCAGCTTTTCCATAGGCGTTGTGATCAATGCATACCCCTAAATAAACTTTTTGTAGTAGCCTGTGTGTCTGAGGATCGAACACAGTTGTTTCTCAGTTGTAGGTACTGCCAAATTTATGATAACTGCAACTTTCGCAGGGTCAACCATCAACCCCTGGCAGCAAACTATATGTCTAAGCAAGATTCCGAAGGGTACGTAGAAGATACACTTCTTGATATTCAGGGAAATTTGGTGCTTTCTATAGGCATCTAACATCATGCACAGGTTCAAAACGTGCTTCTTCACTAAACCGAAGATAGTCCAATCATAAAAGTAAACCTCCAAAAATTTGTGGATGAACTCTTTGAACACTGCGACTACTACTCGTGAAAATATAGCAGGGGAATTATTGATTCCAAATAGCATGACCGTATACTGAAAGGATCCCCATTCGGCAGCAAACATGATTTTGCTGTGATCTTCAGGTGTGATTCTGATTTGATGGTAGCCTGAGAATCCGTCAGTGAATAAGTACGCTTCTTGGCCTCCTACACTGCCCAGGATTTCATTTGATAACGACGTCAGAAAGGGATCATGTACGCAAGAATCATTCAATTTGTGTAAGTCCACACAGATTTGTACTTCCCCCTTCGTCTTCTTCTCTTGAACCACCATCAACTTACCCAATTCGACTGTTCGACCGGTTCGATGATACCTGTGGTGAGCATTTTATCGATTTCTTCCTTAACCTTCTGCTTATACTCAAGATTCAGCTGATAAGGGCACTGCTTCACAGGGAGTGCATCTGGTTTTAACGTGATGCGCATAACCCCTAGGTCCCCTCTGATCCCCTTGAGCTTCGAAAACTTTGTTGGGAATAAGTCTTGATATTCTGTGAGTAATTCTGCCACTTTTCCTACTGTATCATCATCCCAGTAATCCCCAATTTAGCCAACTTAGGTTGTTCTTCCGTGCTAATGTTGACTTATCGCAGCTTCAGAGGCTTCGTAACATCTACAATTTGTAGTGGAGGTCCCGCAACTGCGAGCTCTCCCTTCGACTCTGGAATAGAGACATTGCGTGGATCCTCACCGCACTCTTCTATGGTTATATTGCGGAAATTGGAAATATCCTGCATTTGTGTCTCCCATGTAGGTACCCCAAGTGCTACGTAGGGGCATGATTTGTCAAATACGAAGGTATCTATATCCTGCAGAGTTTTTTCAAGTGCCTCCATTCCCCCTGTTAGCCAAAATGTCCCTATAAATACATCCTTTAATCAGTGGTAGGTGCGCTGATGGAGCTCCGCATCTAAGTACCATGTCGTGGGAATTAGTCCCAAGGCATGAATAAATAGGTGAACCCATTCTTCTATAGTCTAGTCACACCATTTTTCCATCCAAGTGAACAGATGCTCATACGGGTCCCCAGGGCCAAGAATTTTTTTTACGTGCAAGTGGGCCGAAGGTTCGAATTTCAAGATCATCATATCTCAACACTCTTCCCAATCCTGGAACGCCCCCTTATGTGTGTCCCACCACCTCATAGGTGTTGTGAATATGGCTATATTAAGGGCCCATAACCTTCGCTCTCTCGGAACCTCAACCTCAAATGTTCGCAAAAAATCCTTGATACTACTAGAACCATCAAAGTAGGGAAGTTCTCTTACCTCTAAGGAGATACATCGGAAGTCCCTTGTGATCCTAAGGCATCGCAGTGCAGATACATCATGTAACTGGTTCTACTAGTTTTCCATCTCCCTGTCGAAGTCAGACAAACATTCACTGTCCTTTTCCCAGCAAATTACACCATCCGATGTAGGATTGATCCAATATTCGTCCTATGTAGTTAACTTATAGATGTGATCCACATCCTCTTCTTCGCGTACTAGCTCCGTATACCGTTCTCCTTCCGTCGGGTATAATGGTGCTATCACCCACGTACCTTCATTTTTAAACACCATGCTTCTCTTCTTAAAATTGATAATACCGTCCATATCTATGGCCCAGTACAATCCTAGGAGTGTAGGATAGGGGTATGCATATTCTAAAATCTGCATGACCTCAAAATCAGCTCGAACCTTTACTCTTGCGATATCTACCATGATTTTCGACAACCTTCCCAACGGTATGATATTTTGCTGATTGGCCATGTGCAGCTGGATAATGGACCATTCCAACTTAGGTTCTCCCATTCATTTCCAAGTTTGCTTGGGCAGTACGTTCACATCTTATCCAAGGTCCAAAATAACCTGATCCATTTCATAATCACCAATTTTCCCTGTTAGCCGCATTTCTCTACCAGTGTGTTTCTTATGTTTTTACAGTTTGTGCACGTCCTTAACTTCCAGGGGTGGATTATTTCTTTCTGCGTAGTTTTCTATTAGTGCTTGGAGGTTCTCTACGGGCTGTTGGTTGCGCAACAACTTCATACATGCCTGCAAAAATGTTTTGACCTCATCCTTTGCTTTGAGGTTTGCGGGGGCTTGAGAAGTAGATGCCTTAGCCTTAGAAAAGTCTTGTCAGGCTGCAACAAACGTTTCATTTTCCTTTTGCAGGTCCAAACATTCTTATTTGACGGCTGCTTTTCAGATAAGAGGATCAGCCACAGCTTTCTCCTCGGCTCCCCCAGTGGCCATGCTGCTGCGTGTTATGACATTAACTCTTGGTTCTTCATCACAAGGTTCTGCCTTAACCCTCTGTACATTATACATAGTTGTCTGTTGCTTTTCCTACATTTTGGATATCAAAATTGGGAAGCCTTCAATCACATGGTCATGTTGTCTATGGTATCTACAGGATTGTCTCGTAGGGTTCATGCATTCCCTTGTGAAGTGCCCTATCTCTCCGCAGTTATAGCAGATTAGTTGTCCTCTCCCCCTATCTGCACTTTCGCCTCGACCCCCTCCCCTGCCCCTAGCTGAGGGGCCGCCTATGCCTAAGGGGGATCTTAATGAAGAGGGGTATGATTGTACCCTATATAGGTTTCCTCAGTCTATCATTAGATCATAATTTTGGCAGTTATTCTCATCATGTCTGACTTATCAGCAAAACCTGCACCATTGTTTCTTCAATTCTGTACATACACACCCATACGAGGGCACTGTTTAGTATCATGCAGGCCAGCTACGCGAAAATCACCACACCATAATGTTGGTCCACTTGGTCCCAGGCGTAGTGGGTTGGGTCCCCCCGCCTGTAGGTAATCTACCAGCAGTTGGCACTAATCCTTGGTATGCCCAGATACCCTACATCGGATGCACCATATGTCTGGGCTAGCTTCTTTCCCCCAGTCCTTTCGTAGGTTCTGGATCTCCACGTGCATCGTCTTTAGTTTCCCTTGGATTTGTTGTACTCCCAATTGGGTATCATCTCTTGGCATAACTTCCAATTTCATAGCGATCTCCAAAGCCTTTTCTTGCGATTCAATGGCTTGGTGACCCATAGGTATGCACAGGTGAGGCAGTAACATAGCAATGAACCATTTCTTGTGCTTCCTATCATCATACAAAAATCCCCCTTCTCTGATTACCTTCTTTAGCCGTTGGTTAGCTTCCCATACAGACTTAGAGGGTCCTTGCTTGAAATATTTCAGTTCATTCACTATTTGAGAGTAGGATTTAGGATTCTTGAACTGTTGTTTTAGGGCATCTTTAATATTTTGAATGGTTGCATTCGCATGCTGTGCTATGTATCCCATATACCAGTCCAGGGCCCTTCCTTCAAAGGCAAGGGATAGATGCGCCCTTTTCACCACATCGTCGGCCACATTCTACGCAGTCCATGCTAATTCTGCGACAAACCAGAACTGATCCATATCCCCATCCCCTACACCCTTAAAGGTAGGTAACTTCATGTGCGACGCCATTTCGTCTTTTGATGGAGGTGGAGGTACGGGTGAGTTCTTACCTCTATGCTGGCTTGAAGGTGGTGTAGTTGGAGGGGTATGCGCAGTCGGATCCCTTACTGGAATGTAGACATATCTATCTCCTCTTAATTATTTCTATAGTATTTACCACTTTGTGTTGTACCCTCACTCTGATCGAAGCTCATTCACTCTGTATGGCTGCACAAAATGATTTTTTTCGCACTATAATATCTTAATCAGTAATGGTAAGGTTTTCATAAACTTACCCCGAAAACCCTTGAAGAACCTTCGCTCTGCCTCTGAATAGGAAATGAATTGATTGATTGCAAACTCTATCACAAATCCTCCCAACACACTATCCACCCAGTGATCTATTATTCGAGTGATGGTATTATCAGTTCTTTCCAACTGTCGGATCAACTTTGGAGTCCACTGCATGATCCGTTTGTCCTTCCAACACGTCTGGAAATCTAAGAGCCTTGCCAACCACTCCTAGAGCTCGGTTGTGAATATGACGAAGAAAATTCCATAGACCTCCGTGAAAATGTACTTATTCTTCCACTTCTCTACTATCAAAATTGCACTGTGATTCTCTTTCACCATGAATTTCTAAACTTGATTTTCAAACCACTCTTCGATTTCTTTCTTCTCAAGTCTCCAATGTTTGCTTGGCATTACCCAATCTCTCTCTCAAAATTCTCCCGGTCCTAGAAATGGAACCATTTTTTGGCTCGAGGGGTCCTGACCTAGGTTCAGAGGTTAAGGTTTTCCAACAAACCCCTATACTACTGGCCCTTTCGGTAGTGACCTGCTTGCGTAGGCCAAAGTCTCACCTGAAGCAGTATGGGAGGGTGTTGGAACCAGGTTTCCACACCTTGAGAGAGAGTAGGTAATTCAAGCAGATCCACGTTCACACCATATTAGGTTCGCACCAGACAGATCTACTCGCAGGGTTGTTAACAGCACAATCACAATATAAAAAGCTATTATCATGCACAAATATAGTTAGTAACTCTGCATCCACATGCATATCAGCAGTTATTAGCACACATTATCATAACTCATCATCAATAGATTGCAGTCATACCATAACACAGACAGATTCGCAGCATAAACAGATAACACAACAGTAATTGCAACAGATCCCAACAGTTTGCATCAACAATAATACATCGGGATAAGAATATGGAAAATAATTTGTATATCGCATATGTTATTTTTAAAACTGACCTGATAAACTGACCCTGCGCACCACAGTAAGTCATGTACCAATGACCCAACTTAATAAGTCATAATTCACCCTTAACAAGACCTTTAATATTTCCTACTTTAAGACTCAAAAAATTTCATCTATTTATATCGACTTAGCCTATGCTTCCAATGGTCCGCAAACTGGACTCTTGATCTACCCTTGACCCACCCCAAAACCCCTGAGTTAGACTAAATAATACCAAAAATATACAAAATTCGCATCTTTTAGGGGACCCTATTCCAATATAGTTGAAGGTCATTTGAGTAGTATAACTATTGTCAACTTAGTGATATCTCAGTTAAACTATTCAATCAGCTAAAAATAGCCCAGACATGCATGGAATTCGAATTTCCTAGCTGGAGTGGAGGAAAATGCACATTGTAATTATCAATTGTATACTAGTTGAGCTTACAGGCTTGGCATTGAAGCAGACGAATCATTCCTTGTGAATTTTACAAGAAAATAGGAGGTGTTGGTGTCCTGTGATTTAGCAGATTGGCATACTAAATGACAAGGCAACATCAGAACCACTTTGGAATGCTAGGATCTAGCCCTCCTAGATTCATAGAGGGATCTCTCTATATATGTGTTAGAATGATATGCTTTAAGGCTTATGATATGATATTACACTAGTTATGAGATACAATGGGTTTGTTTGTTGGTTGGTTGGGGATCATTAAATGAGAAGGTCATGTGAAGTGAAGGAGGAAATAAGTGAAAGGATGTTTTCAGCATGGGAGGATAGGTCAAAAAACAGTACTAAACCATTAGGCTATGGAGTCATAAAAGGGTTTACTTGCACAACAACTATTCAAGGTTTTTCAAAGGGAAAGTCATCTATATCAGAAGATATTTTAAGTTGAGTTGGTGGTATGAAACATTAAGACATGATGAGAAAGGAGAAAACATGTAAGAAAACAAAGGGCAGCCTAAGATCAGGTAAGGATTTTTAACCTATCCTGCTTTTGGCATACTCTTAAGAACAGAAAACATGCAAGAAAACAAAGGGCATTCTAAGATCAGGTAAGGACTTTTAACCTAACCTGCTTTTGACATGCACCCAAGGGAAAACTTTAAGATAAACATAAAAAGTAACCTAAGATCAGGTAAGGAATTTTAACCTAGCCTTCTTTGGAAAACTCTTAAGGGAAATCTTCAAAACAGTTGTTTAAGACTAACAAGGGATAGGGCTAACCATAAACTTCCTTGATTAGGACCCTACTTAGCATGCAGTGAAAAAATCATTCAAGAACAACATCTCAAGTTCTACTCAGCAAGATATGGGCTCACCAACATTCATTGACTGGTTATACTCTATTGAAATCATTCCCAAACACACATTTAGAAGAAAACATAAAGATAAAGATTATCAGTGAGAGCTAGGGTACTTTGCAGTAAATCCTACTCTATATTTGTTGTTCTTTATCAGAGAAAATGGACAGTATGGAAACATAAGGAAAATTACAATTTACAGTAAGAAAAACATCACCAATGATTTAGATCAAGATCCATTGAATCTTCTTATCTATTGATGTGCAAAACTAGTTACAAACTTTGAGTCCAATAGCTTTTTACAGTCTCATACTTCTCTTCCTAGCCTACTATCTTACAACTACTCGGCATCTTTTACTCAATAACAGTTCAAACTATTAATAATTTCCCAACCATTACAATGAATTTTCTGTGAATACTTATAGGTGAATGAAGAAGAGTGTTGCAGGAAAAATCATAAATATTAGTTAAGACAGAGGGGGAGAGGTATCTGAATGCCCATTCTGCTTAATGACCATTGCATTAACTGATTGTACCATTTTGGTAGTTTTTCCTATTTTGATGCATATCTGGTAGGCTAGTAATAACTCTGAAGTGTGTTCTTTGAAGATATCTTCGTCTGAAGTACCCTGTTTGACCCCTCTGACAAGTAAACTATCATTTTTTGGGTTTTGTAGACCCATGACTATGCAATAACTGTTCTGACAGTTTTAAAGAGTTTCTGCCATCAGGATGGCTGTCACAGTGTCTCTGAAAGGAGAAGTAGACTACAGGTGTCCTTACAGGTCTCTAATAATTAATGGGCCTTGCTGATGTGTCCTTTGGAGGTGGTCTGTTGCTGATCTGTCTGTCTGTGATGTTGTAAACACTGATTTAGGCTTTGATCTATGCTTTTAGGCTTCATTAGAACTTCATGATTTCTTTGGTCTTTATCTGATTGTTGTGTACAGGTGGCTCCTTACCGCGCTGGAGGGTTTTGCTGAACGACCATTGTTGATGACGCACTAGATAAAATTGGAGATTAACTCCCTCTATGTCCATTTACTGGACTGTGGGACAGCTTTCATAGCTTGTCTGCCATTAAACCTGAAACACAAACAAACTAGTTATAAAATCCTGCATTTCTTGGGTTTAACTGCTTTAGAAGGCTCGGCGGGGGGTTATGGAGCAGTGAGGAGGCAAGGTGAATGCAACGGGGAAAGGTTTCATGGTGCAAAACCATGAAAAATAGGGTCAAAACTGAGTTTGGCGCGAAGAACTGGAAAAGCGGTTTTGGGGAATACCGGAGGTGGTATTCGCGTGGGGCAAAGGTGGTAAATGGTATTGGGCCACATGAACGCAACACATGTGGATGGGTGATGCATGTCCCTTGAAAACCACCCATTTCACGTTCAAAGTGCATGGAGCGGGTGGGGGAGAAAAATGGACGTGAAACGGGATCTGGGCTGTTAGATCTAGGAGATGTAGATCTATGGCTAAGGATGAACGCGAGGGGACGATAGTAGTACGGTGGGAGGATATGGTGGGGCCAGGCTAATGCGAATCCTGGGAACAAAACTACCCTTTTTATGTTGAAAACAGGTTTTGGAAAGCTACGAAGAAACGATCGCGAAAATTCCTGCAGGCCGTTGGATCTGGCGGGGGAGATAGATCAACAGTGGAGATCACATGGAAACACAATGAAAGGTCCCAACATGGTTGGGTGGGACCGAAGGGATTATAAGGGAAAATTGAAAGAAATTACGTGTAGCGGAGGCACTTAAGGTACAGACGAGTTTTTGGGCCAGGTGCCACCACAGTGATCTTGAGCCGTTGGATCGGGATAATGATTGGACGGTGGAGATTTCATCGGCATAGAAGAGGGTCCGAGAAGGAGGAGTTAAGAAGAGCGATGTGCTGATGCGATGGACGAAGGACCGTCGAATCGAGATCGAGATCGATGGTGGAGATTAAAGCGGGGTCGAAATGAGTGGGGTAAATCAGAGGAGCATTGGTCATTAGATCAGGATGATCAACGGTCCAGGATGCAGCACTATATCACACAATGAAATGAATGACGCGAGGGGAGGGGAGAAAGGCGATGAGGTGATGAAGCGAGGGCCGTCTAATCAGGAGGATTGACGGTTTGGATCATTTCAGAGAAAGGTAGGCAGAAAGGCTTGGACGAGAGGAAAGAAATAATGCGATGGCGCGATGACCATCCAATCAAGAGGATCAATGGTCTAGATTAAATTGGAGAAAGGAGGATAGCGGGGAATGATCGGGAGTGGGAGGAGAAAAACAAGAGTGCGCTAGTCGTTGGATCGGGTAGATCAACGGTCCAGATTATATTGCAGATGCGCAAAAATGAATGACTGGGGCAAAGGACATCGGAATGGCGAAACAGTGCCGATCGTTAGATCTAGAGGAGCCAGATCAATGGTCCAAAACACATCAGCGAGGAGGCTTTGGTAAGTGTTGATCGGGAGGACACCGGCGGCGCGATGGAGCGAGGACCGTTGGATCTACAAGATCAACAGCTCAGTTCCCATTGGCGGGGGAAAACATCGCGCAGAGGAAAAATAAAGAAACAAAGGAAAGCGAGGTCCGATGGCGCGAAAGGGGCTTAAAAACTCATAGCCGACGGTCGCAGGACTCGGTCATATGGAGGAAAAGGCTGAGGACTTAAGCCCATGGGGCTTAAGTCTGATTTAATGAACAAAGTGATTTTTTAGGCTGAAAAAGGGGTTTTTGAAGGTTTTTGAAGGTTCCGATAAGGTGAAAAAGTGTAATGTTCCTTTTTTAGGAAATTGCTACAACAATGAGAATATCTCAAGATATTCTAAAGTTGGAGCTCTAGCAATAAGCAAGCACAATAATGGTGCAGCAGCAACACTCAACTCATAAAAACATGAGATAAATCCATAGCCTTCTCATTAAATAATAGCAGCAACAATGAATACAAGATCTTGAGGAAAAAGTTCACTCAAGATAGGCAATGCTCAGCCTCAAGAAACAAGTACAAGATACATGACAAAACCACTTCTACACAATGTATACCCAACTATGAAAACGTAGTTTTATAAAGCAACTGCATGCTACATATGTCAAATACATGGATAAACAAATGTATGGCCCAATAAAATAATGAGAGTGAAGATATCAGCTCACTACCTCATGTCAATCCTGGAAGGATTGGAAATAAAATACAAAATCTGCAAAATGTCGGAGTTGCTAGGTAGCTGCAGCAACTCAAAAATAGAACTGGATGGAGATGGCTGAATCTGATGCTAAAACTGAATATGCCTCCTCCAATGGATCTTTCATGTGAAAGGTTGATCCCTTCACCAAAGATCTTCCCCTCCAAATGTATCTGCAAGGCCCTATTGCAAATGCTCCTCTAGAATAACACAGTCACTAGATGAAACTGCGCTGTAGGGAAATGGAATGAGTTGGCCTTGATGCCAAATTCTACAATCAGCTCTGGAATGCCTCCAATATGATCTCCCAAAGGAAAGAGAGACTCCTCCTTTGAAAAATAGCTGAAGGAAGTGGTGTAGTGAACCCTCACTGCAACACCCAGCAACACAACATTACTCTGCAGTAAAAATAACACTGTCTTGATGGAGGATGCTTGGCCTTAAGCCTGGATGTGAGGAAAATGAAGAAAAATCCCTCAAGAGACCTCTCAAGAAGGAGAAGGAATCCTAAACAGGAATTCCTCTGGCAATTCTTGCTAAGCAACAAAGAATGCTCCAATTGTCTAACTAGACAATGAAATGAATAATACAAGCATGAGAAACAATGGTTGCCTTGTCCTCCTTTTAAACAAATGAAAGCCCCTCTCCATGGGTCTCACTCCTTTAGGGTTTCCTCCACCAAATAACCCTTTCCTCATTCACACTGCGCTAGCTTCCTAAGTAAGCCACTCCTCCTATGGCAGCGCTGTTGACTTGGTCAAACTTGACCTTGTCTACTTGCAAATAACTCTGTTCACACATGAGGGGGTGCAAAGCAGCTCCAAAGATGATCCCCTTTCATACTATGAGGGATTTTATTGAGAATTTCATTATGCATGGGTCTCTTTACCCATTTATTCTCCTCCTATGTGAAATTATCAAAAATTAATGTTCCAATTATCTGCATGAAAATTTTGGAACATTACAGTCCTCCCCTCCCAAATGTTGCTTGTCCTCAAGCAACTGCAAGGACAGAACTAGATAGCCTCTCCTCAAAGCATGGAGTCTATAATGTGTTTAGGAACATATTACTCATGTGGATCCTCCATCCCCCAAGCAATCATCCATGCAAAATGAGTTACCTCCCAACTAGGCAACTCCTGGAAAATGTCTTCCACCTTTGGCTCCGGAAAAGTAGGTGGGATGAAAATCTACTCATGGTAGACAATGTAGCCTACCCCACGCTGTCCATATCTCCACTCATGATAAGTGTAGAGAAAGTGTTGATCCTGGGCTGCAAAATACTTGCCCTCAAGTGGCAAGATGAAGACTAGATCCCCAAGGACCTCTCCTTCAACGCCGCAAATCATGCTGGCCCAAGTCTTTCCATATATGATGAGTTGGAAGTAATCATCATATGGCATCTCATTCCTCATATGGCTCACCTCATAATGAAATAAATGAGCTGTTGTAGTGGCCATACTATCTCCCATGCTCCCTTTAGAAAATGTAGTGCAAAGTGTGTGGGAGTTTTCTCCCTCCAAGGACACATCCACCCAATGTGTCTCTCCTCCAATCATGCTCCCAAGAAAATTTCCAGTAGTATCAATCAAGGGAACCATAAGGAGAATCATGTTGGCTGCCATGTGTAGTAAAGGAGAAGGAAAATTTTCCCTCAAATGTAGCCAACGCAGCTTGACTCTCCACTGCCATAGAAAATAAAATGATGGGTGGCCTCCCCACCATCTACTTGCTGCCTCAATCTCCTGGAGAAGGTAAAATATGTAATGTGAAATGTGAGCATGTTCTCTCCAATAAATCTCCTCCCCATATCCCCTTAAGGAGTGATCATCAACAATGGCCTTATGTAGACTATCAAATCTAGAAGGAAGAATGATCCTTCTTTGAGCAAATCCCTGCACATATAAGGTTAAGAGATGCATATATATAGATGAATCATCATGTAAATCAACAATACTCTCACCGTATGTTTTGCTCATATAAATGGAGTGGCTTATATATGAGTCTCCCCTCATCCTCAAAGGAAAAAGATTTTACTATGCAAACTCCTCCAACTCCTCATGTCCCATGGAGTGCTTCCTCAAGCTCTTCAAGTAGTTTTTCCCACAAGAAGGAAATAAATGTAATGTGGCCCTCATGGTTGGCCCATGGTTTCTCCTGAAATGTACAACATGTATGGCAAGGAGAATCATGCTCCTGATGGGCATCCTCAATCTCAAGCCCACTCTCCAATAAAAGACTCCCATGAACATATACATATCAGCAATACATGGAAGCAAAAACCAATAGAAACAAGTTGTCACATGACAACCGAAAAGTGGATCAAGGTCCCACTCAAGGAACCAGCACAGTGCATGCCCTTCCTGCATCAAATCAAACAAAAACAAGTGCTCTCCCAGCCACTTGTTTTTTGCCACAATCATGTTACAAGATATAAACATGGAAGTACAAAAAGGTTTCAATGGTGCACACCAAAAATCATGTGGCTTTCCCCACAAACCACCAATGAGATAGCCAATCTCAATGCTACAAATGGCTCCAAGTACATCATGATACAATATGCAAGAAGGTTTTGAGATCCTCTCCCTTCCTATCTTCTCCTCCTATGTTTTACGTTATGCTGGGTGATTGCTCACTTTACAACTCTAGCTCATCAAAGCTTTCATCATTGTAAATAATGAATGAGTCTAGGTCAGTATGGACAGAATAAAGAGGGGAATTTTCTGAATTTTCTTGACTACTCACCATAAATTTTATGAGTGATTCGCTTTGAAGTCTTCTAGGTTAAATGAAGACAGGAATGGTGGCATATGTCATGTCCATTTGCATGGTTCCTTGAAGCTTAGCACCCCATGATCTTGAAAGAAGCATGCCATATTTGGGGTGCACATCAACCACTACCACATCCATCACCATGCATTTGGCTGGGATTTGAGTCAAGTTTACACAAAGATATTTGATCAGGCTTAAGCATTTTACTCTACTGGAGTCAAAAGAATACAAATCTTTATAAGGTCTGGTTATCTCAAGGCCTAATCTCTCCATGATTATTTTGGGCATGAGGTTATGTGAAGCCCCTGAATCATGCATAGCATTGTGTAAAATTTTATCATGGATATTCAAACTGACATAGAAAGGAGGGACCACTCCTTCTTGGAACTTTCCTTCAATTTTAGGACCAAATAAAAGGGCTAGCTGATAATAATTTCAGTTGACAGAGTCATTATTTTCTTCTATGTTCAAAGCTTTTAACACCTGACATTTATATACATCTTCAGTGACTAACTCGGTGAGGGGGACAGAGATCTTGATTTTAGCAATTTCACTTTCCAAATTGAAAGGGAACTGATTCTTTGAAAGGCTCAAATCTATCTTGTTAGTCACTAACTTATCAGCAAAATCAGCTTGCTGGTTTTTACTATGTACATCAGTTAAAACTGTTTTTACAGGGGTACTAGCTGAAGTGCTAGTGCTATTAGGGTCCACACTTTGTTTGTCAGTGGTTTGAGTGCTTTTCCCCTTGTTTCTAATTTCAGCTGTTGTTTTGTGGTTTTCAACAGCTTTTCTAATCACTTTTTCAGATCTATTTTTAGCAGCAGTTTCAGAGGTCTTTGTTTCGGGAGCTTCTTGGTTCTTTTTGCTCCTGAGGTCATATTGCTTGTGGACCTCCATGATAGCATTCTCAAAGCCTTGCCTATAGTCCTCAAATTCTAAGCCTTCATTATCATAATTTGTGTTGAGATTCAACAAGATGACGAGCTTAGTGAAAAGAGTCGCCTTCATTAAGTGGGCTCGTAGGTTATTTTTGGCGCAAGTCTATTTTTAGACTATGTCTATTTTTTAGACATGTCGATCATATTTCAGAAGTTGCAGAATGTTATTTGTGGATGGTTGATCAAGTTGTAAAAATAGATGAAATTCTATTTTTAGAATATTGGGCGAAGTCTATTTATAGATCGTCAATCTAAAAATAGATGCATGTCAATTATTATTAGCTCTTAATAATAATCAAACTCTAAACAGTAACTTATTCTCTTGGAGCACTTCAGTTCAGTGCACAGATGTGGAACAGCAGCTGACAGAAGGAATTACGCTATTCCTGAGGGTTTACTGGAGCTATTGCATGGAGGACTCAGTTAGAACTCAAGTGGCAGAGTTATGACACAGTTTCAAGAAGTAGTTATGGAGTTGTATTCATTTTAACTCAGTTAGAATCAGTTGAGCTAGTTATATCTAGTCTAACTAATTGATACATCGACATAGGTAGTGGATGCCACTATTTATCGATAGTTGGTGGGTTCGCTCATGCATTTAGTCAATACAAGACCGGACATATGCTATGTGGTGAACCAAATTTCACAAGCGATGGTTAATCCTACCAAGATCTTTTGGAAGGCAGGAAAGCATGTCCCGAGATATCTCAGGGGCACATCTGAGTATGGTTTATGGTACAGACAGATGGATGAAGTGAAGTTGCATGGCTTCACAGATGCAGATTGGGCAAGAAGCCCAACAAACAGAAAGAGCACATCAAGAGGGATTTTCAGTATCGGATCTACGGCAGTTTCTTGGTACAGAAAGAAACAAAGATCTGTGGCACTTAGTTCAGCGAAGGCAGAATACATGGCAGCAAGTCAAGCTGCATGTGAGGCTATCTGGATGAGGAAGATCCTAGTTGGTTTGTTCGGTTCACATTTAGATCCCACGATGATTCATTGTGATAATCAGAGTTGCATTAAACTCTCGGTTAATCATGTGTTTCATGATAGATCTAAACATATTGATATTCAGTATCATCATATCAGAGATTGTGTGCAGCGGAAGATCATGTTGCTTCAGTACATTCCTACGGAGGATCAGGGTGCAGATATTCTGACGAAGGCGCTCACCAGGAGAAAATTCGAATACCATAGAGGCAGAATCGGGGTGAAGGATAATCCCTATCTTGTTGAGAGGGAGTGTTGAGATTCAACAAGATGATGAGCTTAGTGAAAAGAGTCGCCTTCACTAAGTGGGCCCGCAGGCTATTTTTGGCACAAGTCTATTTTTAGACTATGTCTATTTTTAGACATGATGATCATATTTCAAAAGTTGCAGGATGCTATTTGTGGATGGTTGATCAAGTTGGAAAAATAGATGAAATTATATTTTTAGAATATTGGGCAAAGTCTATTTGTAGATCATCAATCTAAAAATATATGCATGTCGATTATTATTAGCTCTTAATAATAATCAGACTCTAAACAACAACTTATTCTCTTGGAGCACTTCAGTTCAGTGCACAGATGTGGTACAGTAGCTAACAAAAGGAATTACACTATTCCTGAGGGTTTACTGGAGCTATTGCATGGAGGACTCAGTTAAAACTCAAGTGGCAGAGTTATGACACAATTGGAAGAAGTAGTTATGGAGTTGTATTCAGTTTAACTCAGTTAGACTCAGTTGAGCTAGTAGTATCTAGTCTAGCTGATTGATACACTAGTGAGAGTGGAGTGAATTAATTAGTTAATTAATTCACAAATAATAACTCATTAATCAACTGAACAATATAGTAGTTAACTACAGTGCATGGCAGTTTCAGTGGAGACCAGTGGAGAGATAGGTGAAAGGGCAAGATAGACTATCTGTTGTGACTATAGTGATGCATTGATCTCATCACACACTCAGTGGAGATGCCAATGAGGATTGCGCAGTCAAGGATGGAGTAATTTGAATTCATTTAGAGCTATTCTTCAGCAAATATTGCGCAGTGGAGGCAGGCTAGCAGGTGGCAAATATTGGTGCATGGATTTGCAATATTAGGCTTGATTAGTGTATGACGATTGTACTGTACCGATAGCTTGTGATAAGCTTTGTATGTTTGTATGAGATTTTCATATGATCTCCATGTTACATAATATATAGTTGGGTTTTTCAGCTTCAGGCTTTCCCGATTAAAAACTATGTTATGTGCGATTGAATATTTTTGTTTATGCTTCACATGGTTGTGTAATTAATTTTTTTCCACAAAAGATTAACAAGTGGAATAGATTCAGTATCTTGCATAAATTTAAATAGTGTGAGATCAGGTGGATCTTGGACATATGCATGCTTAGTGCATATAATTTCTACAATTTGTATATGTGGCGTGGCCATCCTCTATGAAAAAGGTAGAGTCTTCGTTACTTACTCCCAGCATGTTTATAACAGTTTCCTCTGGCTCTTCTATCATTCCCTCATCTTCACCAACATAATTTTCTTGGAATGGAGGTCTAATTTGTTGATCAGTATCTCTTTGCCTAATCTGAGGGGGTTTATCCTAGAGTTTTGGTTCTGATTTTGAGGTTGGTTCCTATTCTGAATATTTTTTTGGAAAACCAACCTCTCCATCAATCTTTCCAACCTATCCATGTTCTTGGCTAGATGGTCTAATTTTGAGTCAGATGTGGAAGGTGCAGTGTCTTCCCTATATGTTACCTTCTTTTCAGTCCTCATCCTATCTCTCTTCTCAATCAGATTTTATTCCCCACTAAGAGCTCTCTTTTGCATATCTTCTAAAGTCAAGGGATCCCTTTCTCTTATCTGATAGGCCATTTCGAGATCAAATCCTTCAGGGAATTTGGCCAAAGCTGAGCCTTGTGGAGGTTTCAAATATGGGAGAAGTGCGTTATAAACACTATTGAATCTAGTGCAGTAATTCTGAACACTTTCCCTAGTGTTTCTCTTTAGGTTGTTGTAATCTGAAAGTATTTGGAGAGGGTTCTTCCTAAATTCCCATTTGTTTATGAATGTTTGATGTAAAGAAAGGAGATCATTAATACTATTAGGAGTTAAACCCTTAAACCATTTCTTGGCTTCTCCTCCTAAACTTTGGGCAAAGATTATCATCTTAATGGTCTCATCTTATATTTCCATATAATCAAAGGCATCATTCATCTTATCTATGTGTTGTTGAGCAATAGTGGATTCATTTCCGATGAAATGGGGAATTCTGGACTGATATTCATTAGGTAAAGGAACCAGAGATTGTGGTAACACTAGGGGAGCGTACCATGCTGCCATGATAGGATTTTGTGGGAGGAATGGAGTGGTTTGAATAGTGGGTAAATGGATGACAGAAGTGCTTGTACTAGCAAGAAACTGTTGAGCATATTTGGGGCGAGAGAAACCAAAGTTGTGAATGAAATGAAAATCAGGAGGTGTGGATGGAGGGGTTTCTCTGCTGCCAATATGTTGTGGTGAAATTAGAGGCTCAAAGTCTATCTGATCTATAGCATTAAGTGACTTAGTTCTTGGTAAATTACTTGGAAGATCTAAGTCAACTTGGATCTCTTTAAGATCTGAAAGGTTTTCAGGGATAGAATTAGCTTTGTGAATTGAACTGATAGTAGTTGGATCTCTAGATGCAGGAGACTTCCTAAGAATTATTTCTGGATTATCAACTATTTCAGGAGGATTTGGGTCTATATAGGCTCTAGTATGAATTATTCTTGAAGCCAGTATGTTAAGATTAAGACCCAAAGAGAAGAAATTTAGCCAGATATGACAATCCTTTAGAGGTAAACTAGTCTTTAACAAAGAAAACTTAATCCTCAAATTCTCCTAATCATGGGTGTGCATACGTTTTAATGGTAGTGCGGGCTGCCCAAGTGGATTCCTTGTGAAACCAGGAGTAATCAGCAGGCCTACTGATTACCAGTGGAGTCTTTTGGTCTTTTAGGAGTTGTGGAGTCGCCAGGTGGATTATTTCAAATGTTTTAAGATGAGTTGTTGTCCACCATCAGTAATTAACTACCAATCTAAGGTTGTTGTGGGTCTTTTGAGGTCTTAAGGATTTCTAGGATGCAATTTACTCATAAATTACCCAGTGGAGTCTCCATTATGTTGGTGTCCTACGATTTAGCAGATTGGCATACTAAATGACAAGGCAACATCAGAACCACTTTGGAATCCTAGGATCTAGCCCTCCTAGATTCAAATAGGGATCTATCTATATATGTGTTAGAATGATATGCTTTAAGGCTTATGATATGATATTAGGCTAGTTATGAGATACAAGGGGTTTGTTTTTTTGTTGGTTGGGGATCATTAAATGAGAAGGTCATGTGAAGTGAAGGAGGAAATAAGTGGAAGGATGTTTTCAGCATGGGAAGATAGGTCAAAAAACAGTGCTAAACCATTGGGCTATGGAGTCATAAAAGGGTTTACTTGCACGAAAACTATTCAAGGGTTTTCAAAGGGCAAGCCATCTATATCAAAAAATATTTTAAGTTGAGATGGTGGTATGAAACATTAAGACATGATGAGAAATGAGCAAAAATGTAAGAAAACAAAGGGCAACCTAAGATCAGGTAAGGACTTTTAACCTATCCTGCTTCTGGCATACTCTTAAGAACATAAAACATATAAGAAAGCAAAGGGCATTCTAAGATCAGGTAAGGACTTTTAACCTAGCCTGCTTTTGACATGCACTCAAGGGAAAACCTTAAGATAAACATAAAAAGTAACCTAAGATCAAGTAAGGACTTTTAACCTAGCCTACTTTGGCAAACTCTTAAGGGAAATATTCAAAACAGTTGTTTAATACTAACAAGGGACAGGGCCAACCATAAACTTCCTTGATTAGGACCCTACTTAGCATGCAGTGAAAAAATCATTCAAGAACAACATCTCAAGTTCTACTTAGAAAGATATGGGCTCACCAACATTCATTGACTATTTATACTCTATTGAAATCATTCCCAAACACACACTTAGAAGAAAACATAAAGATAAATATTATCAGTGAGAGCGAGGGTACTTTGCAGTAAATCCTACTCTATATTTGTTGTTCTTTATCAGAGAAAATGGACAGTATGGAAACATAAGGAAAATTACAATATACATTAATAAAAACATCACCAATGATTTAGATCAGGATCCAGTGAATTTGCTTGTCTATTTATGTGCAAAACCAGTTACAAAATTTGAGTCCAATAGATTTTTATAGTCTCATACTTCTCTTCCCAACCTACTATCTTACAACTACTCAGCAGATTTTACTCAACAACAGTTCAAACTATTAACAATTTCCCAACCATTACAATGAATTTTCTGTGAATACTTATAGGTGAATGAAGAAGAGTGTTGTAGGAAAAATCATAAATATCAGTTAAGATAGAGGGGGGGCAGTATCTGAATGCCCATTCTGCTTAATGACCGTTGAATTAATTGATTGTACCATTTTGGTAGTTTTTCATGTTTTGATGCATATCTGGTAGGCTGGTAATAACTCCGAAATGTGTTCTTTGAAGATATCTTGGTCTGAAGAACCCTGTTTGATCCCTCTGACAAGTAAACTGTCATTTCTTGGGTTTTGTAGCCCCATGACTATGCAATAACTATTCTAAAAGTTTTAAAGAGTTTCTACCATCAGGATGGCTATCACGGTGTCTCTGAAAGGAGAAGTAGACTGCAAGTGTCCTTACGAGTCTCTGAGAAGTAATTGGCCTTGCTGATGTGTCCTTTGGAGGTGTTCTGTTGCTAATCTATCTGTTTGTGATGCTGTAAACACTGATTTAGGCTTTGATATGTGCTTTTAGGCTTCATTAGAAGTTCATGTTGTCTTCGATCTTTATCTGATTGCTGTGTATAGATGGCTCCTTTACCGTGCTGGAGGGTTTTGCTGAATGACCATTGTTGATGACGCACTGGCTAAACTTGGAGATTAACTCCCTCTATTTCCCTTTACTGGACTGTGGGAAAGCTTTCACAGCTTGTTCGCCATTAAACCTACAACACAAACAAACTAGTTATAAAATCCTACGTTTCTTGGCTTTAACTACTTCAGAAGGCTTAGCGGGGGTTTATGGAGTAGTGAGGAGGCAAGGTGAATGTAGCGGGGAAAGGTTTCATGGCGAAAAACCATGAAAACCAGGGTCAAAACTGAGTTTGGCGCAAAAAACTGGAAAATTAGTTTTGGGGAATACCGGAGGTGGTATTCACGCGGGGAAAAGGCGGTAAATGGTATTGGGCCAAAAAAATGCGACACAGGTGGATGGGTGATGCGTGTCCCTTGAAAACCACCCATTTCGCATTCAAAGTGCACGAAGGGGGTGGGGGAGAAAAATGGATGCGAAATGGGATCTGGGTCATTAGATCGGGGAGCTGTAGATCTACAGCTGAGGATGAACGCAGGGGGATGAGAGTAGCATGGCGAGAGGAGATGGTGGGGTCAGGCTAATGCGAATCTCAAGAACAAAACTTCCCTTTTTGCGTTGAAAATGGTTTTTGGACAGCTACGGAGAAACGGGCACGAAAATGCCTGCGGGCCGTTGGATCTGGGGGGGAGATGGATCAACGGTGGAGATCACATGCAAACACAATGAAAGGTCCCAGCGTGGTCGGGTGGGATAGGAGGGATTATAAGGGAAAATTGAAATAAATTACACGTAGCGGGGGAACTTAAGGTACGGACGATTTTGTCGGCCAGGGGCCACCGTAGTGATCCTAAGCTGCTGGATCAGGATAATGATTGGACGGTGGAGATTTCATCGGCGGATCGGAAATCAACGGAGAAGAGGGTCCGGGAAGGAGGATTTAAGAAGAGCGATGTGCCGATGCGATGGACGGAGGACCGTTGGATCGAGATCAAGATCGACGGTGGAGATTAAAGCGGGGTCGAAATGAGTGGGGTAAATCAGAGGAGCATTGGCTGTTGGATTAGGATGATCAACGTTCCAGGATGCAGCGCTATATGGCACAATGAAATGAACGGCGTGAGCGGAGGGAAGAAAGGTGATGAGGTGATGAAACGAGGGTCGTCCGATCAGGAGGATCGACAACTCGGATCATTTCGGAGAAAGGTAGGTAGAAAGGCTTGGATGGGAGGAAAGAAATAATGTGATGGCACGATGACCGTCCGATCAGGAGGATCGACGGTCTAGATTAAATTAGAGAAAGGAGGATAGCGGGGAATGATCAGGAGTGGGAGAAGAAAAACAAGAGTGCGCTGGCTGTTAGATTGGGTAGATCAACGATCTAGATTATATCGCAGACGCGCAAAAATGAATGACTGGGGTAGAGGAAAGCGAAATGGCGAAACAACGCCGACCGTTAGATCTGGAGGAGCTAGATAAATGGTCCAAAACACATCGGCGAGGAGGCTTTGGTAAGTGCCGATCGAGAGGACACCGGCGACGCGATGGAGCGAGGACCGTTGGATCTGCAAGATCAATAGCTCAGCTTCCATCGGTGGGGGAAAACATTGTGCGGAGGAAAAATAAAGAAACAAGGGTGGAGCAAGGTCCGATGGCGGGAAAGGGGCTTAAAAACTCATAGACGACGGTTGCAGGACTCGGTCATATGGAGAAAAAGGTTGAGGACTTAAGCTCGCGGGGCTTAAGTCTGACTTAATGAACAAAGTGATTTTTTAGGCTGAAAAAGGGGTTTTTGAAGGTTTTTGAAGGTTCTGATAAGGTGAAAAAGGTGTTTTTTAAACCATAAAAAAGGAGTTTTTATATGTTTAAAGGGTTTTTTAAAGGGAATGAAGGATAAATGGGAGGAAAGGAGGGATTTTTCAGAGGAAAGTGAGGGATAAAAGAGGGGTTCAAAGCATATTTCTTCAAGGCAACAGCAGGGCTTTGTGAAGATGGATCCCTTGGACAAATGGACATGGCAAGGCTTCAATAAGTCACAGATTTGCTTGAAATTTGTTTCTTGAAGACTAATAGACCTATTTTAGCCATCATAGTATATAAAAAATTTATAGATGGCTAACAGGTGGAAATTCCTATATTTTAGAGCTAATTTCCTCAAAGATTTTGCAAGGAAATAGGAGGAAGTTTGATCCTTGAATTGGCTAAGTGTTGGCCAGAGCAGGAAAATCATCAAGAGAACAGGTTTACAATGCAGGGTTTCCTTCAAGATTGAAGTAAGACATTTTAATAGTTTATCATTCTCATCTGATTAATGAAAAGAAACATAGGGGTTTTTCCCAATTGGGTTCCACTGTAAAATCATTTTGTTCCTTTTGTTTTTATGGTTGCATTTCATTGCATGTGTTTCTAAATTGTGATTTCCATTCTGCATAATAGTAGAGGAAATTTGTAATCTCTTGATTTCAGTTCGAATTCATCATTAGTAGCAAATTTCTATTAATTTCTATGGATTTTTTAAACTTGTTAATAATGGACAGTTTGGAGGTATTCCTGTTTGGATCACACCGTCACTGTAGAAATTATTTACGTTTCTTCCTTGAATCTTCAAATATATTTTTCATGTCACATAACTCATTGGTTAAAACATCAACTTGCTTTTGCATAGTCTGCAATTTTTCCAGATGATCATAATACTACACCTATTCATGTTGAAGTCTTTGATTAATAGTGACTACCTCGTCTTTGAATTTTTCCAGGTTAATTATACTCGCTTTTGCGGCTTTTATTCTCTACAACAAGTACATGACTTGAGCCTCTTTCTACTTTACATTTATCTTTGACTTAATTTTCTCTTCAACATTTTGGTCATTTAACTATGTCCTCAATTTTAAAAAATCTTGTTCAAGCAGGATTATCTTATCATATTTTTGCTTGATGAATTCTTTAAATTTTCTAGCCTTTTTAATTCTTGCATTAGCATAGGCTCCAACATATTGTGCTAATTATTCAAAATTACCATCCAGGTTGGAAGAAGACATTGCCAAAACAATTTATAATGTTGTTGTTGAGACAGAAGTGCCACTTGAACTCTATGTTTCTAAAATCCTTCTCTTTCTACTACTCTTCCTTAAGATGACATGTTGCTTGGTGCTATAGAACACTTCAATTGAATGCATTTGTTGAATTTTAAATTAAAAATCATTATGTTGTTGAGGTAATTCCTCAAGAACAGAAAATTATTAATAGGAGATAAGATAATAAATTGAGGATTAGCGATAGTAGTGACCATGAAAACTGGAGAGTGCATTTGCATAAGGTGTTCATAAACAACTTGCATGGACAAAGAACTACAAATTGGATCTGGTGTTGATTGGCTTTAAAGTTGATTTAGATAGGTTAAGACAATAAGATCATGCAATTTTTATTCTCCTTACATTGTGGGATCAATAATGAGTTTAGAAATATCTTCCTTATGAGGCACAATATTCTGTGAAATATTATAATTTGAAGGAAAAAATTTCTCAGGAGTGCTTTCCTTCTTATCATTAATAGCTATATATTTATGTCTCTTAAATAGAAATTTCTTGTGCATAGGAGCTTATTGACTGGTAATCTTTTGAGTACCAATTTATTTAAGCTGAGTGTTCTTCAAGATAACATCTTGCTAAAGAGATTTTTTTTTAGTATTTTTTGGGGTTTTGGGCTTCATAGTTGCACTCATTTGCATAGATGAACTATAAAATTGCACTACATTTCTTTCATATCTAGTTGATTGTAAACTGACCAAGTGATCAAATTTTAGCTCAAAAATGAAAGTTCCCATAAAGTCTTGAAACTGGCTTCAATTCGAAGTGCTTGTCATTCTCAATCCAACAAAATTTTTTTCACCTCAATCTAACATTGTATGCTCAAGTTTCCATGTTCTGATATTTTGGCCCAACAACTAAAAAATGAGGATGTTGCTGACTGGGATTCCATACTGCTAACATCACTAAGGTGACTTTGTAGGTACAGACCAATCAAATGTTAACAAATGGCCTCATGTCGTTTATGCACATGGTTGAATTCTGATAGGTGGATGGTTTTGTTTATTGTGTTCCAATGGAAGGGTGCCACGTGGCACCCCTATGGACGTCTAAAAACTTTTCAATGGTCGGACAGAGGCCCAGATGGATCGAACCCCCGACCTCATGTGATCAGGTGATCATGTCCAAGTTTAAAAATTTCTCAAAAATGGAAGTGCTCAGAAATGGTTGCAATCTGAACGACCGGAAAGGCCTCGTCACAGTGATTCTGGTGCCATGAATGGTTATCAAAACCAATTTCGTATGTGAAAGTTATCGAGGTTTGAAATCATCCAATAACCTCCAAAAATTGACCTTTGACTCAATTTGACCTTATGAAAATTTTTGTAAAAAAAAAAATTATTATGAAAAAAATTATTTTTATAAGGTTGTGGACGGCCTATCAGTGGATGCCACGTGGCATGCCCGGAGGATTCCACGTGGCCTCGGGCCAGAGTCAATGTGGTGTAATAAAATTTGTATGAGTCTGCGAGGTTTGAACCCTGGACCTCACCACCACGGGAAAGAGCAGTCACCAATCTGCCTATGCGTTAGTTCTTAACTTATTACAAACCCCACGCATATTTGAAGTTTAAATTGATACAAGTTGGGCGGAAAAGGGGGCCAACCCCCATATACATGTGACCACGATGTATGACCAGGTGTTAACAATAAACGGTGGTGGTTTTAAAACAGTCGATGGCGGCAGAACCGGGCCATGTGGCCAGCAGCTCTCCGCATTATATGCCACAGACACGGTTATGGCAACGTTCATTACGGCGGTTAGTGTGGGGGTGGTCACATGCCACCCCGCTTAACATTTAATAAAACTGTAGTTATTCCGACCATTAAGGTTAGCGAACCCTCAGTTTCTGGCAAAATTTCCAAAATGGCAGAGTTAACTGGAGTTCCTCCAGTTTTGGAGGAGGTTTTCTAGTACCACTAGGCAAAAAAAAAAATTGGTCATAACTTTCTCAATTTTCGACCAAACAAGATGAAATTTTAGTCAATTTTGGGTTTTTTTATCATTCTGGAGAGTTTGAGATAGGTTTTAGAGTGAACAGAGGTGATATTCAGCCAATTTTTCTTCATGGAAGATGAAAGAACCATGAGGGCCATCAGGGAGAAGGAGCTATATTGGGTTGTACTTCACTATTTAAGGTGAAACAAAAGCCATTTTTAGCTATTTTCTATCTTCTGAAGCTGAATTTACAGCTGGTTTTTCCTTTTTAGGAATTTTTTTCACTATATAACCATTTTGAGTGAATTAATAGAGCAAGGACATGCCATTGGGGAGCCTTGGACCGACAGATGTAGCCCAGGAGGGGTAAGTTGCCTCAACATTTTGTTGTGTTATGTTATGGTGAATTTTACTAGCTGTGTATTTCTACTGTGATTTGTTAAACATTAAATTTAAATAACAAATCCTCACACATAAAACTCATGAACATTACCAAAACTACTTTGTTTAACCTGCAAGTCATGGAGAACACTTGCACACTAAATTATATGGAAATGGATACTTTTCATAGCATTAAAAACAGTTCCATTTTCAGATCAGATTGTATTAGAGCTAGAGTTTTACTAAGCATTTTTCTTGTGCAAAGATATAGCTAACTGTTTGCAAGTTTTTATGCTTACTAGGCTTAAGCTCAAGAGGGGGGGAGGACAATTGGTTAGAGCTCAAAATAATCCGCAACCAAAGAGGGCCAAAGAGCCATTAACTCCACATTTTAATTCACCTCCAAGGGCCATAGAAGAAGCCTCAAGCATGTCTTCAAGAGAAGGAGAAGTTCCTGAAGACATTGATCCCAAAGAAGAAGAACAGGTGTTCCGAAAGGCTTTCTTGGACATGACGGAGATGGTGCGGATACTCTACCAAGAAAGGAATGACAGGCTTGTAGGAGAAGGGTCTAAACATAAAAAATAAGGAGAGGGTTGTTCAGAAGGAAAGAAAAGTGATGACAAGTCAAAGAAAGGACATGGAGGAAATGGTGATCCACCATCCCCATCTTCATCCTCTTCCTCTACATCATCATCCTCTACTTCGGTGAATCAACCTCACAAGTCTAAAACCACTAGTAAAAGTCCATTTTTAAAGCTTCATGTTAAATTTGAGTTTCTTATGTTTAATGTTTAAGTCAATGTAGAGAAACTTGACAATTGGATAAGACAGTTGGAAGTTTATTTGAGGATACAAAACCTTCATGAAGACGACACCAAGATTCAGTTAGCCTCTTTGAGAATGGAGGGAGAAGCATTGGTATGGTGGGAAGCCAAGACCAAGGATGAAATTAAAAAACATGGTAAGATGACTTTATATGGGCTGAATTTATTTCTACAATTAAACAACAATTTTATCCATTAGCTCATTTACAAAAGGCTATTATGAATTGGCAAAGTTTTAGACAACTTAAGGGAAAAAATGTTCAAGATTACAACCAAGAGTTTAGACGAAGGGCTCTTTTGTTAGTAATTGATTTGCATAGCCAAGAGACTTTGCTGAAATATATAGGTGGCTTACACAGCTAAATTATACATACTATCCTTATGTTCAATCCTACTATTCTAGATGAGGTTTGTGTCCAAACCATGCATTTAGAGGCTAGAGGTAAACAATATTTTGATGGGAATGAGGATAGTGAATTTAATGGCAAAGGGAGAAAGAGAAATGCAAACTCTAGGAAAGAAAAAGGAAAATTATTTTGTAAAAACTATTCCAAAACAAGCCACAATGAAGATCATTGCTGGAAACTTCATCCGAAGTTGAAGCTAGAAAAATTTAAAACCAAAGATAAGGCCAAAGAAAAGGGCAAAACAGTTGCAATAGCTGAACAAGACTTATGGTCTAAATCAAGAGATGAAACTAAAAGCATAGCTTTGGCACTAAAGAACATAAAGGGGAAAGAGATTGTAAATGAAACAAATCCCAGTTCTAGCACTTTAAACTATCACATAGAAGCTCCAAATGAAGGGAGGAGGATAGAGTTGTTTCATGTGAGGATAATTTCCAAACACACACAGATAGACACACTATTTGACAGTGGGCCACAAGCGAATCTCATCTCAGAAGACTTAGTCAAGAAGCTGAAACTTGAGACCATTCCACATCCAAATCCATATCCACTTGGATGGATTTGCAAGGATGCTAATTTACAAGTTTCAAGGAAGTGCATGTTGCGCTTCGCCATAACAGCTCATTATGTTGACATGGTTGAATTACATGTGGTACTGCTTGACATTACAGATGTGGTGTTGGGTAGTCCCTACTTATATGACATGAAAGTGATCTTCCATCGCCATGAGAATAAGTATCATCTATTCAATGATGGCAAGGAGTTTATTGTGAGAGCACATCGGAAGAAGCTAGAATCTTCTTTAGTGAATGCAGGGCAGTTGAAAAGGCTTGTCAATGCAAGTCAAAATTTGATTTTGTTGATGGTTAAGCAAAAAGATATTTTACATAATCCTTTTCAGGTTATTACTAATATAAATGATGATATGTTTCAGTCTGAAAGTAGGTCGTCTTTGGAAGAAGATGACAAGAAGTTGCAGCAAGTGTCTTTGGTGTCGATCGGTGCAGAGAACAAAGTGTCGGTGCAAAGTGGTGCAAGAATCCAAGAAAGGGAAAATCATGCAATCAAAGAGGACACAAATTTCAGCAAGGATCATTACTGGTTTCAGAATGGCAGGGTACTATGGCGAGAAAACTTGGTCGGGAATCGACACAAGTACATGGCTCATTCAGAAAAAATTCGCCATAAGGACAGTTGGCAAGGTGAATCTTATTTTCAGTTTCCTTTGAAGGTAGAACATTGTAGGAACAGTATGATTTCTACAAATTTCAGTTTCTATTCTGCAAGTTTCAAAAATTTGCAGCATGACACAATCAAGGTTAGCATCAGTCGGTCAACAGATTCAAGGAAGAATTTGTATTTTTATGAGAAGCTCAATTTGATGAAGTCGGGGAGATTTCAGTGGTTCAAGGTTGGAAGAGTGGAGAATCAGTCTCCACATCTTCAATTTTTGTAATTCAGAGAGATTTTGGGGTCCAAAAGCTTCACATTGGGGAGCTGTGATCAGGTGATCATGTCCAAGTTTAAAAATTGCTCAAAAATGGAAGTGCTCAAAAATGGTTGCAATTTGAACGACCAGAAAGGCCTCCTCGCTGCGAATCTGGCGCCATGAACGGTTCTCAAAACCGAGTTCGTATGTGAAAGTTATTGAGGTTTGAAATCATCCAATAACCTCCAAAAATTGACCTTTGACTCAATTTGACCTTATGAAAAATCTTGTAAAAAAAATTATTATGAAAAAAATTATTTTTATGAGGTTGTGGACGGCCTATCAACGAACGCCACGTGGCGTGCCCAAAGGCTGCCACGTGGCCCCAGGTCAAATTCAATGTGGTGTGATAAAAAATTTATGAGTCCGCGAGGTTTGAAACTCGAACCTCACCACCACGGGCAAGAGCGCTCACCAATCCGCCTATGCATTAGTTCTTAACTTATTACAAACCCCACACATATTTGAAGTTTAAATTGATACAGGTTGGGCGGCAAAGGGGGACAGCCCCTAAGGGCTAGCCCCCATATACATGCGACCATGATGTATGACCAGGTGTTAAGAATAAACTGTGGCGGTTTTAAAACAGTCGACAACGGCGGAACCGGGCCATGTGGCTAGCAACTCTCCGCATTATATGCCACGGACATGGTTATGGAAACATTCATTATGGTGGTTAGTGTGGGGGTGGTCACATGCCACCCCTCCTAACATTTAATAGAACTGCAGTTAGTCCGACTGTTAAGGTTAGAAGACCCTCCATTTCCGGTGGAATTTCCAAAATGGCAGAGTTAACTAGAGTTCCTCCAGTTTTGGAAGAGGTTTTCTAGTGCCACTAGGAAAAAAAAAATTGGTCATAACTTTCTCAATTTTCGACCAAACAAGATGAAATTTTAGTCAATTTTGGGTTTCTTGAGCATTATGGAGAGTTTGAGATAGTTTTCTGAGTGAACAGAGGTGATCTTCAGCCATTTTTTCTTCAGGGAAGATGAAATATCTATTAGGACCATCAGGGAGAAGGAGTTGTATTGGATTGTACTTCACTGTTTAAGGTGAAACAAAAGCCATTTTTAGCTATTTTATATCTTTTGAAGCTGAATTTACAGCTGGTTTTGCATGTTTAGGCATATTTTTCACTATATAACCATTTTTAGCAAATTAATAGAGCAAGGACATGCCATTGGGGAGCCTTGGACCGGCAGATGTAGCCCAAGAGGGGTCAATTGCCTCAACAATTTGTTGTGTTATGTTATGGTGAATTTTACTTGCTGTGTATTTCTACTATGATATGTTAAAAAGTAAATTTAAATAACAAATCCTCACACATAAAACTCAGAAAAATTACCAAAACTACTTTGTTTAACCTGCAAGTCATGGAAAACACTTTTCACACTAAATTATATGGAAATGGATACTTTGCATAGCATTAAAAATAGTTCCATTTTCAGATCATCATGGTTGATAGTGCAACGCTCTACCAATGTGCCTGTGGTGGTTCTTAACAACCATAGGAAACATTTCCTATTTAAACATTAACTGAATATACGTTGGTAGAAGGGGTTGGGGCTAAGCCCCTAGTCTGGGTCATGTGGCACTCCACGTGACCGGCGAGATTTGATCCCTGAAGGCTCGGGACTTAGCCCCAACCTGTAGTTGTAAAGCACTCCATGAGACTACGCAAATTACTTCCGGAGCTTACAAGAGAAATCACCTGGGTTAGAGCCCTAGTCGTGGCTATATGGCACTCTAGCAGACCATGGGCATAGGCCACAAATGCTAAGGAAACTTGCACGAAAATAAAGGGACTGGCCCTGGGTTTCATGTGAAGGTGTGGAACCAACGACTAGAAAGATAGTGCTAGCCCAACAGGTATGGGTGGTTAGCCCAGCCCCTAGCCTCATGGGATTTAATATGACAACTACTAGTGGAAAAAGGTGTGGAGTGGCAAGGGTGCGATTAGCTCGACCCCCAACCATGCATCCACATGACCAGGTGTGGAGCAGAGAATTCGACACTTAAGTGTTATTGGACAAATTAAATGTCCAACAAATTGCACCATCGGAGGGCGAAATTTTTGACTCGTTAGTGAAAAATAGGGCATATTTTTAGGACAGTTAGTTTGTTCGTCTGATTTGTAAGACATATAACAACAAAACTACATGGAGAACTTGTAGATCCATATCCTATTTATTTTTTGGCCAATTTGAGCTCAAGAAGAGTCCACTTGGGGGTTTTTGGACATTTTGGATCCAATGGTGACCTCTATTTGATTATTTGAGCACATATAAGGAGACTTTTTGTAGGTTAAATTCCAAGGTTGTATGGATCAATCAATGTTTTGGAGCATCTCTTGAAGGTGTTGGAGCATGGAGAAGGCCTTATAGAGGTTTTCTTATCTTCAGAAATTTACTACAACAACTTTTACTTGCAGGGTGCATCTCATCTATATTTTTCTCACTATATCATGTTGAGGAAAGATTTTTTTTCCTTAAATGTGGAATTGAAGTGATTTTATGCTCATGTATACTCAATTTCAATTGGAGTATAGGGTCTTTGTAGGAGACACCTTGTGTTGCTGAAGTTTTCATGACTGACTGTAGGTTGTCATGATTTTTATTTGAGATTTATTTGCAGGAGAACATTTCATTGAAGGGGAAATAGCCACATTTTTTATCAACAAACTTTTATGTACTCCTTTTACACTGAATATACAGAGTGACCTAGCTATGTTGGTAGGCCCAAATATTTAGCTCATGAGGGGTGAACTCCGTCACCAAATCCTTTTTTATGCTCTTCATGAATGCATGTATGAGTTAGGTGATGTGATGTTACTTATGTTTAAATTTACATGTGAAAACTAACTCATAACGTGAAGAAACCTTTGGAAAACATGTTTTGTGTTAAGACCCATTTTTCCTTTCAAACCGTCAGTGAACAGTCATTTTTAGGAAGAAGAAGTTCTCCTTCAATTTCAGATCAGGTGGTATCAGAGCATGTTCTGAACAAGTTGAAATAATAGACAAGAAGGTTCTCTAAGAGCTAGAGGATATGAATTTGGCTCTTTGTATGGAGAACATTGAGTTGAAAAGAATGCTAGAAATTGTTGAAGAGGAGAAGAGGCATATGCGCCTTCAGTTGCAGCATGTGCTTGAGGAACAAGTTTCTAAAAGTTCCACTTTTGTGACAACAAAAGACACCTCCAAAATGAAACCGATATGTGGGCATGGTTCAAACAGTGGTTATGGACCTTATGAGAAAGATGATGCATGTGCATTTTGAAAGCATCTCCAAGGTTCTCACCATATTCCAGTTGGTAAGAGTGCATGGCTAGAGTCATCTGCAATGTTTTCATCATCATCATAAGCTGAAAATATGAATGGAAATTTTAAGGAGGTAATAATAATTTCAAGTACAATTCCTTCTGTTTACGTTCATAACACCTCTTTTGCATCATTTGAACATCATATCAAAGGCATTGGTATGAATCTGCTTTTTAAAATGGGTTATGAAGGAGGAGGTCATGACATCAATGGCCAAGGGATCACCAATTGAATCATGGTACAAGAGAGACCACAATATCAAGGATTGGGATATGGTCAAAGGGAGTTTGGAGAATGCTCTAAATAGTTTGAGGCACCATATTCATCAGAGGTTGAGATGTTACACCAAGATGGTGGTAACAATGTTAATTTATCTCCTAAGTGAGATTAATTCTTCAAAGGACCTTGCATGTCATCGTCCGGTCCACATCGTCAAAGCTGCAACTCCAGGGAAAGGTATAAATCTCATGGATGTTTTCCAAATGATGGTAATTTTTACTATTTGTGGAACAAGTACCCTTGTACATTTTGTGATGCATTTTACCATTGTGTGGTTGTCTATGAGAAACGTATGGTAATGGTTAAAAGAACGGATCTGATTCTAGGCATCAAGCATAATGAAACTCCTTCACATGAGAGGACTTCTTTGTCTACAAACAAGAGAAATTTATTTTGTACTCATTGCAAGATGCATGGGCCTAGAAATGAAAGATGTTGGAAATTACATCCAAAGCTTTGTTCTAAGAAGGGAAAAGAGATTGTGCAACCTAATGCAAGGGAAGTCATAGGTGGAAAAGAGGACTTGCAGCAAGCCTAAAGAAATCTTCAAGACAAAGGTGATGCAAAATAGAACCCATAATCCTAGGAGAGGTAGAGATTAGGTAGACTATTTGTAAATTTTCTTTGTAAATCTGCAATTACTTCTTGTTGTTTACCTATTTGGGTACTTTTGTAAAGTGAAAAATAATAGTCACTATGTGCAACAAGTATTTGTTTTTCATTGATGTTATGTATTGGATTTTTTATAAGTCCATATGTTTAAGGACTTTTGGAATGTAAAATTTGTCGTCCGAGTTTGTCTTCAAGTTTGTGATGTACTCACCAATGAAAGTATTCAGGATGAAAATTGTTGTGAATATAGTCTTTGTTTTAAGATTGTATAAGATGACTATGTTTATGTAGGAAACATCAATTATGTAATTGAAATTTTACAGCAGTGTAATGTTATGTACAAGCTCAGTTTGAGGACGATAAAGCAAGTTTATGTTGTTCTGATTTCCAAGATGGAGTCAAGTTTGTCTTCAACGGTTGAACTTCAAGATGAATTTATTTTGAGCCATGAAAATATGATATTAAAGAGAATATTTAGATTCCACTCATCAATGTTTTATTCCTGCATCAGCAATAAGAAATTTGGCTCAATTCTTAACAAGACAATAGGTATTCATGAAGAAGATAGGTGAAGTGCCTTAATTGGAGATTGAAGGGAACCAATTAAAAATTGAGCATTTTGGATTTATTTTTTGGGTGATTTTGAGTTTCAGTCTCATTTTATTTACTAGGGAAGTAAAATTGTGTAGTCCAAAAGTTCCTAGTAGAGAGGTGTGATCAAGTGATCAAATTTTAGCTCAAAAATGAAAGTGCCCAAAAAGTCTCAAAACGACATCAAGTTGAATTTCTCATCATTCTGAATCCAATGAAATTCATTTCACCTCAACACGACACTATATTCTCAAGTTATCATATTCTGATCGTTTGGCCCAATAACCAAAAAATGAGTAGGCTGTTGATTGGGCACCTGACTGGGATTTCGTACTACTGACATCACCAGGGTTACTGTGAAGGTAAAGACCAATCAGAGGCTGAAAAATGGCCTCATATGGTCTAGTCACATGGCCAAATTCTGATTAATGGATGGTTTTTTTATTGTGGTCAAATGGAAGGGTGCCACGTGGCCCAATCATGGGTTTCCACGTGGCACCCCTGTGACGGTCTAAAATTTTGGAAATGGTCAGACAAAGGCCCAGGAAATTCAAACCCCCGACAACATGGTTGAAAGTGAAATTCTCTATCGTTGTGCCCATGGTGGTTATTAACAACCATAGGCGAAATTTCCTATTTAAACATTAACCAAATATACATTGGGGGAATGGGTCGGGGCTAAGCCCCTAGCCCTGGTCATCTGACACCCCACATGACCTGCATGAGTTAAGAACTGAGGGCCCAAGGCTTATCCCCAATTTATAGTCACAAAGAATGCCACAAGACCGAGCATAGGATTTCCAGAGCTGACGAGAGAAAGGGCATGAGTTAGAGCCCTGGTCGTGGCCATATGGCACTCCATTAGACCATGAGCATATACCACGCTAAGGGAACAAGCGCGAAAATAAAGGGACTGGCCCTAGGTTTCATGGGCAGGTGTAGAACCACTGGTGAGAAAGATAGGTGCTAGCCTGGAAGGGGCGATTAGCCCATCCCCTGGCCTCATGGGCTTTAAAATGACCACCACTAGCAGCAGAAGATGTAGAGTGGCAGGGGTATGGTTAGCCTGGCCCCGACCACATGCACCCACATGATGAGGTGCAGGGCAGAGAATTCGATGCTCAGGAGTTATTGGACAAATTAAATGTCCAACAATTTGCACCATGGGAGGGAAAATTGTTGCCTCGTTAGCAGAAAACATGGTGTATTTGTAGGAAAATTAACAACAAAACTACATGGAGGACGTGTAGAGCCATATCTTAGTGATATTTTGGCCAAATTTAGCTCAAGAAGAGTCCACTTAGAGGTTCTTGGATATTATGGATCCAATGCAGACCTCTATTTATTGATTTGAGCACATATAAGGATACTTTTTTAGGTTCAAGTCCAAGGGTGTATGGATAAATCAGTGTTTTGGAGCAGTTCTTGAAGGTGGTTGAGCATGGAGAAGGCCTTGTAGGGGTTTTCTTACCTTCAAACATTTACAGTAGCAACTGTTACTTCCAGGGTTCAACTCATCTATAATTTTCTCATTATGTCATGTTGAGGAAAGCTTTTTTTTTCCTTCAATGTGAAATTGAAGTGCTTTTATGCTCATGTATGCTCAATTTCAGTTGGATTATAGGGTATTTGTAGGAGACACCTTGTGTTGCTGAAGTTTCCATGACTGACTGTAGGTTTTCATGATGTTTATGAGAGATTTGTTTGCAGGAGAACATTTCCTTGAAGGGGAAATAGCCACATGTTTTATCAACAAACTTTTATGTAATCCTTTTACACTGAATATATCGAGCGGTCTATTTATGTTGGTAGGCCCAGAGATGTAGTCCAAGAGGGGTGAACTCTGTCACCAAATCATTTTTTATGCTCTTCATGAATGCCTATATGAGTTAGGTGATGTGATGTTACTTATGTTTAAGTTTACATGTGAAAAGTAACTCATAGCTTTAAGAGACCTTTGGAAACCTTGTTTTGTGTTAAGACCCATTTTTCCTTGTAAAGCGTCAGTGAACGATAATTTTTAGGAAGGAAAATTTCTCCTTCAAATTTAGATCATAAAATAGGAGGAAATGTGACTTATATTTTATCTTTTTACAATATAAAATAATGTTATTGGTTGTTTGGTAATTCATTCACCCTTGCAAGCACTTCTAAATAAGAGAATGCAAAATTAAATAGATCATCAAATACAGAAGTCTCATTAATATACTTTTTAAGACCAAAGGATGCAACGATATTTTGAGGTTCTTTCCTAGGGTCATGATATTTAAGAGAAATTGTAGCTAACTTAAGAGCTTGAAAATGGATCAGCTCTTTTTTACCATGAGGATAGTTCATTATAGAATACATGTCGGCCCTAATAGGGAATTCGTACCAAACCTTTTTGGACACTCTTTTTAATTCATAATTAATCCTTGTTCCAACCATTTATAAGAAACCTAATGGTAAAGGAGTTTATCTGGAACATATATAGGAATAGCATAGGGGGGGGAGTAAGGTAGCCCATAATCCTCATATAGGTAAAATTTTATTCACAGTACCAATCTTCGATATTTTTAAGACAATCAATTATTATCTAAGAAATCCTAGAGGGTTTAGTGTCAAAGAGGGATTTGTCAAAAGGAATCATAACATGGTGAAAAATGGCATAAAAATACCGAAAGTAATTTTCCTCCCAAATTTGCTTGTGATAGATGTGGATAGGGGTAGGATTGGAAGGTGTCCATTTCCATCCCATAGCAAGAAAGGTTTTTCAATGACAGATAACATCCATGATAAAAGAAAACATATAGAAAGGTAGTTTATGAGTCAAGGCTTGGTCTTCTCGAAATGTGAGGACATGTTGGGAAATGTTATTTGACAACATTTCATCCTAATTGAAATTTTTTCCCTCAGAAACTCTTTGAATAATAGGAACTCAATCATGAGAAAAATGACTAATATTCTTGTAACCAAACATACGACATAACATGGCAGCAAGATAACAAAAAGGATGGGAAAGAGAAGAAATGTTATAATCAAGAGAATGCTCTTTCCTATGTTTCTCGAGGACAGTTATCCAATCTTTTATTAAAGAAAGAATAGTTTTATCGAGTTCTCTGCATTTCGTTTGCAAGAAAATATCAACAAAGATCTGATTGAAAATTAAACCAGGTGTGGGAAATTTGTACATACTCTGGATGTCATTTGGCGGGACAAGCCCAACAATTGTACCCAATGGAGTGATAATCTAGCGATTTGGAATCTTGATGTAGTTGATGACCTATCAAATTA
Organism: Pinus albicaulis; assembly: GCA_034641835.2. Lineage (NCBI taxonomy): Eukaryota > Viridiplantae > Streptophyta > Pinopsida > Pinales > Pinaceae > Pinus > Pinus albicaulis. The sequence goes on along the minus strand of CM076578.1, from coordinate 1,165,168,623 downwards.
GGTTTGTATAAGGCATCAGTCTTAGTCTTGTGGTGACTTTATGTAACCTGGACCTCATTGCATCGACTAATGTGTACTTCGATCCGTTAATTATCTTAGGTGCATTTTCGGGAAAAATTTTACCAATTTCTACATCTAAAGCATCTTGTAATTCATCGTCCATTAGCTTGTAAATTCCATCCCAGCTTAATATTTCGACATCTTGAGTAATCTTTGTATCTGAATACAGGCTACTCTCGGGAATTTTATCATCAAATTCCATGAATTATGATGTAGTTCTTGGAGGAGGTGGCATTTTCCTTACTCTTCCCATAATTTATTATTGTATAGGATGCTAAACACAATTCCTTTTTAGGGGATTGATACTACTTGGAGAAATTTCCTACTGCATATAAAGACGAGAATTACAATGAGTGCATGATGAATAAAAAAATTAAATCTACCAAGTGTTACTAAACATAAAGAAGATAGTAAATAAAATTTAATAAGAAATGACATAGTAATATTAATAAGTGTCTGATGACTTCAAAATGCACCCTCGACCATGTGAATATTCCATATATCATGTGCCAAATGATGTGTTTGAAATGACATGTGGTGAAGTGGAAATTCAGTGCAAGGAACTTGCGAAGTATTTTAGTCACAATATTTTTAAATATTTAATGTTATTTGCATATATGGCCTATTTGACAAAAAAACGAGAGTTACTATGAGTGCACAAATAATAATTAACCAAATATTACTAAATATGAAATGCATAGTAAATACAAATTAATGAGGAAAAAAAATTTAATAATAATTATCTACTGGTTTGCAAATATGGCTTCGACCATGTGAATATGTCTCATTGCATCTACTAAATAGTTTCTTTGAAGTGACATATGATGATGTGACAATACCATCAATGATTCAGAGGATCATTAAAGTGTTCAAAATTCAAAGTGTTTGAAAGTGCTCAAAACTGATGTCAAAACGAATATTTCGTCGCCCTGAATCCAACGCAACTCATCTCACTCAAAATCAATATTGTATGCTCTTGATATCACATTCTGGCCATTTTCTCAAGCAACTAATTTTTTTCTAATGGAGTTGCAGGTACATCCAGTCAGAATTTTGTACGCTAACTAGGCATGTGACTAGGAAGTTGAATGTGTAAGATTCGGGCCAGTTGTTGATCACCAAGTGTCCAATTTGTATTGGTCGAATTTTCTTGGTTTTCGATTGGTTGTGGGTTTGATTTATGTGTTCCAATGATGGAGGGCCATGTGGGCCAATGGTTGGCTACCACATGGCCTCCATACTATGCAGTAAAATTTTGGCATGGGTCAGATCGGGCCTGGAGGGGTTCGAAATTTGGACCTCTTGATTGGAAGCACGGTGCTCCAATGTTCCACCACAAGTATTGCTTATTATGTATAGTCCACATTGCATATTTAAATTTTATTGTAATCCGTATTGGGGGTCGAGGTCAAGGTTAACCCCTGGCCCCCGATCCACTCCATGCCACGAGACCGCAACTGGACAACCATGGGTACGGGGTTAACCCCGACCCCAAACCAAGGCATCAACACAACCAACCCACATCCAAATGGTAGTTCAAACTTCGACGGAATTACCACAGTCCAACCAACATGCAACCATGGATTTGATGATCCGGTTCTTGGGGGGAGGTCCCCAAGGTCTAAAAAGTTGAAATGGACCTGACAATATCTGCAAAATTAGAATTCCAGAAAAAAAAAAGAGAACACACTACAAATAAAACCACCAAGAAACTTGTTTTATTAAAACTGAGAATAACTATAGAAGCTACATTGTGGTGGAAAATCTGTCCTTTTACAAACTGAGGCTTGTTATTTATAGCCTTTTTTGAGTTACAATACCATGTGTAGATACCATAGGTGGATACTATGGGACAAAACCATGGGTAAATTCCATGTGTGGATGAATACCATGTGTGGATACATACCATGGGTGGATGAATATCATGGATAAATGTCACTTACAATACCATGGGCAAATAAATACAATGGGTGGATGAATACCATGGGTCAATGGCATTTACAATACCATGGGTAAATTCCATGGGTGGATGGATAACATGGGTAGATGAATACCATGGGTGGATGCCATTTTCCATTCGGATCATTCCTCCCTCCTTAAGAAGAAATGGTCCCCATTATGTGAAGTTCCCTCCTGAGAAGCCTTCGTTGAATATGAAGAGCCACTGAAGAGAAGTATTTTTTGTAGTTAACCCATAACCGTGATGAACGAAGGTCCGAGGATAGAGATACCCTGTAATACTTGTGACCAACTGTGATATTGACAGTGTGTGGCCTAGTAAATGGACTTCGATGAAGTGTGGGTTTGTGGATGAACCAAAACCATGACAAACAAAGATCCGAGGATAGAGATACCCTATAATGCTTGTGACCAACTGTGTTACTAACAGTGTGCGGCCTAGCAAATGGACTTCGATGAAAATGATTTTGTGCAGTTGACCCATAACCGTGATGCTGATTGTTGATGAAGTAGCAGGTGCCTACATAGCTTGGAATGGGATGGAACGTCTCCAAATAACCCAAGCCAAATGCTGCTATGCTAAAACTAATGAATGTGAAGTAGGTGCCTACTAAAGCGGGGTGGGAGGGCACGTCTCCAAAGGGAACCCACTCTGAATGCTGCTCCAAATTTAAAATGAGCATAACTCGGTCAATATAACTAAGAATATTTATTATAACCTGTTTTTGGAAATGGAATGATCATTCTGCATCTTCCAATGTGTTTGAAACTGCTATCTGGAGACTCTAAACTCTCATATTCACGCTAGAACTGTCTCACCGTCACAAAATTTATGAAAAAATAGCTGATTTTAAATCAACGATAACTCCCACATCCGGACTCCGATTCGATCAATTTTTTTATTTTAATTGGGTGATGTTTCAAGGAGAACTCATATCTATAGCCATTTATTTGAAATTTTGCACTCAAAACTGCAAAAAATGACAGGAGAGCCGCCGTCCACAAATTATCATCAGAACATTTTCTGCAACATTGCTGATTTAGAATCAACGATATCTCCCTTATCCGAACTCGAATACGGCCGATTTTTTTTTTTTTGATTTGGGAATATTTTTCAAGGAATCCAGATATGGTCTTAGATTTCATATAATTTGCACCAAAATTTTTAGATCTAATCTGCAAACGCACCGCCCAAGAAATTCATGGAGTTTGCTAAAGATTGTTGCCAAAAATTGAAATTGAAATATGCTTCAAACCCTTATTCCCATGGATTTGTAACATGAATCTGATACCACTGATCTGGATATTGGGGGGTAGGCCTCCAAGATCTAAAAAGTTGAAATGGACCTGACAAGATCTGCAAAATTAGAATGCCAGAAAAAAGAGAGAACACACTACAAATAAAACCACAGAGAAACTTGTTTTATTAAAACTGAGAATAACTATAGAAGCTACATTGTGGTGGACAATATGTCCTTTTACAAACTGTGGCTTGTTATTTATATCCTTTTTTGAGTTACAATACCATGTGTAGATACGATAGGTGGATACCATGGGTCAATACCATGGGTAGATACCACTTACAATACCATGGGTCAATATCATGGGTAGATACCACTTACAATACTATGGGTAAATTCCATGTGTGGATGAATACCATGTGTGGATACATACCATGGGTGGATGAATATCATGGATAGATGTCACTTACAATGCCATGGGCGAAAAAATACAATGGGTGGATGAATACCACGGGTCAATGACATTTACAATACCATGGGTAAATTCCATGGGTGGATGGATAACATGGGTAGATGAATACCATGGGTGGATGCCATTTTCCATTCAGATCATTCGAAGTGGGTTAGGTTTATGAATATGGAGGAAAATTTTCAAACGTTAAACGCGGTGGGAGTTCAACCATACCACGACACCAACCACAGTCGCTAGAGCGGGAGTTGACTTATGGTTTGGCATGCAGTATGTAAATTGTTCCACGGTTCAACATATACACACAGTTGAATGCAAGTTTGGTTATCTTTATGGTGCAGGTATCAACAATACCACCGTTTCTTCAACCCGACCATGGTTCGTAGGAGGGGTTTAAAATCGGTGCGACCATTAAAAATGACCTCGAAATCAACGGTTTTAATTATGCCACTTGTCCAATTTTAGTCGGTTCATGGGGGTCACCGCACAATTTAATGAGGAAAAATTTTTCACCTGAACCGGTGCGATCCTCACCGGTGCAGGGCGAAATAGTCACTCCATGACGCTGAAATTTGCGGAAAATGTAGGATGGATAGCAGGTGGGTGCGAAATGTAGGATAGTTAGAAGGAAAATTGTTTAAGAGCATAAATTAGTCATTTTTGACCTTTTTTAGTGTAGAAAGAGCCCAACTAGGGGTTTTTTATTGTTCTAGATCCATTGGAGACATTGTTTTTTTCATTCTAAGCACTGAAAATACATGTAAACACATGTTTTTGAGAATAATGAAAGTAGCCCAACATTGGAAGTTGGACCAGGAGATGTAGCCCGAGAGGGGTGAACTCCTTCATTATTTTTTGTCTTGTGTTTATGTTATGGTACCATTTTCCTTGCTATTTTATGTAAAAACAAGTTTAAAATCATCATTTATGTGTTAATGCAACTTACATAATTGCATAAAAAACCTAAAAAACTCACTTGAAAATTTCAATAAAAACCTTCAAGTATTCATATAAAGATCAGTTTGGTATCAGAGCTTTGTTTCTTTCGTTATATTGAGGGTTTAATTATATTGCAATTATTTCTTATACTTACAAGGTTGAAGCTCAAAATAGGAGGAGGAAAATTTGTGGGAGAAAGTCCTCAAGCTAGTTCAAGGAGAGCACATTTGCCACAATCTCCACCACCAGTTTCACCTCAAGTTTCACCAAAATCCTCACCAATCATGGCACATGAAGGAAAGCCTAGAAATATGACTAAGGATGAGAAGGCTTTCATGAAATCATTCTTTGACATGACTGAGATGGCGAAATTTATCTATGAGGAGAGGAATTCAAGGTTGCAAGGTGAGAGCTCATAGCCTCCAAAATGGAAATGGAGGAAATGAAGACAAGCCTCCCAAAGGAAATGAAGGAAATGGTGATAAACCACCTCTAACTCCACCTTTCTCCTCACCTTCATCTTCACCATCATCATCTTCTACATTAACCCCTTCACAAGCACCTCCACATTCTCCAAAGGGACCTGGTAAAAGTCCATTTTCAAAACTTGACATAAAGTTTGAATTGAGTATGTGGAGAGGTAAATGCTGAGAAATTATATAATTGGGTTGGTCATATTGAAGTGTATTGTGGGATACAAAGGATCAAAGATGATGAGACCCAAATTCAGCTTACTTCATTAAGGTTGGAAAGTGCAACACACATTTGGCAGGAAGCCAAAACACAAGAGGCCATCCATAGAAGAGATATGATCATAACTTCTCAGAATTATTTTGTGGCTACATTAAGAAGGCAATTTTATCCTTTAGCATACATGCATAAATCTATAATGGATTGGAAAAACTTTAGAAAATTAAAGGGTCAAAGTGTGAAAATTTATACCCAATATTTTAGAAGGAGAGCATTGATATTGGGTGTATAGTTATCCTCCCAAGATACTTTACTCAAATACATTGGAGGTTTACATAGATACTTGAGACACACTATTCTCATGTTTAACCCTACAAATTTATATGAGGTTTATGTATAGGCAACACATCTAGAATCAAGAGGGAAAAATGTTTCTGATGAAACAAGTGAGAACTCATTTGAGTCTGGAGACAAAGGAAAGGGGAAGTTCAAAGGAAAAGGGAAGAAGAATGCTTCCATCAAGAAGGAGAAATAAAAACTCGCATGTAAACACTATTCTAAAGAAGGCCATGATGAAGACCACAGTTGGAAACTTCATCCTAGTATGAGAACCAAAAATTTTAACAAGGAGAAAGAAAAGGTTGCTACAAATATACAACAAGATTTAGGTTCTGATTCTGAGGATGAAAAAAACATCACAGCCATGGGATTGAAAGGTATGGACATTGAAAGAACTAGTTCTTCAAATAGTCTCAATGAAACTCAATATGAAAAAATAATAATAGAGCTTTTCTACATTAGATTTATTTCAAAACATACCAAGATAGACATATTGTTTGATAGTGGATCACAAGTAAACCTCATTTCAGAAGACATTGTCAAGAAACTGAATTTAGAAACCATTCCTCATGATCTAGCCATGAGGTTTACTCAAAGCAAGGCACAATGTTGATCTCATAACCAGTTATTATACATAGGATCATGCTAACCCCATTTTCTGAAACTCTAAAGTTCAACTCAAAAGGTTGAATGTAGCTCAAAAATGATGGATAGGGATAGTTCTTAATCTCCTCCTTGATTAGATCAAGGGTCCTCTATGTTATGATATGTTGCTGCTTCAAATCAACATTTTGTTCTAACCCTTGGTTAAGCATTGACCCTGATGGCATGTATTCATAAGTTTCAATAAGATCTACTAAAACAATATGTGAAGAAAGTTCATGCATACCTTGCATCAACTAATTTTTGGAAACCTCTTTCCAAAACACAAGAGTTCCTCCAATCGGGACAACAGTGTCTCCAACTGCTAGTAAGAGTGATGGTTTCTCTTCTCCAAGTGTACCAACGCTGGAATCTTCCTCCTTTTCCTCTTGCATCTCCTAAATCATGCATGGGACTCTATGTGTCAAGAGCTCAAGACTATCTTGAAAGGTTGCAAGTGTCTCTTCTCCGGATGCAAGTACTTTTGCAGCTGGTGGTGAATGTAGTGACTTCTTGTCCAGAGTGACAAGATTGACATCCTCCTTTGTTTCCTTAGAAAATGTCTCTTTTTGATACATCTTTGCTTGTCTCATATCAAACTTCTTCCTCAAATTGTGAAATAAATCTGAATATTTAGTCATCTTTGCATGCTCCATGTGACCAAACCACCAAACGTTGGCTTCACCTAAAAGATGAAGTGCTACAATTTGAACAACCTCTCCTTCAGCTATAGGATGTAGCCTGAAAAATGCATCTAACTCTTTCCTCCATGCCTTAACAGTGCTTGAGGAAGATCCATCAAATGTAGGCAAATAGAATCTATTATTCCTCTTTCTTCTATCGCTGCTATAAGATCCTCTTTCTTCTTTGAATTTGAAGAATTTTTGGAGAGTTAGCTTCTCCTTGAATGCTCTAGATTGTGCTTTTTACTCTTCAAGATATAGACTGAGAGCCTCATGAGTCTCAGGTTTTCTTCTTTCTTCATTGCTATACCCTTCAACTTCTCCAAAGAGAGTGGGCATAGTAGATCTATGAGGAGATCTATAATTCTCTAGTTTTCTTCTTTATTGATAGGAAGTGCTTAGACCTTCCTCATCAAATCTTCTTCTTGGATCTTCTTTCTATCCTTCATTCTTCATTTGATTGACCTCCTTAGAGAGATATTGCATGGATCTAAAGAAAGGAGTGGCATAATTATCATCCTCCATGATAGATCTCATCTATATGCTTCTTCTTTTGATGCAAAGATGAAGTGTCCACAAGCTGAGCCAAAGATCATGCTTCGATACCACTGTAATATCCAAAAAGGGAGAATGCAGTAATACTGAAACACAATATAAGAACTACAGAAAAGTAAACAATAAATCTATATACACATCAGAATGCACAGAAATAGCTGAGCCATTTTATTATATTGGAGGTGAAAAATCAAGTACAACAATGCTCAAAATATGAGACACTCAAGCCACAAGGGTGGCCTAAAATGACCCTGCAATGATTTCCCAAGAGGGACTACGTAATTGCTGAACTGTTGGAAGGTAAAATGCGTTGTCCCTGTTGCAACTATTGGGACTACAACTACCTGAAAGATAGAAAGTCAGATCTAGGCATAATGGGAGCTCTGATGATGCTGAAATTGTAGATCTGGGCTCAATGATGGATTCCCAAGATAACCCAGAAAGGGTTTCTCAGATCTATAAGTCTAAGAAAACCACCCTCTTAGGGCTTCACTTATATGCTGCTAGGAATGCAGATCTGAAGCTAGATATGATGATATGATGGCTGCAATGATGCACAATTAGATCAATACAAGAAGGGCTAACCCTTTCACTAGATCATTGGGCTAAAATCTCAAGATCTAGCTCCTCCAATCTCCTCCATTGAAAAAATTTGTTGCATGAACAACAGCTTTAGAAAACTGCACTGTCAAAGAGGGAGGCTCAATATCCTACTGTTGGATGTGTCAAATCAGCTTCTGAATGATGGAAACAATAGATCCAATGTGAGGAGATGATCCCTCATAGGATTTCAGTTGACTACTGAAAATTTCCTTCCGCCAATAGATCTACAGGACTGGACTGTGCAATCTTTAAAGGGACTACTGCTGCATGGAGGTAAAACTCAATGGCATGAATGCGAGATATAGATTTGTTGCTCCTCAAAGGCTGAATTTGAAGAACAAAGTGGTAGGATGAATCCTTCAATGGTTTCCTATCTGAATTCTAGAAACAACGTCCTAAAGATGACACCAATGCCTGATAAGGAATGAAGAACAATCCTCTTCCTTAGAGATCACCCAAAGAAAGAGGTGGGATTCTCGCTCGGGAACACCCTGTGCTAAAAAACACTGCAAAATTTGCTAAACAACCCAAGTCTGAATATAAATGTCCTAAGACAAATCTAGATCAAACATATCAATAAATGAATAATCCAAATCATCTCTTCCATTGTGCCTTTACCTTCATTATATGCATGAGCCTTCCATAGCCTAGGCCCACTCCAAATCTGCGTTGTACATATGGACATAGTCTCCATGTTTGACAGCGTTGTAGCCTCATGTCCTCCATCAAGTTCACATGGGGTGATCACCCTCTCCATCATATGTGCATTAAATGCACCACTTCCTCCACTATCTTATCATAAGTTCTTCATGATATTCTTTGAATGCACTATGATATCAGTTGACCTTATCAAAGCTTCTCATGATTTTATATTTAATATCCATGATCTTATTTGACTATTTCATCCTCCATAATCTATCTCATAAATGAGACATGATCTCCATTAATGGAGTTGCTCCAATACTCCAGGATTTTAGATCTAGTTCTAGAATATCCACATACACACATTAAAAGTGGATTTTATTCATCTTTGAGGTTTTTGGGTCCCTCCACCCTTTTATTTACTTAATTTATTACGAAAATAAAGGAATCTAATATTCCAAATATGATGTATTGGGAATATTACATTTCCTATGTGTCGGAATATCCTAACATCCCCCTTTAAAAACAACTTAGGATAGGATTGAAGGATTTACAAAGGTGACACAAATGGAGCCTATTTCCTATGTGTCGAAATATCCTAACATACCCCCTTAAGAACAAATTGGGATAGGATTGAAGGATTTAAAAAGATGACACAATAGGAGAAGGAAGGAGGCATTAGAGCCTATCCCCACTTAATGATAACTTTCCTAAACTCCAAGCATGGACCGAAGTTTGGTAAACTTCATTGCTGTGAGAGCCTTCTAAATATATCGGCTACTTAATCATTAGTTGGACAGTATTGCACTTCAAGAACATGATCATGTATGAGATTTCTGATCAAGTGTATGTGGAGCTCAATGTGTTTCATATGTTGATGTTGAACTAGATCTTTACATAGCTGAATGGCACTCTGATTATCACACAAATTGTAGTCGGATGCTACTGATGAAGACCAAATTCAGACAGGATCTGACAAAGCCACATGGCTTCCTTGTTAGCTTCAATTGCACCACGATACTCTGCTTCGGCCGAAGAAAGAGAGATGGCACTTTGTTTCTTACAAGACCAAGTAATACGTCCTGAACCAAGAGTGAATACATATCCTGCAATAGACTTTCGATCATCGGGGTCACCATCCCAATCAGAATTAGTGAAACCAATCAATAATGGAGATTCCCCTGCACTGTAATGAATCTCGAACTGAATTGTACCTCGAATATATCGAAGTATTATTTTAGTTGATTTCCAGTGACTTTCATGAGGTTGGTACATAAATCGAGCAACAAGACCAACGGAAAAGGAAAGGTCAGGATGGGTATGGGTTAGATACATAAGTTTACCAACAAGTTGACAGTATAAGGTAACATCAACTTCAGGGGTAGTACAAGTGACTGAAAGCTTGAATCCAGGTTGAAAGGGAGAAGGGCTTGGCTTACAATCTTCCATTTGAAAGTGACGGAGAAGATCACAGGCATACTTGGACTGATAAAGGGTAATACCTTCTTTGGATTGCAAGACTTGAAGACCAAGGAAATAATGAAAGTGTCCTAAGTCGGTCATTTCAAACTTCTTTTTGAGGCTAGACTTCACATGGTTTATATGGTTGGGATCACTACCAGTAAGGATAAGATCATCAACATAAAGAACAATTATGGTGAAGGACTTACCCACTTTCTTGGTTTAGACAGTGTTGTGAGAATGACACCTATAAAAGCCATTATCTAATATAAACCTATCCATTTTGGCATACCAAGCCCGAGGATTTTGTTTGAGACCATAGAGAGACTTCCTAAGGTGACAAAAAATGCTAGAGTCATTTTGGATAAAGCCAGGGGATTGTTCCATTTATATTTATTCATGCAAATCTCCATGTAAGAAGGTGGATTTAACATCCATCTGATGGACTTCCCATTTAAAGGAGGCAGCAAGGGAAATAACAAGGTGGATAAAATTAATTTTGGCAACAGGGGAGAATGTTTTAGTATAGTCAATGCCTTCAACTTGTGAAAATCCTTTAGCGATAAGATGAGCTTTATGTCTATCCACTTTTCCATCTGGTCCAAACTTTGTTTTGTAAACCCATCTGCATCTGACAAGTTTTCTTCCTTTTGGAAGAGGAACAAGATCCCAAGTATCATTTTCCAATAAGGAATGATATTATTCATTAATAGCTTCATCCCAATCTAGATGACCGGAAGCTTCTTCAAAGGTTTTTGGATCAGGATTTTCTGGAACTTGAGCCAATAAGAAAGAGGCTCTTTTGAACTGAAAACTTGTACGTCGTCGATCTGCAAGGTCACCTGCAAGAGAACCTGCTGCATCTCGAGTAGAGTGGACCCATCTTGGAAGATGTGGAGTAAATGAATAATTTCAAGAGGTGGAGGAGGATTTTCATCCTCGTTGTCATCATTTTAACTAGAAGGAATGCTATTAAAAATAGAAGAGAAAGAGAGAGGTGGCACATATGTCGAATCAGGCTCACAGGCCAAAGGTGGCACACCCGCCGAACTAGGCTGGCAGACAAATATTTTTTCATCAAATTTTACATCTCTTCTAATGATTATATTTTTGGATTTTGGTTGAAGAAGTCTATATCCTTTGACATCTTCATAATATTCAACAAAAATGCATTTTTCACTCTAGGGTTCTAAGGCTTTATGTTTCACATCTAGAATATGGGCCCAAAAATCACTTCCAAAAACACGAAAGTGACTTACATCTAGTTTGATTGAGCTCCAAGCTTCTTTTGGAGTTATATTCTTTAAAACCTTAGTAGGAGTGTGATTTACTATGTAATTTGCACAGTTATTTACTTCTACCAAAAAATTGAGACGAAGTCCTTTAGATTGAAGCATACAATTAGCCATTTCTTTTAAGGTGTGATTCTTTCTTTCAGCTACACCATTTTGTTGTGGAGTATATGGAACAGTATGTTGCAATTGAATGCCATGCTCAGTGCAGAAGTCGATAAATTTATTGTTAACATATTCTCCTCCATTGTTTGATCTTAACTTGAGAATTTGATGTCCAGATTGTTTCTCAAAAAAGGCCTTAAAGGCCAAGAACATGTTTAAAACTTCACTCTTGAGTTTTAATAAGTACACCCAAGTGCATCTTGAAAAATCATAAATGAAAGTTAAGAAGTACTTGCAACCAGAGAAAGAGACAACAAGAAGTGGACCACATAAATCACTGTGCACAAGCTGCAAAGGGGCTGAAGTGTGCTGTTGAGCCCCAAGATTGTTCTTTCTTTCATCTTACTTTACCCCATTTTCCTTTTTCCATTGTTATCCCAGGCCCAATTGATCAATGAAATTAGTTAAAATTACTTTTAGAATGAATAACATGGCTAACTTGCTAAGTTTTGTGATTTTGTCATTGTAATGCATTTTGAACCGAAACTAGCTACAGAATGCAGACATTCCGTAGCTAACCACCAATTCTGCAGTTGTCTTCATGTTCAATCATGTTCCAGGTGTCCTCTAAGGAAAAGCCACACATGGGTATATTCCACATCATGTCCTCATCGTTCGTTGCTCACCATGAAGAATGAATCGAATTCTGGACGTGGTTTTGGTACGTGGGAACTCATTCAAGGATGCAGACTTCTAATAGGACTAGGACAGTCTAGATGTCCTTTTTCCCTTTACGCTGTCATCTTTAGAGTCCTAGTACGATTTTGATAAGGAAAGACAATGATCCCCGTATTGTTGCAAGTTCTGTTATGTATATTTGTTATAAAAGCAATCGGGAAACCGAGAGACAAGCTCTAGATTTTGCTTAGATTTCATGGATTGAATGCTATATTTCTGAAGACCGAGAATACTCTGTTTCAAGTTATTTTTCTTTAATGAAGAATACAGCATTGCTTTGAATTCGTTGAGTTGATTTTGAGTTAGATTTCGTCTGGTGGTAGAGGGCCCCTGCCTCATGCACGGCTTTACTTTCGTAATTTAGATAAGTATCTTAGTCGTTTTCACGTTTTTGAAGTTTGAGTTCATAGTTAATTTCATTAGTCACTATAGCTATACTTGTTCTAAGAAACTCTTCCAAAAGATCATGATAATGAATGGGAAATGGTTGTAGTGTTGTAGGTTTTATTTGTAATTTCTTTTGTTCATTATCACAATTGAACCTATTCTAGTAAACTCTTCCAAAAAATCCTTATGATGTCTAAGGCATGACCGTGATACTGAATGTTTCAGTTGTTTGTTTACACTAAGTAGCATAGCTGATCTTACTCTTAAAACGATCTTCCAAAATATCATAACAATGGGTAGGAAATAGCTGTGATGTCTTAGTTTTTAAATTGCTTTCAGTCTTTATGTTTGCATTTGCATTGAATTGTACAGCCAGGATTGTTCTAACAAGATCTTCCAAAATACCATTCATGATGGACAAAATAGGCTATAGAATTCCATAGATTAATTGCATGATAACTTCGTTAGGGTACTCCGGAGTCAAATTGCATTCAATTCATGCTCTGTGATTTCGTTTTAAGTTTGATAATGGCTTGTTAGTTCAGCACTGTTATTGTAGACTAGTGACACCTTAGTTCAGTTCTAGCCTAGCTCATTGTATTTACATTCCACATTTAGTTGTCATCCATTGCATATTAAATTACATTAGTTGTTAAACTTAAACACCGCGGCCTTCATTATTTACAAAACCTCTTTTGTTCCAAATCTATAATTGACTCATAACCATCTGGACAGAAGACAGTATCAACCCAAGGCCTGAAGTACTTTTGCAACTTCTTTACCATTTCATAAACAAAGCCTTTCCTCAAAAGACTACTTTAAAAAGAAATCTATAACTTTTGAGTAAAGTTTAGTGATGTTAAATTAAGTTGCAGAATAGAATTAGGAGCTAGTCTTAGAGTAGAGATCTTATGATGTTACCAATGTTCTTCTCCAAATATGTTTCAACAAATCTTTAATCATGGATAAGATGTTGTATCATTATAATCTGATTGTTTAATTTTTTAGTTAGGAGAATTTGTATACTTAGCTGCCCATTTCTCAAGCTCTTCCAAAATACCTTTAATGAAAGAATTGGACAAGTTAAGTTTATGTTTTGATTCATTTTCTTGAAGTCATTATCAAGCTTTGTATTATGCTTAGTCACAGTTTAGGTTTGATTCTGTTTCAGTATTAGCATTTTCATTTGTCATTTGTCATCAATAAATTAGGCTTCACTCTGTTTTAACCAGCAGCTTCTTTCCATTAGCATCTAGTTCTTTTCCTTGTGAACATAAAACCATCAAAAGACCAAAAACATCATAAAACACTAAACACAACACATTAAGAAACAAACACTTAGGCACATACAGTGCACTTCACTTCAGCAGTTTACCAACCCTGGTTGACAATTAAATGAACTCAATTTAGGAGACTAGGTTGAGCACAAACATTTTGGCGCCGTTGCCGGGGAAGTGAAAACTAGGTAACCTTTGTTTCTTAACTCCCAAAAACAATTATATGCATAGAGAGAGAGACTCAAGGGGTAGATTCATAAGCAGCATAAGCAGAAGTTTGATTCCTAGAACACCACTTGTTTCACCTAGACCAAGAGCTAGTACACCTTCAACTCAGACCCACATTCCATCCTTTACTGATCCTGGACTTCTAGAAGACCTAAGATAAGATATTCCATTAGAGAAACCTTCCACTTCAACCACTGAACCTACCTTAGAAGAAGATCTAAAGACTCCTGTTAGGGACACAAACTTTTTCACTTTCACAGGAGAATCAACTATGGCAGAAGAAGGGGGAGGAGGAGTCTTTAATGGAGAACACATATTATTTGGAGGTAGAGGTAGAGGTAGAGGAGAAGGAGGTACAGGTTCAGAAAGAGGAAGAGGTAGAAGAGAAATGGGAAGCTCTTTTGGGATCCCTATAATTGATGAAGAAACTAATACAACCATGAAAAACATTTCACCCTCTGTCCTTCCAAACTTCTATGGAATTAAAACTGAAGATCCTGAAACCTTCCTATTTGAATTTGAAATCTTGTGCAGAACTTATGACTACTTACAAGATGCTCAAAAACTTAAACTATTTCCTTCAACATTGAAAGGAGCAGCATTGAAGTGGTTTATGAGTTTGATCTACAGTTCTATTAGGACATGGGAAGACATGAAACAAGCATTTATACAGAGGTATTTGGATTATTGTGTGCCGGTCAATCATAAGAAAGAAGTGTTTAAGATGTTACAAAAAGAAGATGAAAACTTGGAAGATTTATTGGAGAGATTTCATTACAACATCAAAAGAGAAAAAATGGAAAACCTAGATCAAGACACCTTAAAATCTCTTTTGTTGAAAACAATTAAGGATGAATGGTTGGATATCCTTAACATGATGGGAAAAGGGGATATATCACAGCTCACATTACCTGAAATATCTGAGTTATGTATCAACCTTTCAAGAGGGAAATCTAAAAATGTAAAAGGTCCAAGAGATCCTGCTCTTGCAAGGGCAAGTAAGTCTACTTCTGGGACAGTAAGTAGATCAGAAATAGGACATATGCTTGATGATTTCAAATCTGACATCTTAGGGAGTCTTAGTGAACAAATAGACACCCTTAAGATACAAAACAAGCAAAAAGTTGAATCTAATGCCTAGGCAATCTTTTGTCCCAAATGTAGAAAGAAACATGCCTTGAGAGAGTGTCCTTTGGATGTAAAATTTGTAGAGACCTGTGTCATTTGTTCTGAAAAACATGAGACCAAGAATTATCCTTCTCTTCCTAGTCTCAAAGCTGTCTTTCAAGAGGAAACTCCTACATATTCCACAGAATCTCTCAATTTTGTCTCTAGAAGGCCTTGGCAAGGACCTAAAACACAAGGATTCCATGATCAAATGTATAACCAACCTCCACCTTGGAATTCTTGGCAGCAACCTTGGCCTCAATTTCAAAATCAATCTCAAGCTTGGGCACAAGGAGCACAAAATCCCTATGGAAGATACTCTCAGTACTATCAGTATCCACCATCCTATCCACCATACCCACATTTTTATCCTCAAAATCCTCAATAAAATTTTCAACAAAATCCTCAACAACATCATCAGAACCTACCACATCAAAATCAACCACTTCCATTACCATTCCCTCAAAAATAAAATCAGTTGCCTGCTCAACCCATACCAAACCCCAATAATAAAAATCCTCATAACACATACATGATAGAAGGCCAACAGTTTCCAACTTATTTAATTACTCCTTTAGACCTTAGTGATGTTCAACTTAGGTCTGGAAGAATACTTGAAAAAAGGAAACCTTCTGTGATCATACAAGAACAAGATAACTCTGAGGAAGACTCTCTACGGGTGAATAAAAATCTTGAGGAAGACACATATTTTCAAGACCCAAACACTAAAAAATTAAAGCAAAAAGATCCAATAATTTCAACTCCTGTATTAGAGCAACTATCCACATCTACTTCTATACCTCCCTTTCCAGAAAGATTACAAATTGATAGAGGTGTAGAAAAACAAATTATGGTGCCTAATTATGATTTCCTAGATGAGCTGAGAAATGTTTGCATTAAAATTCCATTATTACAAGCCATCAAGGAAATTCCAATTTTAGCCAAAACAATAAAAGAGTTGAGCATGAAGAAAACAAGAAAAAGAATAAGAGAAACAAAGAAAATTCAACTGGCAGGAAAAATAGCAGACATTATGATGGGTAAGATTGCTATTCCAAAGTGTCTTGACCCAGGAAATCCAGTTGTTAAAATTCACATCAATGGAATTGAAATCCAAAACACACTCATTGATTTAGGAGCAGCAATCAATATCATGAGTAGACAAATCATGGATAAATTGAAACTTCCTAATCTTCTCTTTACACCCACATTATTACAATTAGCATACAGATCTGTGATCAAACCAGATGGGGTAACAGAAGACATTCCAGTGTCCCTAGATTCTTGGGAGTACCCTGTGGATTTCATGATCCTAACTCCTAAGAATAATCTAGGAGGACATCCTGTTATATTAGGAAGACCTTGGTTGGCTATAGCTGATGCTTTTATTAGTTGTAGATCCGGTGATATGTACATCTCTGATGGTAGTTCAACTAATAAATTCACTTTATATCCTCCAGCTAGGACAATTACAGATTTAGATGACACTCAATGGATAGAGGATGAAGAAGATTTACAACCTCTCTTCACAATTTCAAAAATTAGTGAAGATAATCAAATTCTGAATACTCTAGAAAACTTTGAATCCTCTTCAGAATACAAACATGAATCATTTAAAGAGGGATCCAACATTGAGTTTTTTTCATCAAGGCAGATGTCTCTTCATTCTATGGATAAATTTGGCAGCTCTTCAAGTGAGATATTTCCAGGCAAAACTTTGAACATAAACAAGAACCTAGAAAAATCTCAACAAGAAGAGTTATTCAAAGTATTACAGAGACATTCTTCTGCATATGCATGGGAATACACTGACATGAAAGGGATAAGCCCCAAGACTTGCACTCATCACATCTATATAGAGGAAAATTGTAAACTAATCAGACAACCTCAAAGACGGATGAATCCAAATCTTAGGGAGATTGTTAAAGAAGAATTGCAAAAATTGTTAAATGTCAACTTCATCTATCCCATTTCAGATAGTCAGTGGGTTTCTCCTTTGGTAATTGTGCCAAAGAAAAATGGTAAATGGAGGGCATGTGTTGACTACCGGGAACTAAACAAAGCTACTCTTAAAGACCATTTTCCCTTACCTTTCATAGATCAAGTGTTAGATACATTAGTTGGAAAAAAATGCTTCTCATTCCTAGATGGGTTTAGTGGTTACAATAAAATCCAAGTAGCACTTGAAGATCAAGACAAAACCACATTTACCTGTCCTTGGGGTACCTATGCTTACCGAGTATTGCCATTTGGATTATGAAATGCACCTGCAACATTCCAAAGGGTAGTATTAGGAATTTTTTCAGATCTAATACATGATTGTGTAGAGGTATACATGGATGATTTCACAGTTTATGGAAATACATTTGAAGAAGCTTTAGCAAACTTGGAAAAAGTTTTAAAGAGATGTCAGGAAGAAAATATTTCACTTAGTCATGAGAAATGTTTCATGATGTTTACTGAAGGTATTGTTTTGGGGCATCACATTTCAGGGGATGGGATTAGAGTTGATGAGTCAAAAGTTGAAGTCATCTCTAACTTATCTATTCCAAGTTGTCAAAAAGATGTTAGGAGTTTTCTAGGATTTATAGGATATTATCGGAGGTTTATAGAAAACTTCACCAAGAAAGCATCTCCACTCTTCAAATTACTTACCAAAGATTGTGAATTCAAATGGAATTCTGATTGCCAGTTAGCCTTTGAAACCCCGAAAACAAAAATTTCTGAAGCACCTATTTTAAGGGGACCTAACTGGAAGTTACCTTTTCATATTTCAACAGATGCCTCAGATACAGCTCTAGGAGCAGTATTGGGACAAAAAGACCTGATTCCTTATGCTATCTACTATACCAGTAAAAATCTGACTCCTGCAGAGTTAAACTATACTGTAACTGAAAAAGAGTTTTTAGCTGTTGTTCATGCCATAAACAAATTCAGACACTATATAACAGGCTATGAAACTTTTGTTCACACAGATCATTCTGCAATTAGATACTTAATGAAAAAATCAATTACTAATGGCAGAGTCATAATATGGTTATTGCTTTTACAAGAATTCAACATTACCATTCTAGATAGGCCCGGAAAACAAAACACAGTAGCTGATTTCCTATCTAGACTCCAAAATATCAAAGATGACACTCCAGTTGAAGATCAATTTCCTGATGAATATCTTTTTGCAATTTATACTCAAACTCCTTGGTTTGCCGACATTGCTAATTATTTAGTTTCAGGAAAATTTCCTTCAATAATGAATGCAAGAGATAAAATAAAAATCATTTATGACAGTGAAAAATATTCATGGGTTGCTAATGAGTTGTACAAGACAGGTCCAGATTTGATCATTAGGAGATGTGTTTGGGAAGATGAGATGCCCGAGATTCTCAAAGCATGTCATGATGAACCTTGTGGCGGACACTTTGCTGATAAGAGGACAGCCTATAAGATCCTTAATTTAGGATATTATTGGCCATCCTTGTTTAAAGATGCTAAAGAGTATGTCAAAAGGTGTGACATTTGCCAAAGGGTAGGGAAACCTTCTCCTTCAGGTGAGATGCCATTACAACCTCAGGTACATATTGAACCTTTTGAAAAATGGGCTTTGGATTTTGTAGGACCTATTAGTCCTCCATCAAGACAAAAGAGATATATATTAGTTTGCACTGATTATGTTACCAAATGGGTAGAGGCCAAGCCATTACTTTTTGATAATGAAGCATCTGTAGTTACTTTTCTTTTTGAGGGTATTTTTACTCGTTTTGGTGTCCCAAGGGAAATTGTTACATATCAAGGAGCTCAATTTACATCAAGGCTAATGGAAAAAATGATGGAGAGGTACAAAATCAGGCATAGAAAATCTACTCCTTATCATCCACAAGCAAATGGTCAAGTGGAATCTACTAATAAGGTCATTGAAGGAATCCTAACAAAGATTGTTCATTTACATAGAAGAGATTGGGTAGATAGGCTTCCTGAAGCCTTGTGGGCCTATAGAACTACATGGAGAAACACAACAAGCCATACTCCTTATGAACTTTTTTATGGAAAGCAAGTTTTGTTTCCCATAGAGTTCCAGATTCAAACTTTCAAAATGGAAGTTTAGCTAGGACTTGATTTAACGGAGGCACAAAAGCATAGATTGGAGCAAATTAATGAATTGGATGAGATCAGACAAGATGCAGTTCAGAAAACAAGTCTAGTCCAATAGAAAAGGACTAGATGGCATGACAAGTACATCAAAGAGAAGAAGTTCAAAGAAGGTGACTGGGCTCTCTTGTTTGATTCAAAATTCAAGGATTTTCAAGGTAAATTTCAAACACATTGGCTTGGGCCATATGAAATTGTTGAAATTTTTGACAATGGAGCAGTAAAAATCAGAACAATAGATGAATAAGAGGTCACTTTTCTTGTGAATGGTCATAGATTGAAGCTGTATCACAAACCACTCTCAAGAGAAGAATTTGTCAAGAAGTTCCAGGAAAACAGTGATGTGAAGTTAATGAAGAATAATCTTTCTTCTTCATCAACTTGATTGAATTTTCTGAAGTTATTTCTTTTGAAAAAAAATAAAAATAATAATAATAATAATAATAAATATAAACATGAAAACCAATCACTAATTGGCATGTTTATAAAGAAAAGATAGGGTGAAAATCAGAGTCTTTTTGACACTCTAACTTTTCCATTTTGTTTCTGCAAGCAGCTGTTACAAAATCATAAGTTCAGATCCATTGCACTTATGATCGATCTCATTTAATTTCATTCCATTTACTTATCCATCCATACTCCATTTTATTCATTCATTCATACTTCACTTCATTCCATATTTCATTCATCTCATTCCATACTTCATCCACCTCATTTCCATATAAAAATTTAAAGTTTGATGTTTTTCTGCAAATGAATAACACATGTCATGGATTGCAGGCCATTTCTTATATTCTTCCACTCCATTTCATAAATTGAATCCATCCCATTCCATCATTCACTTCATACATATTCCATTATACCATGTTTCATCATATATCTTCACTCATTCCATAAAATATTCTATGTATATTCCAAACCACTCCATTCCATGATTAAAAACTATCTACAGGTACATTCTGCAGCTAAACAGATATTCTGCAGCTAATCAGACTTTCCGCAGCCAGACAGTCATTCCGCAGCTACAGATCCCGAAGGCACTGATCAAAAAACATTTGAATTGCAACAAGATGATCCAGTATATCCATGAACAAGAAGAATCAAGAAGGATTATGAAGACTCTTCCAAAAGAGAACAAAGTATACAAAGACCACAAAAACAAAATGAAAAGCAAAGGTAAAAAGTTCTGGTTATAATGGCATTTCATAAAAACTTTAGTATAGTTTAGTTATGAATCATTCGAAAAGTTGTTTTGATTATTTTTATTGATCATGCCAAATATACCCTCCGCAAAACTTTGGATAAAAATCTTTCATTTCAAATTCTATACCCGATCATCATTTAAGCGGTTAAAAGGCTGAAGTGTTTGATTTCCTCACGTCACCCAGCCAAATCATTTAATGATGATTTTTGAATCCGTTGTAAAAAATATCCGCAGTCTTTTCACTCATTGATTTTTTTTCTTCACCTCACTTCATTAACTCGTTCCATAACTACTTCCTATCACTCCATTCCGTAGCCAGCCCTTCATCATTTCATTCCGCAAAACAGAGATATCTCTATCACCGTGAGCAGAGGTATATCAGTTTGAAATATTGAACCACTATCACCATGAGCAGAGGTATATCAGTTTGAAATATCAAACCACTATCACCGTGAGCAGAGATTGAACCACTATCACCGTGAGCAGAGATTGAACCACTAGCACCGTGAAGCAGAGGTATATCAGTGTGGAATTTGAAGCCATTGTCACCGAGAAGCAGAGATATATCAGTTTGAAGATTGAAGCACTATCTCCGTGAACCATAGGCATATCAGTTTGAAGGTTGAAGTCATTGTTTCCGTGAGCAGAAAGAGTACTAATCTAAATATTGAAGAAGAAATTATGGGCCTCATTGTAAGAACTGAACCAGTGGGCACAAAATACCTGGAAGGATACCCTCAAAGCAGAGAAATGTTGCAACAGGCAGGATGGCTACAATTTCTTGAGAAATTTAATGGCTTCCACAAAGAAGTTACTAAAACATTTGCAAGGTCATTCAAAGGAGACGAGGTTGAAGTTGAAGATGTTAAATTCACTGTCACAGAGGTTTTTATTGCAGAAGCAACAAGATTTCTTAGACATGGAGAAAGATGGTTTAAAAACAGAGAATTTCATAATGAATCATGGAAGCAAATCCTAAAATCACCAGGTATGGATGTCACTGTGTTTAAAAAGGGAATTCCAAGTTCTGCATTAAAAAAATAAATGGAGAAACATATTGCTTATTCTACAAAAATTTATCACTTGTGAAGGTAGATATGGCACATTTTATGTTTACCATATTAGGTTGATAATGCATTTTCTGGAGGAAGAGCTAAATTTTCCCTATTTCTTGCTTCAAAGTTTAAAAAAGATGGCTTCTGGTGTTCAAAGGAGATTCCAATTCCTAGAGACAACTCTATACCATCATGGCTTGGTTAAGATTTTAATTGAACACCATTTAGCCAAAATAAAAGATACTTGGGATAATTTCTTGGTAAGAAATCACTTTGAGGAACCAAAAGAGCCCTCACCTGAACATCAGCCTATAAGGAGAAGCAGAAAATGGAGAGCCTCTAAAATTGAAATTGACAAAACAGTACAGGAAAGTAGTGAAGAAATAATCTCTGAGAAGTTGACTCAGATTAAAAGACAACTTAAGAAAGAGAGGGTAATCAGAAAATCTGCCACAGAAAAAGGAGAGGGATCATCCCAGCCAAGAAGAAGCCATAGACTCAGGGGGAAACTAAGGAAAACACAGATCAAACAAACAGGGGTGATAAACATAGAAGATGAGGAAACATCTATTGAAGAAGATGTTGAAGAAGATTTTAATGAAGAAACCCCTAAAATTGACCCTGCACAGCAAGAAGTTTATGACTATGTTGAAACATTGGAAAGGAAAGCTTCAGAGAGTAGAGATAGAACCCCTAGTCCTCCACTGTCCGAAATAGATGTGTTAAGAAGAGATAGGTATGAGCTGGAAGTACTTAATAGACATATCAGAACTGAGAATGATATTCTCAAGGAACAAGTCAAACTCAAAACCAGTATGAACTCAACCTTATCTCTACAAATGGACAAAGTGGAAAAGGCTAATGAAAAGTTGAAAAAGAGGAACAAGAATCTAATCAGGGCACTTATCAACTTAAGGTTCAAGTTAGTCATCAGGAAACCCAGAAGACCTTTAACTTCCAGGCAAAGAAGAAGAAGAGGGTTGGATGTTCTTGCAGAAGTCTCTGAGTTTATGGAATAAGTTGCATGAGGACATGCAAGAAGTCAGCAGTGGGGGTATGTTGAGCCCCAAGATTTTTCTTTCTTTCATCTTCCTTTACCCCATTTTCCTTTGTCCATTGTTATCCCAGGCCCAATTGATCAATGAAATTAGTTAAAATTACTTTTAGAATGAATAACATGGCTAACTTGCTAAGTTTTGTGATTTTGTCATTGTAATGCATTTTGAACCGAAACTAACTACAGTATGCAGACATTCTATAGCTAACCGCCAATTCTGCAGCTGTCTTCACGTTCAAGCATGTTCCAGGTGTCCTCTCAGGAAAAGCCACACATGGGTATATTCCACATCATTTCCTCATCGTTCGTTGCTCACCATGAAGAATGAATCGAATTCTGGACGTGGTTTTGGTACG
Source organism: Pinus albicaulis (assembly GCA_034641835.2). Lineage (NCBI taxonomy): Eukaryota > Viridiplantae > Streptophyta > Pinopsida > Pinales > Pinaceae > Pinus > Pinus albicaulis. Next base: position 1,165,145,328 of record CM076578.1, on the reverse strand, counting down.
TAGGAACTCATTCAAGGAGGCAGACTTCTAATAGGACTAGGATAGTCCAGATGTCCTTTGTCCCTTTACGCTGTCATCTTTAGAGTCCTAGTACGATTTTGATAAGGAAAGACAATGATCCCTGTATTGTTTCAAGTTCTGTTATGTAGATTTGTTATAAAAGCACTCGGGAAACCGAGAGACAAGCTCTAGATTTTGCTTAGATTTCATGGATTGAATGCTATATTTCTGAAGACCGAGAATACTCTGTTTCAAGTTATTTTTCTTTAATGAAGAAGACAACATTGCTTTGAACGCGTTGAGTTGATTTTGAGTTAGATTCCGTCTGGTGGTAGAGGGCCCCTGCCTCCTGCACGGCTTTACTTTCGTAATTTAGATAAGTATCTTAGTCGTTTTCACATTTTTGAAGTTTGAGTTCATAGTTAATTTCATTAGTCACTATAGCTATACTTGTTCTAAGAAACTCTTCCAAAAGATCATGATAATGAATGGGAAATGGCTGTAGTGTTGTAGGTTTTATTTGTAATTTCTTTTGTTCATTATCACAGTCAAACCTATTCTAGTAAACTCTTCCAAAAAATCCTTATGATGTCTAAGGCATGAATGTGATACTGAATGTTTCAGTTTTTTGTTTATACTAAGTAGCATAGCTGATCTTACTCTTAAAACGCTCTTCCAAAATATCATAACAATGGGTAGGAAATAGCTGTGATGTCTTAGTTTTTAAATTGTTTTCAGTCTTTATGTTTGCATTTGCACTGAATTGTACAGCTAGGATTGTTCTAACAAGCTCTTCCAAAATACCATTCATGATGGACAAAATAGGCTATAGAATCCCATAGATTAACTACATGATAACTTAGTTAGGGTACTCCGGAGTCAAATTGCATTCAATTCATGCTCGTTATTTCGTTTTAAGTTTGATAATGGCTTGTTAGTTCAACACTTTTTATTGTAGACTAGTGACATCTTAGTTCAGTTCTAGCTTAGCTCATTGTATTTACATTCCACATTTAGTTGTCATCCATTGCATTTAGATTACATTAGTTGTTAAACTTAAACACCACGACCTTCATTATTTACAAAACCTCTTTTGTTCCAAATCTATAATTGACTCATAACCATCTGGACAGAAGACAATATCATCCCAAGGCCTGAAGTACTTTTGCAACCTCTTTATCATTTCATAAACAAAGCCTTTCCTCAAAAGACTACTTTAAAAAGAAATCTATAACTTTTGAGTAAAGTTTAGTGATGTTAAATTAAGTTGCAGAATAGAATTAGGAGCTAGTATTAGAGTAGAGATCTTATGATGTTACCAATGTTCTTCTCCAAATATGTTTCAACAAATCTTTAATCATGGATAAGATGTTGTATCATTATAAGCTGATTTTTTAATTGTTTAGTTAGGAGAATTTGTATATTTAGCTGCCCATTTCTCAAGCTCTTCCAAAATACCTTTAATGAAAGAATTGGACAAGTTAAGTTTATGTTTTGATTCATTTTCTTGAAGTCATTATCAAGCTTTTTATTCTACTTAGTCATAGTTTAGGTTTGATTCTGTTTTAGTATTTGCATTTTCATTTGTCATTTGTCATCAATAAATTAGGCTTCACTCTGTTTTAACCAGCAGCTTCTTTCCATTAGCATCTAATTCTTTTCCTTGTGAACATAAAACCATCAAAAGACCAAAAACATCATAAAACACTAAACACAACGCATTAAGAAACAAACACTTAGGCACATACAGTGCACTTCACTTCAGTAGTTTACCAACCCTGGTTGACAATTAAATGAACTCAATTTAGGAGACTAGGTTGAGACCAAACACGTGCCAAGAGGCACCTTTGTCAAAACTATCCTGATGATGTTTTCTGAGTACACATCCAGAGAAAACACCATCTCAGTAAGATACCATAGGAAGACTTGTCACCATATTTTCTTTACATGGAGTTTGAAGAGAGTGATAGTTTAAGTGACCAAATCGCTCATGACAAAGTTTTCTCACTTCATCATTACGAGCAAAAAAAACGGAGGGACGACATGATGACCCAAAGTTGTCAAACTTATACAAGCTTATGGAACCATCAGCAATGCCAGTAGCTAAAATATGTCTAGGATCTTTGAGGCCCTTGATTACAACATCATGAGGTGAGAATTCTATTATTTTCCCTTCACCTGAATGAGATATCTGATAAACAGATAGAAGGTTGCATGAAAAGGTCGGAACACATAGTACATCATTAAATTGACCATTATCTAGATGAATGGTTCCAGATCCTACAACACTAAGAGATCTATCATCACCAACATAAATATGTTTGGTGTTACAATCATTTAAAGAAGAAAACATGGCTTTATTTTTGGCCATGTGGTAAGAAGCTCCAGAATCAATGAGCCACTCATGAGAATGAGAATAATCTTGATACTTGACAACCACAAGCAAAAAGTGCCATTCCTGAGGATGAATGTGAAGAGTGCTCCAAATTGATCTTGTGCTTCTTCATTGCTGCTTCTAAGGCTTTCATCTTCTTAAAACATCTGGACTCTATATGGCCATCACGATTACAAAAGTTGCAATGTTTTTCTGTCTTCTTCCCTTTGTTTTTATTTTCCTTATCATTTTGGTGAGTTGCTTTTTTAGTTTGCAGCTGAAATTTCTTAGGATTCTTGTTTGGTTTAGGAACATACTTTTTAGGATACTGCTTCTTGGGATTCTTTTGATATGGTTTTTGTTGGGCTGCTAAGGCTTTCTTAGAAGCGTTTGCAGAAGTGATAAGACCAAGATGTAGGATTTTTTCTTGTTCTTTTATCAAAGAATAACAAAATTCATCAAAAGAGGAGTTCTTGTAGGAAGTTCTTGAAGAAATGATGGCTTCTCTAGTGGAATGGAAGGTGGAAAAAAATACAAAGTATGCAGGGCCAAGCTTAGCAAGAATGGAATAGATGAGGCTACCATCTTCCTTTTTGACTTTACAAATTCTAAAAGAAGTCTAAGGGTCTTGAATTTGGAAAAAAAGTCTTCAATAGAGGAGAAATTATTAGGGTCCAAAGTAAGAAACTAATTTTCAAGCTGGTGGGCCCTAATTTTATTTTGAATGCCAAAAACATTATTTAGCTTTTTCAGGGCTTCATCAGGGGTGTCAATGTCAAGGATATGATATCGAAGACCTTGAGCAATGGACATTCTTATCAACCCTCGTGCTTGACCTTGTTTATTTTCCCATTTAGCGACTTTATCATCATCGGAAGGTTTAGTTTCTAGTCTTGTAGCTATTCTATAAAGCCCTTTACTTCTAAGTATATCTACCATGTGAGGTATCCATTAGAAATAATTGATGCTTTTAAGAATAACCGAGCATGCACTTTCCATTTTTTTTTTTTAATGAAGCTAAAAAGAGTTGAAACTAACTGATGTAATGGAAATATCTCGAAAAAATAGTCCAATTAAAAAAAACGGCTCAAAAAATGGCTTCCAGATGAAGAATTTACGCCTTTTTGAAAAGAAAAAAAACTAAGTTGTAGATGCCGAATAGTTACGAGAATGGTTTGAAATTTGATGATGAAGTTAAACTTTTAAAAATCCGCCTCTTTAACAAAAAAATTTACAAAAAGAAGCTTCAGAAAGAGACTTGAACCCAAGACCTCTATTCTCATAAATCAACTTCTCACCAAGTGAGATAGTAAAAGGATTCTGTAATTGTTTGAAAGGAGGAAGGGGGTTTTTTTTTTAGTCTTTGGTGTGCGTGCTTTTTCCTGCACAAAAAAACACAAAAAACCGAGAAAAAAAAATGAGATGCAAGCCTTATCACAGAATGTTAGATTTTCGATTTGCCTTACCGGAAACTATCTATTTTTTCACTATTTTTGATTTCACGAGATCGCACAAAGACGTGGAGAAAGAGCATACGTAGCAAAAAAAAAATCCCTTCTTCCTGTTTCTGATTTGCCGAGATCGCACACAGCGCAAAAAAAATAGCATACACAAAAAAGAAGGTATAGATCCACCAAATAAATAAAACCTAAAAACCGAAATAAACAAAGGGAACCGAAATAAGCAGAACTATTAACAAATATAATTGCAAAACAGATACCTTATACCTCCATATCTAAACTGACATAACTTGGGCAACCAGAAACCTTTTCGCGTGAAACGAAAGGCGTTCATCACTATAACAGTCGCTCCAAACACAACAGAGTAGTTCTCCAAGCCTGAAAATGTTCAGAAATAGTAGGTATAGAAAACGACAATCGCATGCAGTCAAACCGGCTTCGGATTCAGATCAACAACGGATGCGGCCCTCAAAATAGCTCTGATAACATGTAGGAATTTACAGGGTAAGTTTCGTAGATAAAAAACAAAAGGTCACCACTCACAAACATATCACAAATCAATACACTAGTATTATCACATGGTTAAAACCCTAGAAGAGGGAAACAGTCCATGGCCTGAGCCAACGCGACCATTTTAGGAAATTTATTAATAAAAAAGAAAAGTTACATATGTTTCTCTCATAAACAGTTACCGGAAAAATGACCCTCCATGATCTTTAAATAGAGATCATGGACCAATCGGGTGTTAAGCCACAGATCAAGTGTCGTTAATACCGAGGACAGAGTGAACCATCGGATCACTACAAATCGTGACCGTCGGATTATAATTTACAAATGTACATAGTAAAGAAACACAATTTACCTAACTCTACACTAGACTAAGTTATTCTTAACTATTTCCTATGTGTCGAAATATCTTAACACGTCATCCTAAACCTTATCCTTTAGGTTGGGTATGTGAGAATGCAAAATTGAAAATGAGAAGGAAATGCATACTTAGATTTTCCATCACTGCAAACTTCCTTGATGAGATATAACTTGATGTAGTTCTGCTTGATATATGTGGTATTGTTTTGGGAATCCCATATCTATATGGTAGGAGAGCCATATTTTATCTCCATGAGAACATATATCATTTGTTCAAAAATGGGATTAAGTACAATGTTAGAGCACATAGAAATAAATTGATTTTATCTCTTGTGAATGTTGGAAAAATGAAGGGGCTTGTTAATGCTAGTTAGAATTTTACATTGTTAATGTTAAAACACAAATATGTTGAGGAATCTAAAGCCTTTCAAGGATATGAATCAATTTTGAAATCTGATTTGATTGAGGTTTCTAATCCATGTGATAATATGTTTCAGGAGTCTAACATGTTGCCTCCTAAAATAGGAAAACAATATGAAGTGCAGCTATAGCAGGATGCATCATTGCTGAACATTGGTATGAACAAGATGCCAGTGTTAAAGAATGCAAGGATAAAAAATAAAATTCAAAATCTATTTGACAAAGAGGACATTGGTTCTAAGACATCTTTTATGTTTCATAATATTTTGGCTTTCAAGAAGTATGGTGCATGGCGATGGAGATCACATTTCGTAAAGAGTCAAGCCAAGTGCAAGGCTAGACATGCTAAGCATCGTTATGACTACAATGTTCAAGGTGAAGTGAAATTTAAATTGTTTAAGTCTCGTTTGATTGAATATCGAGGAGGGCATGTTAAAATTTCTTCAAGGGCATTTTTATTTTCTGAATATCTTGAAAAATTGCTGCAAGATATCATCTTTGACAGAAAAACAAGGACTTCAAAAAAAGGGAAAGTGAAGTACCTTCATGAGAGGCTCAAAGTGATAAATCCAAGAAAAGCTAAATGGGTTGAGATTGGAAGGGTGAGGTAACTATACCCTCATTTGTTTGTTAACTTAAAATGATATTTTGGAGGTCCAAAATATTTTAGTGTCGAGGAATGATCCATGGGATCAATAAAGTGCTCAAATTCAAATTTTTTGAAAGTGCTTGAAACTGATGTAAAAAAGGAGATCTCGTCACCCTTAATTCAATGCAACTTGTTTCACTCAAAACCGATATCGTATGCTCCCAATATTGCATTCTGACTTTTTTCTCAAACAACTAGAATTTTTGTAATTGAGTTGCAGGTACATCCAGTCAGCAATCCATACGATGACTAGGCATGTGTTGGGTAGTTTAATGTGTAAGATTCAGGCCAATGTTTGATCACCAAGTGTCCAATTTGTATTGGTATAATTTTCTTGGTTTTTTATTGGTTGTGGGTTCGATTGATGTGGTCAAATGATGGAGGGCCACGTGGGCAATGGTTGGCTGCCATGTGGTGTCCGTACTGTGCATTAAAATTTTGGTATGGGATGGATAGGGCCTGGCAAGGTTCGAACGTTGGACCTCCCGACTGGAAGCATAGTTCTCCACCATTCCGCCACAAGTATTGATTATTATGTATAGTCCAAATTTCATATTTAAACTTTATTGTAATCCTTATTGGGGGTCGGGGCCATGGTTAACCCTTGGCCCCCGATCCACCCCATGCCACAAGACCGCAGCTGGGTAGCTAGGGTCGTGGGGTTAACCCCAACCCAAAACCATGACATCAACACAACCAAACCATAGTCAAATGGCAGTTCAAACTCCAACGGAATTACGATAGTCTAACCAACGTGAAAACATGGATCCAAAGTGGGTTAGGTTTATGAATATGGGCACGAAGTTTCAAACATTAAACCCAACAAGAGTTTAACCATACCATGACATCAACCGCAGTCACTGGAGCAAGAGTTGAGTTATGGCTTGGCACGCAGTATTTCGATTCAACAAATATCCACAATTGAATGCAGGTTTGGTTATGTTTATGGCACGTGTATCAATCATTACACAGTTATGTCAACCCGACCATGGTTCACAGGTGGGGTTTAAAATTGGTGCAAACTTTCAAACTAACCCTGAAATCAATGGTTTTAATTGCGCCACTTCGCCCATTTTAGTCGGTTTGTGGGGGCCACTACACAATTTAACAAGGCAATAATTTTCACCTGAAATTATGCGAATATTGTCGATGCGAGGAAAAATTGTCACTCCATGATATCGAAATTTGCAGAAAATGTAGGATGGATAGCAGGTGGTTGTTAATTGTAGGACAATTATTAAGAAAATTGTTCTGGAGCATAACTCAGTCATTTTTTGACCTTTTTGAGTGCAGAAAGAGCCAACCTAGGGGTTTTTTTACTGTTCTAGATCCATTGGAGACAATATTTTTGCATTATGAGTATTGTAAAACATGTAAACACATATTTTTTAGCATAATGAAAGAGGCCCAACATTGTAATCTAGACTAGGATATGTATCCCAGGAGGGGTGAACTCAATCATTTGATGTCTTATGTTTCTGTTATGGTATCATTGTCTCTACTATTTTCTACAAAACTGATTTTAAAATCATCATTCATGTGTTAATGCAACTTACATAATTGCATAAAAACCCTAAAAATTTCACTGGAAAATTTCATTAAAAACCTTTAATTTTTCATATAAAGATCAGTCATGCAGGTAGAAACTGGACGTGAAGTAAATCATGACAATTTGATCCTGGAGGAGACGTTCCTAAATAAAAAGCACGAGTGGAAGTCGTACCTAAGTTCCTAGAAGAATTGTATCTAAGGTTTTGAAACTTATTTTAAGGGAAATTCAATTGACAATTAAGTATCGAAATAGATTATCCATGTGAATATGTCAAATGGCATGCATGAGATGGTAGGTTCAGAGTTTTAGGTAATAATGTGACAATTTCTTCACCTCGGGAGAAACTAGAGTGGAATGAACTCATGCAGTATTTCGGAATAAATTTGTTGGTGGACATTAGACAAGATGGCATGGATGATAAGGTGAGGTGTGACAAACTAGACCCGAACCACAGTGCGGAATTATTTGCGGAGAAATGAAAAATAATGAACCAATTGTTACTAAATGTAAAAGGCATAGCAAATACAAATTAATGAGAAAAGAAAATATAATCACGATCATTTGTTTGCTTCCAAATACGACTTCGGTCATGTGAATATGCCACATCACATCTACTAAATGATGGCTTTAAAGTGACATTTGATGATGTGACAATACTGCCATGGTGGGAGACACTAAACCAAAAGGAATTCATGAGAAAAATATATTGGAGGGTATGTTCCTAGATGAAAAGGGCAGGTAGCAATCATACTTAAGTTTCAAGAAAACTTGGATCCCGGGTTTCAGGACTTATTTTAAGGGAAATTTGATCAATAATTAAACATGGAAACAGATTTTCCATGTGAATACACCAGATAGCATCTGCGAGACAACAGGTTTGCAGTCGCATGTGATAATTTGGCAATGTCGTGACTGGGAGAAACTACACTAGAAGGAACTCATGAAGTATTTCAGAAGAAAGTGTCCTGAGGATGATAGGCGAGATGGCATGCATCATGAGGTGAGGTGGGGAGAACTAAACTCGAACCAGGTGGCGAAGTATTTGCGAAGAAAATATGAGGGGGACATTAGCCGAGTCGATGTGGACGATGAGGCCAAATAATTGTGGTGAACCAATTAGTGGCAGAGAAGAATGAGAGGCCTTTAGTGAGCGAGAAAAATTGCATCCCAGAGGATATGTTCCCAGATGAAACTAGTAGGAACACCTGTACCTTAGTTACGGGGTGAGCTCTATTCAAGGTTTCAGGTTCTATTTTATCCGGGTTTGGTGCAACAAATAAATATGGAAACTTAACTCATAAAATTCCTTAGGAATAAGAAATTTTCATTACATTTGGTAATGCTTTCGGGACCCACAAAAGTATTCAAATTCTATCATGCAATTTTTTTTCAAGACCTCTTTCTCTCGTATATAGGTGTTATCCAAGATCTTGGTAATCGTCTCTTCCCATAGAGAAATAAGGTAATTGATTGAATATTTGTTGGCACAATTTTTCAAATACAACATCTTCTTTAGAGTTCGAGAGGCCTTTAGTGCCTTAGAATGAATGTTCGGGTACATTGTTTCAAAAGAATTGTGGAATTCAAACATTCCATCGACAAATGGAGGACTCAAACTCTCCATTACGGTATCAAAAAATTGTACATTATGTACATCTATAATTGATTTCAAAAAAGGGCAATATATGTATGTGAAAAAGGGAAAAACTAGAAAACTAGTATGTACTTCTGAATTCTCAGAAGCCAGTTGGACAAATGATCTATTGGGTTGCCAAGAAGAATAAAGTAACAATGAATCAATTTACTGCACTTGTTTCTAAAAATTTATATAGATGAAATAGTAAAAATTAAAATCAGTTTGAAAAGGAAAATCCTATACAGATAGAATATGTGCTTATCGCTCATGAGGAAAAATATTAGAGGGCATTGAAGTTCTCTAAGCTCTTTTTCTTTTATATTTAATATATCGGTTAGCTCTGCCTTTTATCATTGACATTTTTTTGTCAATTCTGAATGATACTAATTTCATGATGTTTATTAACTAAAAAATAATATATATTTTATCGACATCTTAGAATATTTACAGATAATGCTCTTCAACCTCTAGAGTACTTTTATAACTACAATTATATAAAAACATTAAGCTCGAGCTAAATATATGTTCATTATTTTACATGGATGCTCATAATGCATATGGAGCAAACAATCTCAGTATATTTACAATCATATGAAAAGAATCTGTGTGTACTAAGCACACAATGTACAAAAAAAAATGCAGTTCTTACATGTTTGTCATTGGAAATACTCAAGGTAACTAGTATCAAAATTTTAGAAGCAAAGCATGTTTTCATGAATAACTGTTAATTATAACATCCAAAATAAAGAAAATTATGAGATCATATGTTAGGTTAAAAAAATAATCATATGAAATTTTCAATATGTTTAATGAATATAAAGATTAGGTTGGGAAGCTCTATGGTTTCTTGTTAATTATTCATTGTAACAACAATTACTTACATATGTGCATGCTTATTTCACTACATGCATTGCAAGTATGTTAAACTCAATGAATATATAAAATTTTCTTTTTCAAGAGTTTCATGTTCATTTTTTTGTACGTGAAGTAAAGTAAACCAGTGTATTCACAAGCATCAACATGTCAATGGGAACTAATCTATTATGAGTTTTATCCTTCCCTATGTTGGGCATAATTGTATTTTTTATTCCAATTAAACAATGTAAGCACTTGTTTTTTCTAGAATAACAGATAGTTTCAGGTATATGTGAACCATATCCAAGTAACCAATTACCAATTATTCGAATAGAACAACACATGTTTTTTATTGTTTAGACATATTTAAGCATCTAATCAAATATGCAAATATGTGCAATAATATTTAGTTACCATGAAACATTATAACAAAAATATTTGAAATTTGGGAGAAAACTATAAATAGAGACCATATAAGAAAATAGAGCACACAATCCTTGCACAAGTTTCTATGTACAATTGATAATAACATGTCATTCTAGCTCATATGCATATTCATGTAGTTTAAGCAATACCTTAGATTCTATGATTTGCTAGTCTTTTAAAAGTGCAAGGGAAAAAACAAATTGTAATAACATTTATGTTAGCGCATCGCTCTTAAGAGCTGGAGCCTATAATGAAGAAGAGCTCAAAACTCAGTTGTATATATTATCAATAGGAAATCCTATAGCATTAAACAAAAAAAACCATTCAAATATAAAGAAACACAAACACACATAGTTCTTTATTTACTTTTTTTCGTATTCACTTGAAATAATTGTAGTCACCAATGCAACAGACGACAAAGGAAGATGTGCATAAATATAATATGGTATAATAAACACATTGGAGCTACATTATGTTCTATATGTATCTCATTTATCATATTGCATTTTGTGCTTATGGTTCATTGTATCCATTTGCACAAGAGAAAAATCATTGGTTCAAAAATTCAAAAGAAAGACAGAAGAACAATTGGTCATTAAAAGCAAAGCCATTCAAAGTAGACACAATTAAAAAAATTGATGATGGTGTGAACATAGTGTCTCTATATACTGAAATCCTAGAGTCTACAATAGAAATAGACACATACATTAGTATTTCTACATGAAGTTGTAAATTGTGATTCAAAGAAATCTCTAAGAGGAAAAAATGAAAAAGAGGACAAACATCTTAACTGTTAAAATGTATGAAGTTGACACACTAAACAACTAGAATTTTCTTGAGCTCAGTTCTTTTATTTCAGGGATTATGTTGTTATCTATTAATGTGAAGATGCCTCAGATATAGAGTTTTAATAGATGGAAAATTGTAGATTATATATCATGCATGTATTTTTGAAAACTTGTTTCAACAATAACTAGACAATGTTCTTTTAGTTGTGGCATTTGTAACACGCAAAAATTTTTGCACCCATCTATTTCCAATGTGCACTCAACACTATGATCATAAATAAACGATGTTTTTTCTTTACAAAGCGTGCATCTAACTTTATTTGGATGAACAAGTTGCTTGCATTTGTTGTAGACTCGTTGGAAAGGAGGAGAGAAAACATTATTTCCTTTCAACACTCCTTGCAAATGTTTTGTGGAAACATTTGGTTGTTAGTTTTGAGTTTTTGTAGTGCAACATGAAAAATATTGTGTTGGAAGATAACTATTAAGAAGGAACTAACATACATACTTGTGTTGTTGATTTAACAAAAGACCCCTATGGCTACCATTCAACTACAACTATAGTAAATCAAAGGACACAATTTTATGTTACCTCCCCCCCTTTTTGTTCTTAAGAAATTTTGAAACAAACTCTAACTTCCCTTTGATCTAAAAGAAAGACACAAATTTGCAAGAGAAAAGAACTATATAAATTGTGGAAAATATTAAATTTTGGTAATCGTAGAAATAAACTTACAATTGCATTATGGTTCTCAAACTTCTGTGGTTGTCGTTAATTGTAGAATCCGGATTATCCACAGTATCATAAAATAAATGGTCGAAGTTTTGAATCCAACAGGGATCCATCTTCAGGACGATAAATGAACAGATCCCTATTGGGATTCGAAACGTCGACCATTGTTTTATGATACTGTGGATAATCTGGATTCTGTAATTTACAATGGCATTTTCATCCACTGCTTCACCATCTTTGATATTGAGTTTAATTTGTTTGTTATTTTTTTGACAACCTATGACTATATCTGCAATTGATCCAACTACATATGTGTCATTTGAGACAACAAGATTATGTATTGTTGTGTTTGGGGTAATTTATGTTTTTTGCAAACTTATTCAATTGCCTGAACTGACATTCTTTCCTGCAACACTATACAACAATTTTCATATCCTTGTTCATAAATTCCTTTGTTTCTTATTGTAAAATCTATAATCTAAATTTTTTTTCCCATAGTAAACAAGTCCTAGAAACGCTTTATTATATTTTTTCCCATGTTTACTATGATTGTTATTTGACCGTGAATATCAACGAGATCGACATGAACCAACCAGAATAGTCAACTCATCAATATGTTCATCACAAATAGTAGGGGATTACATTTTAGTTTGAATCCCACCTACAACAAATATCACTTACATGGGTTTAATAAGGCTAGGTTTTGATAATGTAGGAGTAGTAAAATTATATCCAAGTCATGCTCTAGATGTTTATATCTCAAGAGAAATAAGTAAATCAATGCTCTATCCATTATTTCTAAGTCTACCACCATTATATCCCATTTTACTCATAATTCGAGATCCAATACTTATCATGTGTTCTTAAAAACTGGGAGAAACACCATTGATGACTAGTAATTCTTGAGATGAATCAAAATAAGATACATCATTTGTCTCACAAATAGTTGTAATACAAATAGGTGAGTGTGGAATCTCATCAATGGCCTTCTTCCCAACATTTAGTAGTTGATAAATGGTGTCATATTTATTTGTAAGATACAGTACTAAGGCACGATGATCTTCCTTCAAATCATTATATGCATAAAAAATGTGGTTTTTATATACTTGTAGTGGAGTAGCTTCTTCATGAACCTCTTCAACTATGACTTACTATTGGAAAGCCTCATTATTCAGTTGTGAATTGGTCACTTCCATGTGGTGAATCATGGTTTTCAAGTAATCATTCTCCAAAACTCCAATCTTCTATTCAAGTGAGTAATTGAATTCTCCAATTATTTTCTTAAGGAAATAATTTCAACCTCCATCTTCTCACAATTTTCTTCCTTCTCCTTCAGCGATATTCTCACCATTTATTCTACCATTTTTGCCTCTCCTACTTGAATCCATGGGCCGATAATAGTATTTTCTATTTCGTTAAGGCTTTGTGAAATTTTCATTTTTGCATCATGATCCTCTTCTTTATATTTCTAAAGCTACTCCTTTTGTTTCAAATTCCTTTCCTAAGCTTCTTTGTTTTGCTTAAGGTGCACATGAGTTATTTAACATCCACTTCCCCATCTATTTTAGCATTTTCTTTCTCCTATATCCATCATTTATTTCCCTTTGTCTTCATTAATTTTTGTTTTGATTCCCATAACGAGAATTTCTTCTCAATTAATATCATAATTGTGTTCACTGCTTTCTTCAAACAAGTCACTACCATATTTTGAGTAGACAATCTTCTTTTGCTTATAAGAATTATTATTTTTTCATGCTTTCCTTTTTTGTGATTATTTTTGTGTCGATGATATTTTGTTCCTTTCTTTATGTTATGGTCATCTTCATCATCTCTACTTTCATCTTTCACATATGGTAACTTAACATCAAAATGTCCTGCTTTTCCACATTTAAAGCATTTAAAGGGAAGCTTACCTTTGTATTTTCCATATTGTTTCATAAGTTTCCTCATAAAAGGAGCTTCCTCCATGTATGATTCACTATTGGAGCTACCACTTTATTCATGCTCTCTATTATTCTTCTTCTTTGAAGCTTTGAAGGCTACATCTTGCTTTGATAGATTCTCTTTCTTGGTCCTCATTTCATATGTTGTGAGAATCACACACAATTCATACACTGTCAATTTATCAAAGACAATTCATTTCTTCAATAGTGAAAACTTTGGCATAAAATATTAAGGGGAGTTATCTTAATACCTTTTTTACAACCATTGCTTCTTCAACATTTTCACCAAGTCCTCTGATGGTGTTGACAATTTCGTCCAAGTGAAGGAAAGAGGCTGTAACATTTTATTTGTCTTTCATTTTCAAACTCCTAAATTGCCTTCAATGAGCTTGGATATTTTCCTTATACTTTCCATTTGCTTGATATATATTTTGAATTTTGTCTAAAATTTCTTTTGTTTATTCACAATGCATCACCTTGAAAAATTTTGACTCTACTAGACCACACAAGATAGCATCATGGATTTTGCATTATGTTCTCTAGAATTCTTTCTAGCTCAATTTTTTGATGGAATAATTGGATCTTTATAATGAATCAAAACATATTTATAAATTTCAAATTCAAGAGCCAATAGATAATTCTACATTCTTATACTCTAAAATGAGTAGTTTGTTCCATTAAATAATGGAGCTTTGTTTGTTGAGAAGCCTTGTTGATTATCCATGCGTGCTTCCAATATCTACCCTCTAGTGGTTAGATTGTTTCCAAAGGATATTTATCTAATAATAATTTTTGAGTGCACACGTATACTAAGAGAGCGCAAGGTGAATCAACATAAGATAATTTTTAATTATTTAAACACTTATGAACCATACGAAAATAATTATCATGAAATTTATTAGTTGTAGAACATGGACAATATTTACATGGAAACCCTTTCAGGAAAAAGGCATAAAAATCTCATTCTTTGTAGGAAACAACTTATTATTGAAAATATTTGTAGCCACCAACCTACTGAAGACACCAATTTTCACTGGTACAAAAATTTGTAAGAACCATCCTACTCTTGCATATCTTTATAAACACCAACTTGCTAGAGAGACCAATCCCCACCTCTATAAATATTCGTAGGCACCGAACTACTAGTGACACCAATCCCCACCACTACAAATATTCATAGGAACCAACCTACTGGAGACACCAAACCCCATCCCTGCAAATATTCGTAGGAACCAACCTACTAGAAACACCAATCCCTATTTCTAACCACCAACATAGCAAGAGACATCAATCTCTTTGTTTAATCAACAACCTTCAATTAAAACTCTTCTTTAGTGCATATAAATTCTTCAAAATATGATAACATTCACATTACCTTAACCAATTTTTCTTGCTACTTCTTCCTTCACCAGTTCTTTTCACTGTGTCTTCCTTCAGTCTGCTTGCTACTTCTACCTTCACCAAGTCTCCTTACTACTACTTTCACTAGATTTGACCAAAATTTGAATATCCAACTGAAACCTATGATACCTCGCCCAAAATCTTGATGTTTTTAGCCACTTCTAAAGAACAAACTTGTACAATGTGCCATGTATCTCATTTTTCAAATCTGATTATGAAATATTTATGTGATACCATGCGCCACTACTAATATTGATACAATTTTGGACAGTTCTTTGTCTTTCTTGCGACAATGTTTCGTAGCCATAATGACAAAAGGATATTTCATGAAACTTCATTTCCTATGCAGTCATACTTTTGACCCCTTCCTATTCGTCAGAATTCTGACAAGAGGCGTCGTCGAATCACCGAAATATGTTCGTCGCCACATGGTTGTGGTGTTGCTGTTGTCAGAAGTGGCATCTTTAAACCAACGGGAACAAAATTATCTTTAATAGATATTGCAATGAACCTTCCATGGTTTTGACATTACTCCCATCGTAAGTGGCATCACAAGACCGACTTGCGCAACAATTTTTTAAAACATATTTTGACGAACTTTTCTTTTTTTTCAAGGGAAGAAAAAACGCTGCTTTATTATGAAACAGTGCATATCCCTTTACATATTACATCAGGTAGATATATGAAAGACATTCAGAATGGAGAGATCATGTAATAACTCACATGTCTTCCGTCAAAAACTTTTCATGGTTGCGATCACATTGGTGCCATCGGAAGAAGCATCGCAAGATTGACGAACTCATCAATTTTTTTACAAGATATTGCAATGAATTTGTCATGGTTGCGACATTTCTCCCATCAGAAGTGGCATTGCAATACCGAAAAGGTCACAAAAAATTTTAAACGATATTACGACGAACCTGCCAACGTTGCAATTTTGTTGTCGTCGAAAGTGGCATCGAAAGACCGACATGCTTGCCAATTTTTTTAAAAAAATATTTGTGACGAACCCACCATAGTTTCTGAAGAAAACAGCGCTGCGCGTCACAAGACGGACTCGTTGCGTTCAACGCTTCTTAGCTGGCATCTCATCTCAATTGCCGATTCAGTTTATCTACTATATCAGATCAAGGGAGATCAGGCCAGAAGCTTTAATGTCTGCGGCAGTTTATGTAAATAATATATCATGCCCATGGAACCCGTGCCAGCAACGGGGCTGGGAGTCGGTGCTTCAACGGCGAGCCTTATTTCAGCGGCTATCCGCCCATTAATGCGCCCAGGGGTGGAATGGCCACCACACGATGATCTACCGTTTTAATCTGACGGCGGCCATTCCACCCCTAAGCACATTAATGGCCGGATAGCAGCTGAAATAAGGCTCGCTGTGCTTCAACAGCCTTTGCAATGCCCAATAGAGCGAATATCAGGACCATAACATATGCAACTACCACGACAAATGTAGATGCGTGTCTGCCCTCATTGCCATTGCCGTTACTTGTTATGAAAGTGGACAGAATCAATCAAAAGATGAACACTGGCAAAATGCTTGCTCGTGGGTAAAATGCATGCTTGTAGAGCAATCTCCCACTTGGGCAGTCACAGTTGTGTTTTCGGCCTTTGTTATCGTCTCCATACTTCTTGAATGGGCTATCCATTACGTTTGGAACTATATCATGAAGGTTCCATTGCTCTGGGGGAGCTAATCCTGGTTCTGGTTTTATCTGTGTTCTGATCGTGGGTATGAAGGATTCGTGGTAGGTGGGTACCAGTTTGGCTTTTCTAGGATCACTAGTACACTAAGGGCATTTTAAGACATTTGTTTAAGACAAAAGAAATTTTTTGTCTTAAGAAGTCACTTTTTATTTTAGTTATTTTATATTAAAATTTAATATCAATTAAATTGTCTTAAATATAAAATTGAAGACAAAAATAGTTTGACGAAAACTTTATATTTAAGACAAAAGCAATTTGAGACGAAAATATTTTAAAAACAATTTAAGGCAAAAATATTTTAAGACAAAACTTTATATTTTAGACAAAAATAGTTTGAGACAAAATTAGCTTAAGACAAAACTTTATATTTAAGACAAAAGGAGTTTGAAACAAAAATATTTTAATACAAAACTTTATATTTAAGACAAAAGCACTTTGAGACAAAAATATTTTAATATAAAACTTTATATTTAAGACAATGGCAATTAAGACAAAACCCATTTAAAGACAGTTAGCAATTAAGACAAAACCATTAGTATTGTGGAAGTTTGCACTTAAATTCTATGAGTAGATAGTGGATAATTATTTTTTTTATTTTTGAATATATATATATATATATATATATATATATATTCAAACCACATGAAATGTAATCATGTCAATTTTATTTCTTTTTTATTAGATTTTTTCTTTTCCATTAAACCACATTCTAAAAATATAATAAATAAATAGATTAAAAAAATATTATTTTTCGGTTGGCCACTCAAAGGGATTTAAGTTTGAATCTCATGTTTTTACATAATGCTTCTTAACAAAGTGATTTTCAAATGAGTTACATTCCATGAACTAAAATTGTTTATTTTTTTAAATATGTTAACATTTTTAAATTACTTCAACTAAAACTAAAGGAATGTTGCCATTAATTGGATGTCGACCTTTGTTCTGACATTGATTTCTCATTTCCATATTTGTTTTGGGTTTCCTCTTGCTACATAGTGCAGGGCTGGGTGTACATAGGATAAAATGTTGCGCCTTCCCCTTTGGTTTAGATTTCAAGGGCCCGGTTGTTATCAGTGAGTAAATTTCTTGCCTTTAAAATCGATTGAAGTAATAAATACAAGCCAATGCAAAAAATTTATATGCACTGAGAGATTGCTAACGTTGATTAGTTTAGGGATAAAATGATATTGTGTTGTTGTATATTATTTAGATTTCATTTTTTCCCTCGTCCTTTCCCCTCTATAATTTCAACCAATTTTATCTGACTTGATCTCTCATGAAAACCTTTTTTTCTATAACTTCTACTAGTTTTGGAACAAAGTATTTCCTTGGGTGTGTGCCAATAACATTTTGGGTATATTTTAGTGCATCCAGGTGATGTTGTACATATCCAAGGTTTTTAGATGTGTCTTTATGAAGATTGTATTCAATTTGACAAGTATCATAAAAGCTTTCATCTATCCAAATTTAATGAACATGGTGCATAAGCCTTAAATTCACTCCCAAAATTTTAGGCCCTTCTTTTATTAGCTTAGCTAGGTTTGGATTGGTTTTCCTTTAAAATTTATTTCCACTTAGGTTATGATCCAAGAAAAATTGGTGGTAGTTTCCTCTTATTTGAATGGAGGACTTACCATTCAATATGTAGGTGGTTTTGTGTTGTAGATGCACAACATGTATGTCCTTCTCTCCTCCAATATATTTAAGCTCAAACGCCATATTTGCAATGTTCATTACAAACCTCTAATTTATTACAAAGCACATTTAACTTGTCCATATATCACTGAGTTTCTCGTCTATTAAAATTTAAAATATGGAACAAATCCTTCAACAATTTTTTTTTTTATACCCCATGGGAGAAAATCTTGTTATATTGTTATTTTGAATGGCACAGTTTGATCTGTCCATTTCTTCCTATTGCATTTTGCAGGAGGTTCTTGATCCCACCATTTCTTCCTATTTAAGTCTTTTAATCCAGGTTGAAGGAGCTAAGGGGGTTGAGTTGCAGACGAAGCCAAGGAGGATGCATGGACTACAAATTGCTCGAGGTTCCCGATCTCGCATGTTCTTCCTATTGAAATTGAAGCCTTTTTATCCCAGTTGAAGGAGATGAGGGGGAGTTGAGCGGGTTGAGTCACAGGAATAGTCAAGGAGGATGAAGGGATTGCAACTTACTCAAGTTTCTTCATCCTGTCGATTCTTCCTATTGAAATTGAATCCTTTTCATCTCGGTTGAAGGAGTGGAGAGGGGTTGAGTTGTATGTGCAATTAAGGAGGATGCAGGGATTGAGGTTAAGGAGGATGATAATGACTGGGTTAATTGGGTAATGGTGCAATTCAACCTAGCCATATATGCAAGGTTTCTTTTCTTCATGAAGTCTAATTAGATCTACTTTCATCCACACATGTTAATTATTACAATGAGAAAGAAAAATATTGAGAGGTGGTGTAGTCAAAAGGGATTATTATTGGCAGATTTCGTGTTTCAACCATTCAAACAGTGAACAGTCTTGGAGAGGGTGTGCTCAAGGAGGATAATTCTAGGCAATGTTTGTATTTCATCCATACAAACGACAATCAATAGATATATATGGTTACTAAAGGAAAACAACAAGTTATTACAAAGGGGACACCATATTGAACTATTTCTAGTAGGTTGGAACTTCATAATAAGAAAAAAATAGATATCGTGGAGAAGCAGTGCCACGGTGTTGTGTTGACTTGTTGCTCATACATTTAATGCATTATCATGAGTATTACGTGCTAAAACAACACATATTTTATAAGACATGCACCTCACTAAAGATACTTTCAACATATTTGTCAATTAAAGGAAAAACATTAGCTACAAAGTGTTTTGAGCAGGTGTGTACTTTCAAAAAACCTAGTTTTGAAAGAGAGCAAATTCAGTGGAGAGGAATTGTGACATCCAACATGATCTAGCACACAAGCCTTTAACCCACTATTTGACCCTCTTCTCTTTCCTCGACTACATTATCTCTCCTCCTATATTGTTCTATAAAGGAGAGGTGCAAGTCCTCATTCTAGAGGGTGGATTTACTTACAAAGGTGTCAAGAGCTTCTCATCACTTACCCTCATCCATTTTAGACTTGAGAGCACTTCCACTACTACATGTAAGAGCTTGATAGGGTAGCCCATGGTACAATGTCTTTATTATTTACTTTCTAACATATCAAATGGATTCTAATATGCTTATTTTATATCTCTTTGAGTTCATGTGGTTGTTTTGTATATGTTATCTGGTGCATATTCTTTGCTTCTTTTCCATCTAATCACTACACGTATTTTAATTAAGAAACTCATCACATCCCTCTATAATATAATTTGTACTTAATCTCTATCGTCTTTAAAACACTAAAAAACAACATTTTATGTTGGATTATTTTAAACTTACACCTAAACTATGGACAAACATCTTAAAATAATCCTCATGAATAAAAAAAAATAGTAATGCTCTATTTATAAAACCAATAAATGATTAAACAACCATAACAATTATATCACTACTCCACATAACAATTATATCACTCTAAAACAGTTTTTTTTAAGACCGAGTAATATTTTGTTTTAAAATCCTAAATTATTATTTTAGTTTTTTTTTATATCACTCTAAAACATTTTTTTGTTAAGATTGACCAATATTTTGTTTTAAAATTCTAAATTATTATTTTAGTTTAAAAATTAAAACTATTTTAATAAGTTAGAAATTAAGACTAAGGCCGAGTAATATTTTGTTTTAAAATCTTAAATTATTATTTTAATTTAAAAGCTATTTTAATTAAAACTATTAAAAATTAAAATGAATTAACTATTTTAATTAAAACTATTAGAAATTAAAATGAATTAACTATTTTAATTAAAACAAATAGAAATTAGAACGAATTCGAATAAACTATTTTGTTTTAAAATCTTAAATTATTATTTTAATTTAAAAATTAAAACGAATTAACTATTTTAATTAAAACTATTAGAAATTAGAACTAATTTGAAATAACTATTTTAAACAAATTAACTATTTTAATTAAAACTATTAGAAATTAAAACAATTTGTTCGATCAGCAAAATGAAAAAAACTATTAGAAATTAGAAATTAAAACAATTTATCGTTCGAGTGGCAAAATGACGAAAATTATTAGAAATTAAAAAAATTTGTTCCAGTGGCAAAATGACGAAAAAGAAGAGGGAAAATAGACACGATGAAGGTTTGAGACTAGTCGACAGCATTGTTACATTGTTTTCCCTCTTGAATCTAGGACAAGGCCAACCTCGTCTCCTTGCAGGGGTTTTGATAGGGTTTTTGTGGAAAAATTGACTACTACTGGAAGCTAAATCGATGTTGTTCTGTATAGAACAGTCGTAGGATCAATTGATCAAAGACAAATTATTTTAATTTGTTTAACCAGTGCATTAAGTTGAATGAAGACCTGTTTCAGTCAATTAATTGGATATTACGTGCCGAGGTAACCCATGGAGCGGCTCATGTTTGAGAGAGACCTAGCGCTCATGATTCCTAAAGAGGAGCAGCCATCTTTTCTTTCATATTTCTGCTTGTGGCATTCGATCTAATCTGGAGGTAAATGCATTTCTGCTGCTTTTGGATTCTTACATAATTTTGAAAGAAACACAAAAAGACGACCTTGCTGAGCCAATCATTCACGTTTCCCATTGCTCACAAATGCCTAAGCTCTTCCATTACACTTTGAATTAATGACAAAAGATGATTAATTCAAAGCTCTACCATTGCCATTTCTAAGTCCTCCGTAGCTGATAGAAGAGGAAGATATTGTTGCAGCAGCATGAGGAGATATGACCATGGCACGGAAGTAGAGGGTTTCAAGAAACAAAGAACTAATCAGGGAAGTGGGTCATTTTTCCAGATTCTACAGTTGAAGCTTCCTGCTCACAGACATGGGGGTAAGTTCCCACGTTCCCTTGCTTGCTTTCATGTCGATCTTCTGAAGTTAACAACACCCCTTCTAATCCCCATTTTGCAGTACTGGACTTGCATCAGTGACAGGGTTCTACAATTAAGGGTTAGGGTTTATAATTTGTTTTGTGCTTTGACGCAGACTGAAAAGTTATTTAAAGACGATGCCAAGGATGAGAAGGGTGAATGGGCCAGGATGGTAAGTATCTCCT
Source organism: Pinus albicaulis (assembly GCA_034641835.2). Taxonomy (NCBI): domain Eukaryota; kingdom Viridiplantae; phylum Streptophyta; class Pinopsida; order Pinales; family Pinaceae; genus Pinus; species Pinus albicaulis. The sequence goes on along the minus strand of CM076578.1, from coordinate 1,165,123,350 downwards.
TCGATTCCTCATTTTTGTTCTTATTTCGTGTGATGGCCAGCTTGATGCTCATAGAATCCATTTCAGGATGCCAAAGAAGTTCTTTATATGCCATAAGTAAGTCATTCTTATTTTTGACTATGGCGTCTGTGTTATTCCAAAAATTGACACTCCCGGTACATAACCTTAACATTACATTTTCTCTAAGTCCATCTAAAACTATATTTGAAAATGCACATGGAATGTAGAGGTAGTTCTTGCATATCAATAGTCAGATTTGAAATTCAGCTAGACGCTGCTGATGTATATAGGCTAGAAATGGAATCTGCACCAGTTCTAGATCAATTTTTGATAAGACAATTTTAAAGTTCTTCATTTATATTCTGTGTTAGCTGGGTTGGTTTGCCATAGAATATAATTTCCAACATATGATGATATTTATACCAATGTGAACGCAGCAATAAAGAAGTGGTATCCTCGATTTGTTGCAGCCCTACCCTCTATTTCCTTCCATTTCGTGCTTGAAAGTACAGGTTATAAAAATCATCTTCTTATATAATTCAGAGTTTCAGTCAAACATTCATAGACAAGGCAGTAAAGCATGTGATTCTCCTCAACTTCATTAGATAACACACAGAAACCCGGACTATTTTCTTCCATCTTCGCCTTGACTGTACAATAAAACAGATAAAATCTCATCCTCTTTTCTAATTGAGCGTTTTAATATGGCATTTGTACATAAGGTAGTAAAGCATTGAATCCTCCTCATCTTCATTTGATAATAGTGCACAGAGCCTGATTTATGGTCTATTTTCTTCCATCTTCCTCCCTAACAGTAAACCAGGGGAATTCTCATCCTCTTGTCTAATTGAGCATTTCAATCTGACATTTCTACATAAGACTGTAAAGCATGTGAGTCTCTTCAACTTCATTACATAGCACACACAGGCCTCTTTCATTATTTATTTATTTATTTTCTTTTATCCTCTTGTTTGACAGCAGCCTTTACGCACCCCTCAGAAATCTTGTTGGAATATTGAACTGATAGGTTCCTACCTGGTTTCAGGAATTTGATGAATCTTTGAAGGAATTTTTTGTTACTCTGTCTAGGTGATCATTAGACTTGCTAGTCTGTTCAGGTGATAATATATTTATAATACTTTAATTTTATTTTAAGGTTCAATATTCTTTAGATTATTTGGAGGAGATCATTGAAATCACTATTCTGCGTTGGTGATTTTTAAACCGATATTGTTATGCAGGGTTTATTTGCACCTTCTCCCCAAGTTTTTTTTAGAGTGCAAAAAAATTTGATTTCTGTGACACTTGATAGTTCACACTCGTTTATTGATATAATTATGATAAATAAAATAATAATAAAAAATAGAATTACTCTTTAAAATTTTATCTCATATTCTTCTTGGCATCAAAAATCCAAGAAATCTTACGCTCCCTTTACTTGATAAATTCCTGGAAGAAGAGGCAAGGGTGAGCCTGAGCGCTTTAATGGAAATACGAATGAGATAAGCCTGTGCCAAGGGCATATAATTCAAGCATTCCTCTATATATTATTCGTGGAATAAACAACCCTGGTTAATGCATATTCATTTCTTAAATTGTCAATTTGCTTCATGTTTTTGAAGCAGCAAGGGAAGACGAGGTAAATCATAGAGTACATAAAAATATGTTGCTATAGGTTGGAGGACAAGGTAGTCACCCTACCTTTTTTGAAATGGTAGCCACCCATCAACTTCCTGCTAGCTTACGGGCAGCGCTAACATACTCTATTGGGGTTTTTTTATGCCTTTTTGTCTATTCAAAAGTTGCTTGAGAAGTCCATATCCTCTATACCAATCTCTCTCGAGATTTTATTTTTCTATGTTGTTTACTAGCCAAAATTTGGTGATAATCCTACATTTTGCATTTTTTAGTTTTGGGGGCAATGGAGTGTTGATATTGGTATTAGTCTCACTCGATGAAAGGCATGAATTTGACAAGTTACGAAGCCACTAAACTTAGTCACGAAAGCCAAGTGTTGATTTTTTAATGAGATTAGTCCTAATTATACATTAAAACCTACATTTTCGAGATGTATTACAGGAAATGTATTGCAAGAAAATTGTAGGTTATCATTGATTTTATTAGGAAAAACATGTATGCGATTCATCAATATCTTTTGAGTGGTGCCCATTGACAGTGTCATTACTACAGTCTTCTCAGGCACTAAATCTATCCTTCATTTTTGCTAGTGATTGATACAATCAACAAGCCATTGACATGAAAGGCATGCATTGTGCACTTAATGAATGCATTTTTCTGCATTTTATGATCTTTTAGTTCTATACAACGCCTTCTCTAGAATTCTTTTGTTTTCAAAAACAATGCAGTCTGTATGCAAAAATTAGTTTAGCTGTGGGCAAAAATGACTTGTGGATTAATACTTTTTTATGGTCTAGGTAATGGCACAGTGAAGACCAGTGCTGCATAAAGTGTTAGATCATAGCGACGAGTTCTTTGCGCCTTTTATGCTTGTTCTTGAAGCCCATAGTTTACAAACAACAGGTAATACAGGTGATGGTATTCATGACCTTGTTTCTCTGTCACTACATTCAAATACTTTTACAGTTAAAACCACATATATTGTCTCCCTTTATTACATTAAGTGAGAAACACTAAAATAATTACTTGGACAAGTATCTCTAAGATATTATTCTGAATTTCATGATAGCTGGCCATAACACAACTACAGCTACCCTTTGTTGGTTTTTTCATTTGCTTTGCAATAATTCAGATGTTGAAAAAAAAATTCTGCAAGAAATTCATGATTTGGTTAAGGAGAATAAATATTTGTCAAATGAAGAATCTATAATTATATTTTTAATGTTGAAGAGATTTTTAGTTACTTTGATTTACAAAAATTCATTTAAATATGGCTACTATTGGTACATCATTAATAAACACAGAGTCAATCAGTGCTACTTGCTCTGCTGCCACTATATCTTTATATGCGCATGAATCTGCTAGACTTGAATCTCAAATAAATGGACTTGGCTTTGCTACTATTTCCTCTACCTTTGTATTAAACCATTCCCTTTCCCGAGAAACCTCTACTTCATCCACCACAAGATATGGATATGCTACTGTAGACTCTGCCATTGATGATATGACTGCTACTGGCTTAGATGTTTATGGATAAACATGTTCCGAGTCAAAATATAAAACTTATGTTGGGTTTAGTTCAATAGGTTCTCAGTCAACGAGGTCAAAATATGGTCTTGCCTCTCCTCCTACCAAGAATTTTTACGGGATATCAAACAATCTATCAATCTAGAAAGAATGTTGTAGGCTTTCACACGCAAAATGTACTTTCCTGCCTTCTTGTTGGAAGCAAGGTCGAGCTGGCAACAGATGTTCCAGTAGATAGGGGGTATTGACCAGACATTCTGGCAGTGGTTAGGCATGATTATTAGCCTCCTATGGTTGTTTGCATGACTAGGGCTTACTCAATGGTTGTCTGAGCTTGGCTTGTTGATTTGGAAAATAGATAATACGATTATTTATCTTCACTCATTTATATTGGGTGTTCTAGCTTTATAACTAATAGGTTTGATGCGAAATCAGACTAAATTGCAGATCTTTCACTGAACTGCGACCCCCGGAAGAATCTAACAAATGTCTTGAAAATGGATCCCTGCTGTGATTTGAAATGTGGAAAAATGTTCCTTAATATTTTTCATTGATTCATTAATAGTTTCTATGTCACAGGTCCTTAGTAGAAATACACCCAATGATCTCCTCAATAGTGAAAATTATGCCCATCAACATGAGGGGCCTTTGATCGGCCCACAATAGAATATCCCTACAAAAAATTATCTCTTTGCAAGAGACTTAAGTTTTTTTATTACAAGAACGATGATAGATAAATGTTTCAATTTCCGAAGGTCTATGTCTTTCTGCTTTTATATTTGTGGCATCGATGTACATATCAAGCTTTTGGTTAGTTTTTTAGATTGTGGTTCATGGTTTTTTTTTGGTTGATCATAGGTCTATTTTTTTTAAACTAATACATTTTATGTGATGTTTTTTGAAATTAGTTTTGTCAAATACGAATTTGAATTACTGTAATCTGCAAGTTTTTTTCTAGGATTCCCAGCAGGGTAGTCTCCATGATTCCCCTTCTCTTGCACTAATTGAATTTTCTCTCCACTGAATTTTATTGTTACACATAGGAACCAGGATCATCATATCATTAAAAATGTAACAAATTTTTTTTCTTGTTAACTTTTTCTCTTAAAAAAAACCTTTTGAGAGAGACTTCCATTATATTTGGAGTCAATACATATTGGTACACTATGAAATCACACAAGTTTTTTATAAAACTAAAAAATACGTCGAGAGCGAAAATTTGTGCAAAATTCGAGTTGGATTATCTCCAATAATAGTAAGGATTCACATAGTTCAATTTCAGTTATTTTCTCTCTTTTATTAGTGGACAAGTAAATAATACAATTCTTAATTATAGTAGTATTAATTTAATTTATTATAAGATAGGAAAATATGGTAAAGTTTATTGGCTGGCTCTAGTTGCTTTCTGGTTTTACTTGTTAGTATTGCTGTTTGTACAGTATAGAGATGCTTTGCAAAAGGTCTTAGTTTATAGCAGATACATTTTGACTTTCCCAGACAGCATAGTGTTGAGCTTTAAAAATTGTCTGAGGTCTGGTTTCCACTTTGACAGGACCCTTACAACCATGAATGTAACCATTTTTCTAAGATATTAATACAGGAGTATACTGGATTACAAAAAAAACCCAGAAAACGGGAACCCTACTCTCAGCTCTGTCAGATACGTTTGTGAGATTTGGGTTTAGAAAGAAGCTCTACCAGACACTTTATCCATAGAAGATGCTACAGTGATGCCAATTTTAACATCAAGAAATGCAACTTTACCTACAAAGGGAGGTACATTTTTGTGCAAGCCAAGCTACAAGGGTGTCACAGTGAGCTAACTCCATTGAGTCATTTTTTTTATTAAAGTTAAAAATAGAGGCTTGCATGATTATATATTTTACAAGGACTATGCCATTATGTGTTGAACATTTTTTAAAAATCAATGCCTATTATGAAATTTCAAGTACTGCCATAACTCACATAATTGTTTAAAGGGTGCTAGCTCAATGGAAGAGCACCTGCCATGCAGGAGGTTGGTGTTTCGATTCCAATGTACCCTAACATAAATTATTCAATGATATTGTAGATTTTTTTTAATTAAATAATTTTATATTGATTTATTTTAATGGTGAGATATTTTTCTGGATTCATTGTTTTATATTGTCTCTAGAGAGTCAATAGATAGGATTAGACAAATTCCAACTATTGTCTTTGGAAAGACAAATGAAATTTTCTCATAAGAGACAATAAATGAAACTGTCTTTGGAGAGACAAAAATTAAATTTTCTTTGGAGAGACAAAAATTATTGTGTTATATATTGTCCCTATAGAGACAATATTTTAAGACAATTTAATTTTAAGACGATTTAATTTGAGACACCCGCTTAAAGACAATATTTAAGACAATACACAAGTTTTATTTTGTCTCAATTTAAGAAAATTTACCCCAAAATTGTCTTAAATATTGTCTTAAAAACCCCCTTTATGTTGTAGTGGATATCTTTGCAGGCAACACACCGGTTTTTTTTTTCAAACCTTGTTTCAGATGATCGGTATGCGGGATGTGATCGCAAATGAAGGGTCTTTAAGGATTTAACGTCTTGTCTATTGGTGACCTGGAGGGGGACCATGTTTTTGGGACCTCTAGCTGGCAGCACGGAGTGTTTTGGCCTATTGTGTCTTGGGCGGTGGACAAGAGGTTGGTGGAGTGAGGAAGTATATGGTAGGGTTTCCGGGGATGTCAGACCTAAATAATTATATTCGCGTATGTGACGCGACGTTTTTAGACGCGTCTTTCTTGCATGATGTTAAGGTGGCAGAGGATGCTTTCATCTCCCGCACAGGTGGGGCTGGTGATCGATTCGATCTTGTTTCATCACTTCGCTCTCGGCCCTTTGTGAATTTTCACCCTGGTCATGGTCTGGAGCTTCTCTAGACTAATTTCGAGAACATTTCTACCAAAAAAAATCTGGGGGTTTTGAAGTTGTTTAAGCCATTAGAGGATTGCCGACTTTTGAGCTTTGGTAGTGATATTCTCTGGGATCGTGTTGAAGGTTTGTCGAAGAGGGCGGTAGTGGGGAGGTGGAAGTTTGAGAAACACAGTAAAATTAACATGTTGGATTAGTTACTAAAAGCATGGGAGAAGTTGTTAGGCTACGCCCCGACGGTCAGCAGATTGGAGGAGGGATGGTTTTGTTTCCATATGCAGAGGGATGAAGACTCGGGGGTGGTTATGAGCTGAACCTGGGTTTATGGACAGTGTTTTCTTGCACTCCACCGGTGGGATGTGGGTTTCCACCCTAGGAAAAATGCCCCTGTTAACCATATATGTTGAGTCAAGCTATATGGTCTTCCGCTACAATTATGGAACTTCAAGGTTTTGAAAGCCATTGGAGACAACATTGGGAAATGTCGTTTTTCCAATCCAAAATGTTATGATGTTTTTGATAAAAGGAATGTGTGGGTTCTGGTTGAGGTGCCTTTCTCTGGGAGTTTTCCGGCACATGTAGACTTGATGTGGGATGGAGTGGTTCATCGACAGGTTATTGACTTTTGGCAAGTCCCTTTCAGGTGCCATCTATGCCATGAGGTGGGTCACTTGAGGTGGCAGTGTGGGAAATGACGGGAGGGTGGTAAGAAACGCCAAGAAAAGTTGATGACTCCTAGTAAGGCTGGGAAGCTCACTACACCCTGTCAAAATAGAGACGAATTGGTTAAACTTTCGGGTAAGCAAAGTCTTTCGGTCCCTATAACATCAGATGTTTTTTATTGTGATTTTTTGTCTGATTTTGGCTTGGAAGGGTCTCAGAAGTCCTATTCTTGTTTGAATATTCCACCATCCGAGATGGAGGAGGCCACCATTATTAATGAGGATGCCCTAGTGAGGCCGAGGCCCTCTATCACTATTCCTTTTGTCTGTCGGGGGGATAGGGTTATGCTTCCAAATGAGGTGTGCTATGACCGAGTGGTCTTTTCAGACCTTGACACCGAGCTTAATGGTACCACTTCACCTATTCAATGCCTATCTTCGGATGTTATGTTATCACCATGGAACTCTGTGGGGAGTGAGATTGAGTTGTTGTTGTTAAACCCCGAGGTTTCTTTAGAGCCTCTGTCTGTGGATGTGGGCCACTCCTTTCCTACCATCATGATTAGCCCTTCCTCAAGGTCAAACGTCACTGTTCGATGGGGAAAGAATAGATAGAGGCGTACTAAAAAACTGGTTTCTATGACTAGTCTTGCTGATGACTATCTGGATGCCCATTTTCGGGATGTCCCTATTTCTCTTGCAATTGGCTGGGTCCTTGGAGCGTTGACCCCTTCCACGATTGTTCTTCCATGAAGATTGTGTCTCTTAATTTACAGGATTTGGGGGATTGGGGAAAGTTTCTGTCTTTAAAAATTTTTATTTTTGGATCTAAGCCTTCACTAGTTTGATACAAGAGACGATGATGTCTACTGATCGAACTATCGCTTTTTTTCGCTCCATGCTACCAGAATGGCACATCACGGTGAAAAGTGCTTCTGGTCTGTCGAGAGGCTTAGCTGCTATGTGGGATCCGCGGGGGTTTTCCTTAAAAGCCTTCGTATTTTTTGGTGGCATTCTACTTTCTAGTTTCTGTAGGGGTTTTAGCCAGAGATTTCATGTGTTAAATTTTTATGCTACCTACATTGAAAAAATTCCATTTTGGTATAAGATGGATCATTGTGTTTTTCTTGATTTACAATATTCTATCCTAGTTGGGGACTTTAATTGCACTTGGAAGGCTGATGAAATATGGGGGCTAAGGGGAGGATATGATCTTGGTGATGAAGTGATCTGTGATATCTTGTAGAATGCGGATTTGATTGACTGTCCGATGGAGATCAATTGTCCTACATGGTTCAACGGTAGAAAAGGTAATGAGTTTATTGGCAAGTGTATTGATCATTTTCTGATCTGCTCTGGTCTTAGAGTGAAGATGGGAGGAGTGAAAGCAATTGTTGAGGATCTGATGATCTCAGACCACAGACCGATTTCCCTATTATGGGAGTTTGAGGCTAAACAAGGTGGATACCCATTCAAATTCAATCAAATTTGGCTGGAGGACGAGGGTTTCAACCTTATGGTTAAGGAGTATATTGCTACGTACAAGAGGGAGGCAAACATACCTACAATGACTCATCTCTCCGACATGTCAAAGGGTTTGAAGAAGATGGTCCAAACTTGGGAAAGGAACAAGAAACATGAAACTATAAAAAGAATCAAAATTATACAAATTGAGAGTTCCAAGATACTGGGGGAGGTGGCAGAAGGGAGGTAGGCGGAGGATTTCTGAGAAACACTCAAAGTACTAGAAGATGAATACACAAAATATCTCATCAGAGAGGAAATGACGTGGAGGCTTAAAAGTCGTGCCACATGACTGGATGTGGGCGACAAGAATTCGAAGTTTTTCCACCGATTTTCATCGGGGAGAAGGAGTACAAATACGATTTAGGAAATTGTAGAGGGGGAGGTTACAGTGTGCACAAATGAAGACATAAAAAGGGTGGTTGTGAGTTTCTTTGATAATTTATACAAGATAAGGGAGGAACAGGTGAGTGATGCAGAGTTGGAAATGCTCTAGCATTTTCCAGTTATGTTTGATTCTAAAGCCTTGCGTAAGTTTAAGGGGAGGGTTACATCGAAGGAGGTTAAGGTTGTCCTGAAATCTTTTGAAGCTGATAAAAGTCCAGGGCCTGATGGGTGGACCCCGGACTTTTTTCTACATTTCATTGAGGATTTCATTATGGACCTCACTGATATGGTGGAGGATTCTCAGGTGAGTAGCAAGATAATTGGAGAAATAAACTCCACTTTTATTGCTTTAATTCCAAAGAAAAAGAGGATAATGTCTTTCAATGACTACAGACTGATATCATTGTGTAACACCTTATACAAAATTATCTCTAAAGTCATTGCGGAAAGGATGAAAGGAGTTCTCTCTCTTCACATTACACCAAAACAATCCGGTTTTCTAAAGAATCGTAGCATTCATAACGCGGTGGCAGCTACACAAGAGATCATCCACACGATTCAATCCAAAAAAATGAAAGCTGCAGTTTTAAATATTGACTTAAATAAAGCATATGATTGCACTAATTCGGGTTTTATGAGACTGGTTTTATATAAAATTGGGTTGGATTGTGAGGCGATTGAATGGGTGATGGGATGCATCACACATACGTCAATGGAAATTATTATAAATGGCTCCGCCACCAATTTTTTCCATCCGAGCAGGGGGCTATGTCAGGGATGTGCCTTGTCGCCATTGTTGTTTATCTTGATGATGGACGCTATGAGTATAAAGATTAGAAGGGCAGCTGAAGAGGGTATTTTTCGTGGGATTGATATTGGTCCAGAAATGAGGGCTACTCACAGCCTTTTTGTAAATGATATTCTCATTTTTGGTATGCTACAAAGCAATTGTTGGGAATTTTTTCAGAGAAATTTTCAATGTTTCTGTGCAGCTACAGGTATGTTGATGAGTGATGGAAAATCTTGTTTATACTTTGCAGAGGGGGAGGAAGCAAAATATAGATATATATCAGTTCTTTTTAACTGTATCAGGGCTCCTTTGAAGGTCGGGATGACATATTTGGGGTTTAGGATGAAAGCATTAAATTACACAGTGGAAGATTGGGGTTGGCTCATTGGTAAATACACGAAAATATCAGAAGTGTGGTCAACTAAATGGTTATCCAAGGGAGGTAGGTTGATCCTATCCCAGGTTTTTTTCAGCAACTTATGGTATTCTGGGCCCATCTATACATTATTCCTAAAATTATTTTGAAGGATATAAAAAATATCATGGAAAATTTTATTTGGGGAGCAGGGAGAAACAATCGGTGTATCCACTTGGCTGGGCGGGAAACCATTTCTATCCCTAAGGAAGTGGGGGGCTGGGGAATTCTTGATTTGGACATTTTTTGGAAATCTCTAATCATGAAATCGATGTGGAGATGTTTTCACCAACCTGGAATCTGGCAAGAGATCATCAAGCATAAATACATTGGACAGGCAGGTTTGGAGGATTTAGTCATATAGGGATGGATTGAGGGCAGTAAAAGATCAATCATTTGGAGGGGATTTGGGAGAATCTGGAAATTAGTATATGAAAACCTCAGGTGGGTTTTTGGCAATGGATTAAAATTCTCATTGGATGCAGACAGATGGAGGGGAAGGGTTCTAATATTTTCATATCCAGGGAGTTGGTTAGTGCATTAAATCAATGGGGTTTTTTATTTAAACCAAGTTATTGATGACTGGGACCCTGGGGTTCCAAAATGGAAGTCTTTCATAGACCTGGGGCTGAATGTGAGGTGGCAAATTGAATGGAATGGATATACAAAAAACTTGAGACATATGGGACTATGCAGATTTGAAGTGGGTGACAGAATTATGTGGGGTGATTCTCGGGCAGATGGGGGCCCGAAAGTTAAAGAAATATATTCTGGGCTGATGCATACAAAGTTAAATTTCGAACATGAGTGTTGGCTCAAGGTTTTATTGAAGATTAATGTACAAGTAAAAGTGACTATTTTTCTTTGGTTAGTTTGGAGAAATAAGAACTTAACATGGAATAATATTCCAAGGAAAGGTTGGCAGGGCCCTGGAATATGCATCTTATGTGGTGAGGTGGCAGAAGACAACATTCATCTATTATATTTGTGTTCTTTTTCTAAAGAAACTCTAAATATGTTGTGTGCATATATGCACATAAATCTTCCAGGATATTTGACAACCGTGGACAGCATAAGATGGTGGTTTCTAAGAGGGAGGAACTACATGATTATTCCTAATCTTTTTCACTGGTATATTTGGATTAATAGAAACAGGAAATTATACGAGGGTATCCCCTGCTCTCTTGAAAAGACGGTTATTCAGATTTTAAGCTATTGGGAGGGGGTCAAAATACATCAAAAGCCATCACCGGATTTATCTAGAAGATTAAGACCTCAGGTGTTTTATTATCCAGCCGGGTATTTCGATGGGGTAGCACAAAGGTCATCTTGTGGCTGTGGGGCCTGGCTTATGCTTTTTCCCTCATGTCATTATAAAGTATACTAGAATGGAGGATTTGGTAAGAACATGAGGGCAGAAGTTATTGCTTTATGTGGACTTTTATGGTTTGCAAATCATTTATATGTGGAACAGTTATGGGTTTTCGGGGATTCCAAAACTCTTATTGATCATATGAATTCGAAGTCCTCCCTAAATCCTGGTATGTTATCACATTGGCTTGAGAGAATTTATACCCTAAAAATTACTTTCACTTTCACCTCTTTTTGTCATGTATGCAGGGATAAAAATACTAAAGTTGATAGATTATCGAAAAGAGGCTTGGAGGGCTCATTTGGAGAAATGAACTATGAATTTTCAAGCAAAAATGGTCTGGAAGCAGTGGGAAAGGTTAAATTCTTGTAATATATGGGGTGTTGTTTTGCTATGCTGGATAGACATATATATGAGGAGCACTTTTACTATTCTTGTCCTTTTTGTTTTCATGAAATGGAGAAGGTTTAGACCCTGTTAAGGTGGGGATTTTTATGTTTTGACTTACTATTTTCTTGTAACCTTGGGGTAAACATTGAAAATCATGTAATCACCCAGATTTGAAATGGGATTTATGTTTTTTGATAGTTGATGAAGAAAAATGGAGGTAAATCCTCAAAATTTGATATAGATAAATGTAAAAGCTTTCTTGTGGACTATAATAGTCTTTGTTCTAGTACATTATATAAACCAGTCATATTTTTCATGCTGAAAAAAATTCAATTAAAATTTAAAAACAAAAAGTGCACAAGTTGAGACTATATCGTAGCCTATTAGCACAATCCAACGAAATGAACGGTTTTACAACAGGTTAACACAGTCGTATTTAAACAAGGAGCACCCATCATAGAGTGTTATGATGGAAACCACTAATATGAAGATCTACAATTTTTGTTTAATACGATGGGTACCCTCGCATTTCCAAAAACCACAAGAGGCACCTGTCATAAGAAGTAACTGATTTAAAAAAAACGCATGTTGAAATAACATCGATGATCGCAAATTCAAGCTAGTGAGTGTCACATTAGCCATTACCCGTTGACTAGTCAGTCCATGTCACCCTTGTAACGTCATCAAGTCATTTGATTTATCTTACTTATCCCACCAATGTTAAAATGTGTTTTCCTGGTCTTAGCTTGTTCATCTATTGGTTCGTAAAGTTGTAGCAATCGACGTCCCTGTTACCAGTTCCACATCTGCATTCAGTTCCACGTCATTCTATACACACCGGGTAACTCACATTTTCCCATTTCTTGGATTTGTTGCTTCTTTAAGAAGTAAGTATGAATAAAACCCATAATATTACCCAAAATCATGTAACCACTTCACCATCTAGTCCCATTCCATTAATGGACCGAGAATCTGAAATTTATGACCCTTTTTGCTCGTTAGACCTTATGGAAATTCATGAGGATGTCCTTGATCATTCTAAAGAATGTAATGACCTCCTGCACTTTGTCTAATCAAGTCTTTACTATGTCATTGTGCCAATTTTTTACAATTTCCCATATTTTGTAAGTTGTCTTATGTCTTCTCTTGTTCCTAAAATAAATTTCATGATGTCCTCTTCAGGTGAAAAAATTCTTGAAGTTACATCAGAGTTAATACAGGAGGCTTTTAAGTTTCATACAATTCAAAAACCTAAAAATTTATTTGATGATATGTTGGCCCTTACATACAAAGCCATTTCTAAAGTTTATAGAGAGAATTTGTTTATATTGATTCTACCATCAAACTCTTAGATTCCTCCATCTGCAACTAATTACGCCATAGCTCTATTTTTCAAGATTTCACAACAAGTTCTAGCAGTGATTTTGTTCCTTCATTGGCAGGATGATACTGGGATAATCATTAAACAAGATTTAGGATTCTTAAGCATGATGCTAAGTCCTAATGTTGTTTTAAATATTTCTTCTTACCTTTTTAAGTCCATCAATCTTCAATTTTGGAATTTTCATATCGCTGACTATTTTAGATATCCATTTGTTTTTATATGTACATATAGATAAATTTAACCATTTAAGCATGAACATGATGGATTCAAAGATTCAAATGAGGTCAGTGGTTGAATGGACCCATGCCAACAGATGGAAAGAGAATAATGAGGTATTTTATCAATATGTTGGCTTGGTTTGGGTTGACCCAGGTTCGATATATACTACGCACTAACAAAACCCCTGATCACTAGCCCTTTCGGCAACGAAATGCAAGCATATTGCAGTCTCACCCAAAGTGACTATGGGTAGATGCAGAACTAGGTTTCTGCAGCCTTAAGGACTGGGAAATGTGGTATTATTATATTTTCCTATGCTTATAACTTATACATCACTTCGTTGTATTAGATTAATCAATTAAACATGACATATAAACCCATACACCATTACTACACTAAAGTAAAATGAAATTGTAATAAATACTATGCTACAACATATAATAAGCGAAAATACACATAAACCACACAAGAACACCAAAATATTGTCCACAAAAATTATTTCTTATTATAATGAATCTTTGAATACAGCCAGTTCTTGACCTGCGCACTAAGCTGTCGGTTGTCTGTGCACTCAACTGTAGACTCTTCCAAGCCTCTATGCTCTCAGCTACAGAGCCTCTCCCTCGCTAAAAAATAAATATCACAACATTCTTATCAATCACCGAGATATCATTTTCTTCTTATTATTTTATCCTATATATATTATTACATTGTAGGATTACAACGTCAATATACCATGGTCCAAATACCATGGACTCCTAAAAAAAGCAACTATGGTCCAAAAACCATTGGTCCTTTACAAAATTGCGCATTTTTACAAAAAGGAGGGGCTCCAACCCACCCCGAAGCCCTTACGAGACTGTAATATTCCCAATTTTCCACAGGTTAATTGGAATATTAGAGTTCTTAATTTTCCTAATTAATTACGTAAATAAGAGGGTGGAGCGACCCACAAACCCCATAGATGAATAAAATCCACTTTTGATGTGTGTATGTGGATATTTTAGAGCTAGATATACATTATGGAGTAGTGGAGCATCTTCTTAAATGAAGGAAGAGTGGAGATCATGGATCTTTAATGTAAAATCATGAGGATCTTGGAGGAGCTCAACTGAGATCATGGTGCACTCAAATTAAGATCATAAAGCACTTATGATGAGATAGTGAGGAAGTGGTGCATGTAATGCACACATGATGGAGAGAGTGGAAATTAAATGAATACATGATGGAGATCATGGAGAGATAGCGTAGTCTTCATGGAGGTTAGTGGCCACATGTACATCACAGTTATGAGGTGGGCTAGGGTTATGGAAGGCTCATAATCTATATAATGAAGATGAAGTCACAATAGAAGGTAGAATTTGTATTATTATTTTTGATCTACTTAGATCTAGATTTGTCATGTGACATTTCTATGCATGCTTATGTTGTTTAGCTAAGTCTGCAGTGTTGTTTAGCACACAGGTGTTTCCGAGTGGAAATCCCACCCTTATCCATGGGGGACTTCGAGTGCCTACTATAGGAAGGTTTCTTTGAGCTTCCATACATCATCAGGCATTGGTGACACATTTAGCCACTCTCATATGCACATTCAGTCACAAGAATAATGCATTCATGCTTAAGGGTTTGCGAGGTGGTGGTCGTTTCTTGCATCTAAACTAGGAAACTGATGGAGGATTCATCCTTTCACCTTGTGCTTCATGCTCAGACTTTCAGGAGTAGCATATCTATTTTTGACATTCAGCCCAACATTTCATACCTCCATGCATCAGTAGTCCCCTCAAGGATTGCGCAGTCCAGTCTTGTAGATCTATTAGAGGAGGAAATTTTCCAGTATTTCAGTTGTAAATCTCGTGAGGGTCCATTCTTTAACCTTGAGCATACTATTTCCATCATTCTTGAGCTGATTTGCATTATCTAGCAGTAGGCTATAGAGACTCCATCCTTGAGAGCACAGTTTCACTCGGTTGTTGTGTATTCAGCAGCTGCATTCAATGGAGGAGATTGGAGGAGTTAGATATTGAGCTTTTAGCTTAAGGATCTAGTGAAGGGGTTAGCCCTTCTTGCATTGAGATGATTGTATAAAATTGTAGCCATCTATTCTTCAATTCATGCAGTAGATCTACATACCCAGTATTTTATATGTGCAAGCCCGAAGAGTGTGATTTTCCTAGATTTCTAGATCTGGAAATCCCTTTAGGTATCCATCATAAAGCCCAGATCTAAAGTTTTAGCATCATCGGAGCTCCAGAACTGCCAAATCTACACCTTTATATTTTTCCGCAGTTGCATTCCTGACATTTGTAGTAGGGAAAATGCAGTATTCCTTCCATCAGTCCAGAAGTTACGTAGTCCCTCTTGTGGGAGCATTTTAGGGTCATTCTAGGTCATCTCTTTACCTTGAGTGTCTTATATTTTGAGCATTGTTGTATTATTTATCCACTTCCTATATAATAAAATGGCTCAACTATTTTTTCTATTGGTATGGTGTCTTTAGATTATTTTTTTACATTGCTGCAGTTCTTATATTGTGCTTTTGTATTACTGCATTCTCCCTTTTGGGATATTACTATGGTATCAGAGCATGATCTTTGGCTCAGCATGTGGGCACTTCATCTTTTTCATTAAAAGAAGAAGCAGATAGTACAGATCTACCATGAAGGAGGATTTCAGTTTTTCCACTTTTCTCTTTAGATATATGCAAGATTTCTCCAAGGAGGTCAATCAAATGAAGAGATAAAGGAAAAAGGAGGATCCAATAAGAAGATTTGATGAGGAAGTTCCCAACACTTCCTACCAGTAGAAGAAGCAACTGGAGAAGAAAAGAGCTTCACATCATTCTACTAGATCCACTTCCTTTGAAAAGGAAAGGGAATGGTGTGAATATGAAGGAGACTTGGGGCATGAGACCCAAAGTAAATATATGTCTAAGTACAAAGCATAGCCTAGAGCTCTCAAGGAGAATCTAACTCTCTAACATTTTTTATAACTCAAAGAGAAGAGGAAATCCTAAAGTAGCAATAGAAGAAAGAGGCATAGATTCTTCTTGCCTACATTTGATGGATCTTCCACAAGCACATTGAGGGCTTGGAGGGAAGAGTTAAATACATTCTTTCTTCAATATCATGTAGCAGAAATAGAGGTTGTGGAGATTGCAGTGCTGCACCTAGAAGGTGAAGCATGAGATTGGTGGTTCAATCACTTGTCACACATGAGAGTGTCTGTTTGGTAGAAATAAACTGGTGAAATATCGCATAGTGACATCTCCCATCATTGAGGAGATAGTACATGAAGATCCAAAGGAAGATTTCCTCATTATCACTCAGGAGGAGGAGCCTCTACCACCACCACTAGTTGTATATGTACTTACATCAGGAGGAGGATCACCTTCATCTTTGTAAGATGGTTTTGAGCTCTTGACATTAGGATCCCCATGCATGATTCATGAGATGAATGAGGAGGAGGAGGAAGATACCAGCGTTGGTACAGTTGAAGTGATGCAGCCATCATCAATACCAGCAGTTGGAGAGACCATTGCATTGGTTTGGGGAACTCTTGTAGATGTGCAATATGTTCCCGAGATTCAACTTATTCAAGGTTTTCACATACTTTAATCTCATATTATTTCAGTACCCCGTATTGAGATTTTTGATACCATGCCATTAAGGAAAGTGCATAACCAAGGATTAGAGCACCTTGCTAATTTGGAGCAGCAAATTATCACTGCACAGAGGACCCTTGATTTGTTCAAGGAGAAGATGTATTTCTATCCCAGATTGTCATGGTTGAGCTATACCCAACACTTCGTGTTAAAGTGTGGATTTGCAGAAGATGGGTGTTAGTTCCCAAATCCACCTCAGGCTGAAATAAGGCAGAAGAAGGACAACACCAAACCACGCTTAGCCTCGTAGCTAGCCCTACGAGGACAGGAGAGGGCTCTCTCTGGGTAAATCTCAATGAAAATATTCAAAGGGGCTTGAGATGACTGAAACAAAAACTGATCTTAGGCTAGATAAACAAATAGGAGGGTTTGATTTTGATTTTTAGGGGTTTTTGTTGGAAAAAGGGAAAAACAATTTTGGGCTTGGGGATGAGGCCAAATTCTTGCAGGGTTCAAGTTGGGGCGAGGTAGGCATCGACTTTGATGTCTGAGATCAAATAAATGGATTGAAAAGACTGTTGAGGAGCTGAAGAGGGCAAGGGAGTGCAAGGATCCTCTTCAAACTGACGAAAAAACACGTAAAACTAAACAAAAGTCTAAGGCAGAGCACCAACAAATCAATGAATTCTACCTCAAATACTCATTTGTTTAATTCAGAAGCATAGAGAAGGGAAATGGCATACATATAACATTAATGAAACTTACAATAACATGAGAAGAACATCATCAAAACTCAGAAGCCACAAGGATCCCAACAAGTGCTGCAAAACTCTGGTCTTTCCTTTGCCAAAAACTGAAAATAGATGTACAAGGAGGTGCCAAACTTTTCCCAAGTATCCAACCCTGGAAATGTCTTAGAAAATACAATATATATACCATCCTAACCCCTTCCCATGCCTCTAGGGGTCGAGCTCATCATTCTAGGAGCTGTTTCAACCAATTCTAAACATGGAGCTAAAATCTAGGCAGCCAAACAACTTGCCTATATATGCTAGGAAACTGATCCATTCACTTAATTTTCACTTTTTAGTGATTAAATCCTCTAGAACAAGTAAAAACATGCCAAATTTACATCATGGTTACCAAATTACATCAAGAGAGATCAATCATCACATGAAAAAGTAAAACTAGTCAAAACTGGGCGAATTTCTGAATTGAATAGTGAAATTTGGGCAAAATTCCTCTATGCGCCGCGCCCAAATTCTCTATGCGTCGCGCCACTTTGACCATATTTTTGGGGCACTTACCGAAGTCAAAATTGAGCTCATGATAGCTCGTTGGAAAGCTCTGGATGTCTGCTATCCAACCAAATGGAATTTTTCAATTTGGATGTCATTTTCCCCTCAAAAACTGTAATCTCCCAAGACTGGTTCCTACTGGTGCAAAAAGTGGCAGAAAGGCCATTTTCAAGGTGTTTTTGGCCCTTTAGGCAGCCCAAAATTTGATGAAATGCTTCGGCCATTCCTGAAAATACATAATATATCATGAAAAACCAAAAAATGAAAATTTTTCCTCCAGAGGATGTTCCAAACGTAAGCGCGCGTCGGGTGGCGCGACGCGTCGGGCGGAAAAACCTGTTTTGCAACCAAAATTTCAAAATGACAAAATCTTCTCCAAATTTGCTGAAATTTGGAGTGAAGGTCTCCCATCATGTCTCATGCTCATCCAAGGAAGAATTGGCCAAGATTCGGAGCGGATCCGGCCTTTTCCAACGTTTTAGTGCTCTTCTCAACCTCGCCTTCAAGATCTTCATTTTTGCTCTGCAAACGTGTGTGCGGGCCCAATAGTGATTATTCATATGTCTGAGCATGTCTTTGTCCCTATTTCCCTTTTCCAAGATCTTCTCTAGATGAATGTTGACGTGCTTAAGGCAAGTCTCTCGCTCAAATGGTGTCATGTCACCCGGTCTCTTTCGGGCCAATTCTCGATCTTCACGGATTTGCCGCAACTCTATGAGTGTCTGCTGATCCTCCAGTTGTTTATTCCGCTGCTCCAAGTAATTTATCACCCATTCAGCTCTCTACAATTTCTCATTCAGCGTGCCGATCTCATCTTTCTGCTCCTGGATTATCTCTTTCAGTTTTGAGCTGGGAGAGCTCGCATCAACATCGATGAGTATAAAATTAGTGTCTTGGCCTCCTGAAGGGCCCTCATCATGCATAGGCCTCTTGCCTCTGTCCTGAACCTGTAACTGTGCTGATGTAGAAGGTGAGACCCATTCCACGCCATGTGGAGATAGTACTCGCGCTGCTGATGAAGATAACGAGACCCCTTCCACCCCTGGTGGAGATAGTACTCGTCGTGCCGCTACAAATAAGGCTCTGTGGCCTCTCTGATATGTCACATACACTGGAGCACTGATAGGCTCAGTCTCAGGAACCTAAAACTGATGTGAAGGCTCTGCCTCATCATGAAAAATCTCGGGAGGAGGCTGAGGGGCTGCAAAGGAGTCACGAGAGATGAACTCCTCCCATGTGATGCCCTGCAAACCAAGCTGATGCACTACAATGATTTTGATGAGCGCATAATGATAGATGTTGTTATGCTGCTACTCCGGAGTCTTATTCTGCACAAGGGTAGTCATCCGATCTATATTCCGACACATGAAGTATGGAATATTCATCAGTCACACTCTCGTGAAATGCATCAAAAGTCTGATATGGTATGCATAAAGGCGTGAGAATCTACCCTCATAGCTGAAATATTGGATGATGATTTTCATCAATGGCGCATAAGACTCCTGCAGAAATCGGAATGGAAAAACCCTGCTCAACTACCTCAAATATCCAGGTCTGATGTAAGGCTCATAATATGCTCTATCCAGCTGATGTCTCTTATTCCACTCCTCTCCAATGTTCGGTATCCCAGTTGCCTCAGAAATAGTCTCTGGTGTCAAAGTGAAGTTCACTCCAGCAAGATTTACATGACCATTATGCAAATGTAGGACAAATAGGCGAGCTAACTCATGATGATGCTGAGTTCGGGAAATCATCTCACAATACTGGAAGTATGACTGACGCTGAAAACAATCCATTGCAAGCAGACAGGCCTGCAATTCGGTCAAAGAAGTGGGCTCCTCCCTGACATGCCTGCCACTTTTATGAGATCTCCTCGGCACATTAAGCTCGGTAGATGAATCACTGTCTTGCTCATATCCCTGCTCATATGGTGAATCTGTCTCTGACATGGTGCTGAAATGTGTTTTTCAACTATATGCTTGGTTGGTTAGAAAATGAGCAATTAGTGTATTTGTTTCAATGCCAAATGTGTCACATATATAATAAGGTGCTATAGGAAATATCACAGTGGGAAAAGGACTGTCAAATGAGTTTTAAGTGTGAAGACAGCCATTGTTTCAGGGACTTAGGGATTTGGGGATTTATAAGCAATGGGAATGAGTGATAATGATGGGGGTAGTCTTTAGGAATAGGAGTAATTGAAATGACAAAACATAAGTGAAATCAAGGACATAAAGGTAGCCCTTGCATGTTATGGCAATTAAGATTTTTTTAATGGAGGGATGTGGTAGCAAGTGATAGGGTTTGGGAATTAACACATGGGATCAAAAGGGTATGAGGGATATGGGACAGCAAGAATAGGAGTGGGACTGTGGTAACAATATGATAACAGTGATGGAATACAAAGAAAAGGGTGACCAATGGCAAGAATTTAGCACCAAAACACAATTTTTTAAACTTCACACATAAACCCTAGGAGCAGATTTTGGTATAAACATAGGGTTTGTTTTTCACCAATTAAACTCTTGATCTTCGGTCCCAAACACACCAAGCACGTCTTCAAATCAATGAGCAAAGAGTTTCCACTTACTTGGAGCAAGAAAAATTGTTTGATTTTGAAAAATTGCAGAGCGTTGATGAATTTCGGGCTTGATGGCTCATGCGCCACGCGCACACCCAGTGCGCCGCGCTCTGTGGGTGCGCCGCGCTTGTGGAAAAATGCACTATCAATTTCAGCCCAATGCGCCACGTCGATTTTGTGCGCCGCGCCTCTTTCCTATGCGCCGTGCGCAATCTTCACACACAATCACGGCCTTTTTAAAATGCAGTTTGTTCTCCCACTTTCAAAACACGATTTCTCCCTTGGATTTTCTAAATGACACTTGTTGCAAAGGAATAAATAGCTTTGAGAAATATCTTGACAAGAGATGGTTTTAATTTTTTCTTCTCATAACCCATTTTGTAATGTTTTTTACCTTTGGCACTTTTCACTTAATACCACTTTTGTCCTTTGTTTCCTCACTGATTTTCTGAAGCTAGAATGATGAAATTGGTTGATTTTTGCAGGGATGTTGGTGTTTGAAATTTGGCAAAGGAGGACCAGAATCTGCAAGTGAAGAACTTCATGGTGGAAAGATACATCTTATTACAAAAATGAATTCGACAATTTCTTATTCAAAACGGAGTTTTGAACAAGAAATGTCCTCGAATATGTTTGATGATAAAATTTTGAACTGAGAACTTATTGGAAACCATCCTCATGGCCTGCGGGCATGATTTGACATTTCAGATAACCGAACCCTAGACTCAGAAACTAAAATGACTCTTTTTGACCAAAATAGCATCTATGACTGCAAATGACTTTGAAATGAACTTTGATGATTTTGGAGAAATTTTGACCAACCCAGCAGGTACAAACATGAGGGAAACAAGAAAACCAAACCCTTCCATCAGTCAATGGCATGCCCCTAACGAAATGCAGATGAATGAGCAGAATGAGACACCTAAACAATGAAATGCAATAAGAGAAATGATCTTTGACGGAGGGCTGTAAAGGCCGACTCTAACAATGGGAGGAGCACAATCTTATTCAGTACAGTGCTAGACTATGAGTTTATCACCATAAAAATATACAACGCTATGACTTAGCAACAGTGATGAGATGAGGGCCCCATTATTATCAAAGCATTCTGAAGGTAGATTCACTCATGAAGCACTGAAGGGACAGATGATTGATGGTAAACATCTTGTGATGGAGAGCACTTTTCTTGTGAAGGAGAGCACTTTTCTTGTGAAGGAGAGCACTTTTCTTGATGAGCTCTTTACAACTCAAAGAGGAGATTCTACCTACAGCATATATGGAGCCTTATGGGTTCCAATGAGCCATTGATGAGAGGATCTCATGGAGAGACCTAAAAGGAGGTGCACTTCAACCTATCATGGAGTGCAAAGCTAGGAGATTGGTATTCCACCTTGGATGGATATCAATATTGAGCTTGGCATGATTCATCATCCACGTTGGGATGAATGGATCCGGATGAGGAGCAGGAGGTTGCCAACCTTCTTACAGATCTATGATACCAAACAGAAAGAAGCATGGTTGTGCTAGTTGCTTTTGGGTGAATATGGATACTACCCAACAACTCACACTTGTGTGGTCCATGCCAGGTATATCATTGATGACATGCAATAGCAGGAGGCATGGTTGCGCTGGTTGCTTTTGGGTGAGTATGGATACTACCCAACAACTCACACTTGCGTGGTCCATGCCAGGTATATCATTGATGACATGCAATAACAGGAGGCATGGTTGCGCTAGTTATTGATGAGAGATTTTGGACATCTCATGATATATCTTATGTCCTTGTATTTTCTTTTGTTTGGGATATGTCTCATGTCTTTACATGTACTTTTGTTTGGGATGTATCTCATGTTCATGTATGAACTAGGGTTTCGGACAAGGCATAACTCTCACATGATGTGGTAGAAGGGAGCTTGTTTATATTGTTTTGATGTGACATACCACATGTCAATCATTATGTTGTTTCTCCATGACTTGCATCATGATGATGTTAGGAGGCAGCAAGAATCCTTGTTGCTTTGGTTACTATTGGGAGAGTATGGGCTAATTTCACCCCATACATTGCATGATATTGATGGGGGATGGAAACAAGAGGTCTTACTGCGTTGTCTTCTGTTGTGATATTATGGCATTGTACTTGGTATAATGATGATGTGATGGGCCAGCAAGAGGCATTGTTGTGGTGGCTTCTCTTGAGAGAATATGGCGACTACATTTGGTACAATGATGATGTGGTGTCACAGCAAGAGGCATTGCTACGGTGGCTTCCATTGAGAGAGTACATCTCTCATATTTATATTGATGTTGATTTGGAATGGAATCAAGAAGCATTATTGTGGTGGCTTATATTGAGAGAGTATGGCTCTCTTACTTGTTTTCATGATGATCTATCATGGCAGCAAAAGGCTTTGTTGCGGTGGTTGTTATTGAGAAAATATGGTTTGACATTGTTCATGTTCATCCATATGTCTCTACTTCTTTTTTTTCACTATGTTGATGTTATGTTTGGATCCTACAAGGCCAACATGGCTAACGATGAGAGCATTGAAAGACGTAATCTACTCTGTGTAATATGGTTTGGAGAGATAGCTCATGAGTTGGGACTTTCCACTTTGGGAAGAAACCACTTCATTTCATGTATCTCATGTATAGAGGATATCTTTGGACATCATATGGTTATCACTTGGAGATTCATTGATGAGGAGATCCATCTAATTTTCAGTTGGAGTCCATTCTAGACATTCTAGAGAGGCAACTTTGGAGTTGGGCATGAATTACACATTGTGGCAGATGGGAGGCCTTCCATACGAGGATGCCATTTGGAGGGAGGATGATTTATGTAGCATCCACTTTTGCAGTTGTTTGAGGACAAGAAAAATTTTGGCAGGCAAGACTGTAATATTCCCAATTTTCCATAAGTTAATTGGAATATTAGAGTTTTTAATTTTCCTAATTAATTAAGTAAATAAAAGGGTGGAGGGACCCACAAACCCCATATATGAATAAAACTCACTTTTGATGTGTGTATGTGGATATTTTAGAGTTATATCTACATTATGGAGTAGTGGAGCAACTTCTTAAATGAAGGAAGAGTGGAGATCATGGATCTTTAATGTTAAATCATGAGGATCTGGGAGGAGGTCAACTGAGATCATGGTGCATTCAAAGTAATATCATAAAGCACTTATGATGAGATAGTGGATGAAATGGTGCATCTAATGCACACATTATGGAGGGAGTGGAAATTAAATGCAGACATGATGGATATCATGGAGAGACAACGCGGTCCTCATGGAGGCTAGTGGCCACATGTACAACGCAGTTATGAGGTGGGTCAGGGCTATGGAAGGCTCATAATCTATATAATGAAGATGAAGGCACAATAGAATGCAGGCTTTGTATTATTATTTTTTATCTATTTAGATCTAGATTTTTCATGTTACATTTCTATGCATGATTATGTTGTTTAGCTAAGTCTGCAGTGTTTTTTAGCACATGGGTGTTTCCGAGCAGAAATCCCACCCTTACCCACGGAAGAATTCGAGTGCCTACTCTGGGAAGGTTTATTTGAGCTTCCATACATCATCAAGCATTGGTGCCACATTCAGCCACTCTCATATGCACATTCAGTCACGGGAATAACGCATTCCTACTTGAGGGTTTGAGAGGTGGTGGTTGTTTCTAGCATTTTAGCTAGGAAACCAGTGGAGGATTCATCCTTTCACCTTGTAATACTTATTCATCCTTTCAGGAGCAGTAGATCTATATCTGAAATTTAGGCCAACATTTTATACCTCCATGCAACAGCAGTCCCCTCAAGGATTACACAGTCCAGTCTTGTAGATCTATTGGAGGAGGAAAGTTTCCAGTATTTCAGCTGGAAATCCTATGAGGGACCATTACTTCACCTTGAGAATATTGTTTCCATCATTCTTGAGTTGATTTTAATTATCCAGCAGAAGGCTATAGAGCCTCCATCCTTGATAGCGCATTTTCACTCAACAATTTTGTATTCAACAGCTACATTCAGTGGAGGAGATTGGAGGAGCTAGATCTCGAGATTTTAGCCTAAGGATCTAGTGAAGGAATCGGCCCTTCTTGCATTGAGCTGATTGTATAACATTGCAGCCATCTATTCTTCATTTCATGCAACAGATCTGCATACCTAGTAGTTTATATGTGCAAGCCCTAAGAAGGTGATTTTCCTATATTTCTAGATCTGGAAATCCCTTTCTGGGTTAACTTGAGTATCCATCATAGAGCTCAAATCTAAATTTTCAGCATCATCGGAGCTCCAAAACTGCCAAATCTACACTTTCATATTTTTTCGGCAATTTTAGTCTCAGAATTTGCATAAGGGACAATGCAGTATTCCTTCCAGCAGTCCAGCAGTTACATTTTCCCTCTTGTGGGAGCATTTTAGGGTCATTCTAGGCCATCTCTTTGGTTTGAATGTCTCATATTTTGAGCATTATTGTATTGTTTATCCACCTCCTATATAATAAAATGGCTCATCTATTATGTCTATTTGTATGGTGTCTTTAGATTACTTTTTTACATTGTTACAGTTCTTATATTGGGTTTTTGTATTACTGCATTCTCCCTTTTCGGATATTACATACACCACGTGGAATATTTTCTTCCTTAAACTAAACTCTGTTGTGTGCTCCATCGCGCACTCTGGTCCACAAAATGCAGAGTCTTTGCCAAAATCTAGGCCAAGTGGGATGCACCCAATAGGCCCCCAACACTCACATGTGACTTGTCCTGAGTCACTCAGTCGGCTTGCCTCTGATATTTTCTGCAATGTTGTTGTATGCGTTGTTGAACTGTTGCAAAATATTTGTGATATGCCTTTCATTAGGGGAATTTTGAGGTCTAAAATGGGCCTCCTGAGAAAAATGTACAACCAAAATAAACTTTATAAGAACCAATAGGATTCAAGATGATGATGTCAACCATGGGGGATGATTCACCATTTTTGGAGTAAAAAAGTAAAAATATTAAAAAATAATAAGATAATAAAACTACTTTTTCAACTAATATTTTCAACTTACCTCATTAATTTTTTACTCAGATTTTGAGTGGGAGAACTAATTGGATGTAAAATTTAATTCCGCATCCAAGGAGTACCCATGTTGCATACTTTTGATGGACCCTGCTACATGAAAAATGAGAAATAGATGAAAAACGTTATTGGAATCATGTTTTTCATGTATTTTTCATTTTTTGTGTAGTTGGGTCTATCGAAAGTATGCAACATGGGTAATCCTTGGATGATGTATAAAAATTTTCATCCAACGAGTGTTTTCGCTCGAAATTTGAGTAAACCCATAGGGAGATAAGTTGAAAAGATAGTTTTTTCTTTTTTCCCTCTAAAATTTGATGATGTAATCAAATTTTATTTTATGATTTTCACTATTATTTTATAATTTCCTTAGGAGGCCCATTTTATATCCCAAAATTCCCCTAATTCTTTGTTACGCACATCCTCCAATAGTGTTTATGTCACCTGTTTTGTAGCCTTCTGCATCACTGCCTCCTCTCTCTGTCGAATCTCTTGAAGCTTCTCATCCACTCCTTGAGACAGTTGTAGCGCCTCATCCTACCATGGTTGAGTTCTCTGTGTCATAATCATTTCTTCCTTCCTCAGCTACTCTATCTTCTTCTGGAGGGAATTTCACTTATTGACCTTTGCAAGATTCTATGAGATTGGTATGGTTCTCACAATTGCCTGAATCTCCTCCAATTGTTGTTGCTTTTGTTGAATGTCCTCTTGTAGCTTCTGCACATTTGGATCTTCCTGCAGGGAAGTCCAAATTTTTAAACTCTCATCTAACAGCTTCCAACAATTTTCCACTCAGTATGGAGATGTCAGCTACTACAGTCTTTAGGTCAATCTCCCTCTACTCTCGCACTTCCTATGGTGTGGTTGGTTGTAGTTTCATTTGCATCTCGTTGATCTTTATCTCATATTCAAATTATACATCCACGATATTATTCTTGCATTATTTTACTGCCAGGTCAAGTTTCATGACCTTTTCCTCTACTGATTATTCTTCTTGGACATGAATGTCTGGAACCTCGTGGCATGTGGCTTTGACCACTTCCTTCAGCTTTTTATGTTGTTGTACTACCTGATCCTTACCTTGGATCACCTGTTCGAGCTTCTGCTTCAGCGAAGCTTTCTCTCTATCTACTTGAATGTTAAAATTTGGAGTGAGTTGTTCCCGCTACTTCAGCTCATCTATGATATCTTGTTGCAGCTCGTGTAATCTCTGAAGTGGGACTACTACGATGTTCATGTTCACTTACTTCCATCTTTTCGCCTGTTTTTGTACCTCAAAAGAATCAAACTGCAGGGCTCTGAAAGGTATTTGCGTTATCCATGCTCTAAGTGTGGACTCTACTATTACTTCATCTCGAAGCCTTTCCTTTGCCTGCACTAGTTGTATGGTTGTATGTGCCAATATATTTAGCTCTGCAATGTGCTCCTTGAAACTTGTTAGAATTACGTCGTAGCAATCTTCTAATTCCATGATTCTATCGTGGCTTCCTAGATTCTGTCCCCAAATTGATCAAGGTCCCCATCAGTGAGGACCATTGGCGTTATGTCCTTTGTCTTATCTAACTTATTCTTATTTTTTGTTCTTTTGGAAGCTTTGGCACCTACCTTCCTTTTCTATGACAGATGGATCTATCTATGTCTTTTCATAATCCTTGTTCTACTTATCTCCTCCAAGAGGATCCTTGTGACCCTCGTTGTTGTGCTTCTCTTGTTCTATCTCTTGCTTAACTTTTTCCTTGTCACTCGCTTCCCCATGATGCATGGTGTCCTTCTCAATCAAATAATCCTTCGTCTCTATCTCTAAGGAAGTGATCCACTCCTCTGGCCACTGTTGTATCTCTATTAAGAGATCATCCTCTATCACTAAATATGGCATGGAATTCCATGTCTTTGTTGTGTCCTTGCGAGCCTATATATAAATTTTGTGCAAGTGAGATTTAAACTTCATAACAGAGTTATAATGCTTGTATAGGCCCTGTGAAAGGTGACAGTGTTGGTTCACCAACATGTGTAAGTCCATATGATATATAACAAAAAACATTATGTTATCCTGTGCGCGAGTCGATTGAGTGGTATACCATAGTGTGACATATCACGCAACTTCACAAACATTCAAGGCTACCAGAGGGAAGTGCGAGTCTTCTGTCTCTTTCCATGCAAGCATTACAATTATTAGAAGTAACCATGCATAATGAAATGGATTACCTTTTTCTTGAGCTTCGCAGCAATCGTCCAAAAAAAATTTGCATAGGTATTCGACCTAGTTGTACTGAACCCCATTAGTGCATCGCACATCTAATGAAACAACCGGTGCATGGAATTTATTATCCCGACACTTCCTCATGATATTTCCTCCCAATATATGTGTTGCGAAGCGAAATCCATGGTCATTGTTCGAACTAATATCATAGCCTCACTTCCCTTTTTTCAGTCCAAAATTTCTCTTCATGTTTACTGTTATGGCTTTGTCTTGATCTTTCCCAACAAAATCCTTTGTGGTATTCAACCTTTGATAAGGAAATATTTGATTCTCCATATCAGCATTAGGTCAATAAGGATGATATTCC
The DNA here is from genome assembly GCA_034641835.2 of Pinus albicaulis. NCBI lineage: Eukaryota > Viridiplantae > Streptophyta > Pinopsida > Pinales > Pinaceae > Pinus > Pinus albicaulis. The sequence continues at coordinate 1,165,095,015 of CM076578.1, read as the reverse complement.
CCATCCACAGGCATCCATCATGCACTAGTGGAGAAATTTTCTCACAGAATTTGTGCTTCCTGGACTTCTGCCGAAGTGCATCACATTCAACATGTTCATCAATCCTGACCGTGCCAACCCATCTTCCCACTTTTGTGGCTCTAACCTCACCGCACCACTGTCGGGATAGTGTACCTGTTTCAAGTACTTATCTGGTGTGAACTGTGGGTATTTATTTCAATCATTGAAATTGTTGTCCGCGAACTTCAACTGTGGACTTTTCCAAAGGTATTCTACAAAAAATCTCACTGACTTCGGTAGTAGAGGTGTGAAGGTGCCATACTTCACGTCCTTCGAGTCTGTTATTGTTTTTTCATTTGGTTTCCTTGATGATATATATGGTGGGAGAGGAAATGGAAACATTGCACCATACATTTCCATTTTCTCTTTATATGCTTCTTCCTCCCTGTCTCTCACCTTTTTTGGTTCTTGTTGCTACTCAACAGGTTTAATTTCTTTTTTTCTTCGTCTTTCCTCTTTGTTCATTTTCTTCCATGGGGATCTCCGTTGTGTGCATGGTGAGGCTGCTATGGGTGTTGATGTTTCTGGGAGCATCTCAGATGATGTTGTGGGTGTATGAGATGGTGTTGTGGCTTCTTTCATGATTCCCGCTAAACCCTTCTCTCTGAATATACAAATGAAATCCTCAGTATTCATACAGTAACACAAACTTCGAAAACTTCTCTACACTCAACAATATTTGAGTTCTTAATGTAGAAATTTATAAACACAATAATGTATTTTCAGACTCTCCTGATCTAACAAATTAATCTTATGTTAAATACAGAATCCTTCCACTTAATTCTTTGCGGAAATTAAATTTCCATTTGCAAAACACATATGAAGCAAAATCAATTGCACATAACAAGATGTTTTACTAGGAAAGCTTAAAGGTAAAAACCCCAACTATAATATATTATGTATATCAATGGATCATGTAAAAATCTCATACAAAGCTCAGTACAATCAACGATCGTCACACACTGTCATGCAGAAATTTTCATATCTATGCGCCAATTTCTTGCCTCCTAACGGCCTGCCTCCATTGCACAATCCCTGTTGAAGAAGAACCCTAAATGAATTCGACTTACCTTGCTTGCACTGCGCAATCCTCATAAGCATCTCCAATGTGTGTGTAGATGCATTGAATGCATCACTATAGTAACAACTGATAGTCCATCTCACCCTTTCACCTATCTCTCCACTAGGTCTTCACTGGATCTGACATGCAAGTAGTTAATTGCTGTATTTCTTCAGTTGCAAGTAAGACACTATTTTCAAATTAATTAAATAATTAATTCACTCATCTATCACTAGTGTATGTTCAGTTACAACTAGCACAACTAATTTTAACTCACTGAATTGAGTTAAATTAAATAACAACTCACATAACTATTCTTCCAACTCTGTTACAACTTGCCACTGTCAGTTATAAAGAAGTCCTCCATGGATGAGTCGCCAACCACCCTAGGGATTGCGTAATTCCTTCAACCCACTGATTTGCCACATCTGTTCACTAAAATAAAGTGCTCCAAGAGAATAAGTTACTATTTATTGTCTGATTATCATTAAGGACTAATAATAATCGACATGTATTCTATTTTTAGATTTGTGATCTATAAATAGACTTTGCCCATCTTCTAAAAATAGAAATTCATCCAAAGATATAATTTTCTCAACCATCTAGAATCCGCATCCTCCTAATTTTAGAATATGCTCACCATTCTAAAAATATACATACACCTAAAAATAGCTTGTGTGGGCCCCACATAGTTTAGGTGATTATTTTTCACTAGGATCAAGGAATGATGTTTCCATATGCCACTTTCACTATTTCTTATTGCAACCTTCAACACTCCCTCTCAACAAGAAAGGATTGTCTTTGTTTGTGACATGCAAATCCATTCATTCACCCTAAAATACTTGCATGCAACACTTCCAAAACTAAATAGCCTCCAAACAACTCAATCAGTCTAATGCATCTGTCATCAAAGTCTTTTGACTTCTGCTTAGCTACTACACATGTCTTAAGGAACCACTATGTTGTTGAACTCTGCACCAATGCACTCTGCACTTGATGTCAACTCGGATCCGCGCTCCAATATCTGACACTATCACTTTGATCTAACTGCATCAATCCAACTGATCATGCCAACTGCTGCTCTGTGGGTGCCTCGTAGCCTAGTTCAATTCATGAGATCCACACCATCTCAATGAATCCTGCCCAGAAATATCTTCTTAGGATTACTCATGCATGTCACCCCACCTCTTAACTAGTGGTATATCTACATGCACTCCCTCTACCGATCTGGCATGAAATTTCTCTACATGAGTGGCTACTCCACATCCTAAGGTTCACTCTTACCTGCATGAAAATATTGCTCCCTCTCAAGCATCAATTGCATGGCTTTCTCACACTTCCCAATAGTAGGAAGCTTCGTATAAATACCATCTGCTTCAAGTATATAGAGATCCTTAGCTTGAATCCCAACCTTCTTGGCTTGCCCTGTTGCTTTGTGTCGCAAGATAACTTTTCCTTCACTAAATACAACATCATAGCCTCTATCCTCTAACATTGTGACTGAGATTAAATTCTTCTTTAAACCCGTAACATGCACAACATCTTTTAAATGAAATAGTTTACCTTGCGCCCTCTGAAAGGTAATGGTACCAATTTTTGTCACACTATATTTTCCATCGTCACCCAACTCAACATGCATGTGGATATCTTTCTCCACCAAGCCACTGAACAATTTCTCATCTCCTATCATGTGAAAGGAAGCACCACTATCCAAGTACCACCATGATCCCAATGCACTAAACACCATGCATGTGATTAATGATAATTCAAGCTCAAATTGCGAGGCAATAGCCTCACCAGCTGCAGCTCCAACAACCATCTTGTTCTTCTTCATATGTGGACAATTTGTGGCAATATGTCCAAACTCGTGACAGTGAAAACACTTCACTTTGGACATGTTGCAGTGCTTCTTGCCATCTTCTCCGGCCTCATATATAGAATGGAATTTCTTCCCCTTCTTCTTCTTTTCCTTGTCATACAAAGCGTAATCCTCTTCATCATTATTCTTTGATGAAGAGCCATCTCTAGTGGTCCACCTTATCTCTTCCTGCACTAGATCCAACCACAGTCTCTCCCAATTCGGCAGTTTCTCCCGTCCATTGACAGAGTCTTGATAACTGTGCCAACTCTTTGGAAGCCCAAGGAGAGCCAAACTCACCAAGTTATCATCCACAACACTGACTCCTACACTCCCAAGCTCATCCCTGCATTGGACAAACTTTTTCAAGTATACTGGAATGGTGTCATTCTTCTCCATCTTGATTTTTCTGAGTTTATCCTTCAGCGCCAATTTCCTATGGTCCCTGCTGCTTTGGAAAAGATCTGTCAAAGCCTTCCACATTGCAAATGGAGTGGCTTTCCCATAAAGGCTTGACACAATATGGTCTTTCACACCTTCCAACAAAATTCTCCTCGCCCTTGCTACTTTCTTTTGCCATGAGTCAAGTACTACAGCATCCGCCAAAGTGGGCTTAGGAACATCTTTCTTTGATGAATTCCATCAAGCCATTATCTTCAAGCACCACCTCCATAATATCCTTATAGGCTATGTAGTTCGAGCTTCCCTAAAGTGCATACTCCAACTGCAACCCATTGAAATCCATTTCAATGTATACTCAATTGTCACACCAAGAAATTCTTGCAGCAAATTCGAATTTTCCACTAGCACAAAACTCAACACCACTTATATATTGCAATCTCCAGTGATCAACACTGCTCTGATATCATGTAGGAATTTATAAACACAATAATTTATTTCTAGACTCTCCTGATCTAACAAATTAATATTATGTTAAATTTAGAATCCTTCCAATTAATTCTTTGTGGAAATTAAATCACCAATTGCAAAACACATAAGAAGCAAAATCAATTGCACATAACAAGATGTTTTATCAGCTCATAGATCTCTCAGTACCATCGATTATCATCACACACTTTCATGCAGAAATTTGCATATCTATGCAGCAATTTCTTGCCTCCTGACAATCTGCGTCCACTACGCAATCCCTGTTGAAGAAGAACCCTAAATGAATTCTACCTTACCTTGCTTGCACTGCGCAATCCTCATTAGCATCTCCAATTTGTGTGTATATGCATTGAATGCATCACTATAGTCACAAATGATATTCCACCTCACCCTTTGACCTATCTCTCCACTGGGTATTCACTAGATCTGACATGCAAGTAGTTAACTGTTGTATTTCTTCAGTTGCAATTAAGACACTATTTGTGAATTAATTAAATAATTAATTCACTCATCTATCACTAGTGTATGTCCAGTTACAACTAGCACAAGTAAGTTTAACTCACTGAACTGAGTTAAAATAAATAACAACTCACATAACTACTCTTCCAACTCTGTTACAACTTGCCACTGTCAGTTATAACGAAGTCCTCCATGCACGAGTCACCAACCACCCTAGGAATTGCGTAATTCCTTCAGCCCACTGATGTCACACATCTGTTCACTGAAATAAATTTCTCCAAGAGAATAAGTTACTATTTATTTTCTGATTATTATTAAGGACTAATAATAATCGACATGCATTCTGATACAAGGGCATTAGACACTAGCCAGCGATGTAGGAATTTTTTCCACATGTTGTGGCTAGGAGGGATCAAACTCATTTGAATTGGTAACAGCAAGGTGTCAATACCTTAGCTGTCTGTTGCATTTAGATCAATTAGAGTCAGTAGAAGTCGAATAGTTTTAGGTTTAGTCCATCTGTCATGTTCAGTTATTCGAAAGAATGTAATTAGTCTTTTTGTTAGATTAGAAACGGTCCTCAAAGAGGAACTGAAGAGACACATAATAATACATACAAATTGTATTCCTCGGATGCATTGAAGGGGAGGAGATTTCTGCCGTAAAATATGAGTGTTAAGAAATTGCTTCCTGTTGCATAAATTTCGGTGCTTGTTGATTATCAAATTTTCTTGAATTGATCTTTGTGAAGGAATTTGTTTAATTGTGAGGTGGTTGAACACTGTTCTGCGTATAATTGTTGAATAGAGTTGTTGTGTAATCTTCGCATGCCTCTCTTCCCACTATTGATCGTAGATTTCTCTTAAATTGTCATAATAGGCTTTGTTGAATTAAATCCCTAGAAGAGGCCATACTCGGATGTAATTAGTCCTCGTAATAGACTTAAATTTTACCCAAACCGTCTCTGAGAATGAATTCGTAAAGATTTTTTCCACAAGCTCTGGTTGTGAAACCCCGCTTACAAAGGATTAAGTTCGGTTGTGAACCGAGAGTGTTGTCCGAGAGTCGAACCTGAGTTTAATGAATCAGAGCAAATAGGAAGAAGGGTGTTAACCCTGGTTTAACCTACAGTCCCCTACTGTTCAAAAGCCGGAAGCAGTTTGATCGCACTGCCTTAGTAGGGTAAGTTGTATTTCCAATTCGGACGCGATATGTGCCATAGGCTGACACGTGGCCTTAAGCGGTTTGGAGATACTGCCCTCATCGCGTACCATCACACGTTAACTATCGACTATGGAATCAACGCGATATCGACGTATGGCGTCCGATCTGAGGCTGGCTCATCGAACGGTGATCGCTCTCAAAAGAGCTCGGAGGATAATCTAAGGTATGGTGTGTGTATTTAATTGAACCGTCGATTATGTATGTGGACCCAGGACCTAAGGCATGCCAAAGTGTTCATTGTAAGCATCGTTGGATATTAATATAAGCCTAAAATATATTTTAATACCTTGACTTTCCCGACGGTTTGACTTAGGATTGCCATGGGTTGTATTGCGGAGTCATAATGTGTTTGGCATAATACCAAAAAGGACTTATCTTATGACTTAAATGGATTTCATATGATTTATATGCGTGGAACTTAGAATATAAGGATAGCATATGTGTGTGTGTGTGTGTGTGTGTGTGTGTGTGTGTGTGTGTGTGTGTGTGTGTGTGTGTGAAGGATCATAGTCCAAGTTGCTTACAGAATTTAATTGTCAATTCCTCTGAAATTGATAAATAAATTTATAAAGGAGTTGAGAAATGAACTGAGTTAATTCAAGAGAAAATGTTGATAGAGCTACATTAGAGACCAGCTCTCCTTGGGGCCAGATTCAATTTTGTTGCTGTCAATTGTGGTATCAGAGTTGTTTTTGAGTTGTTCTTGCAGAGAGTTAACATGGCAATCCGAGTTGGTAGAGGTGCTGGCAGAAGGAGAGGCAAACCTGTTGCCAATGCAGAAGTGTTGGAGACCTTGCAGACGTTCGAAGCCAGAATGGATGCCATGGAGAGAGGACAGCCCAGAGATCCTGAAGACATCAATGAACCTGAATTAGAAGAAGCTGGAGAAAATATTGAGATTCCTCCTGACATGAGGCTCCTCAGAACTGTTCTGGGGGCTGCAGTTAAGCCCAGGATTGAAGTGTCAAGTTTTGTAGGAGGACTAAATCCAGAAGAGTTGGTGGACTGGATTAACGAAATGAACAAGTGCTTTGACTATGAAGAAATGAGCGAAGATAAGAAGGTCAAGTTTGCAGTAACAAAGCTGAAGGGACATGTTTCACTTTGGTGGGATGGAGTGCAAGCAGAAAGGAGAGCTGGAAAACAACCTATCAAAAGCTGGACCAGAATGATGGCTTAGCTAAAAGGTAAATTCTTGCCTAGTTATTATTAGCTAACATTGTTTAGGAAAATGCAGAACCTGAGACAGAGGTTGCTGACAGTAAAGGAATACACAGAAGAATTCTATAGAGTAAGTATAAGAGCTAGACAATTTCAGGACACACTTGAGAAGATTTCCAGATATGTGAATGGTCTCAAGCTGGAGATCTAAGATGAAATTGGTCTTCTGTCTCCAAAGACAGTTGAAAAGGCCTATCATATGGCCTTGAAAGCAGAGGAGAAACTCCTAAGAAAGAATTCTTCCAAAGGGAGAGGTACTTTCCGCGGAAAGGGAAGTCAGGGTGGTAGAGGAAAGCCTACTACACCTGGAGATGGAGCTAACAATAGCTCACCTCAAAATGCATCTAAAGAGGGTGATGCAAGAGGCAAAAGGAGTTCTTACAGAGGAAGAGGAGGCATAGGCAGAGGTAGAGAATTTAGGTGCTATAGATGTCATCAAGTGGGACACAAGCACTATGAGTGCCCAAAGAACATGGGTGTTGGTCCAAGAAATGCTTTTGTTGCCTAGGCTGGAGAAGAGGCAGCAATTGAAGAAGAAATTATACCAGAGAGGGGAGAGTCCTTGGTGGTCAATAAGGTCCTATTGAAACAAGCCAAAGAGGTCACTGAGCCTGCACAAAGGAAGACTTTATTTAGGAGCATATGCAAAGTCCAGGGGAAATGTTGCCAACTAGTCATTGATGGTGGCAGCACAGAAAATCTAGTTTCCACTGAGGTGATAAAGAAGTTGAAGCTGGAGACAAGGGAGCATCCAAATCCCTACAAGGTGTCCTGGCTGCATAAAGGGCACCAGCTGGTTGTAAAGGAACAGTGTGAGATAGAGCTGCAAATGGGAAACTACAAAGACAAATTCCTATGTGATGTGATGCCCATGGATGTGTGTCACATACTGCTGGGTAGACCTTGGCAGTTTGACAGAGCAGCAGTGCATGATGGCAAGAAGAACACTTACAAGTTCTTCAAAGATGGGGTACATCATGCATTGATACCCATGGAAGAAGGAGAACCTTCGAGCAGAGTGGTTGATCCAAAGACCTTGTTGCTGAGCGAGAAGGAGTATATATAGCATATTGAAGAAGAAGAGGTAGGCTTTTATTTAGTTTGCAAACCTAAGGTAGTTCTTACTTCAACAAAGATTTCTGATTTTCCAATAGAAATCCAAGAGATGTCAAGCAGTTATTGTGACATTGTTGTGGATGATTTACCTGATGAGATGCCCCCTGTGAGAAAGATCATCCATCAGATAGATTTTATCCCTGGTTCAAATCTACCAAATAAGGCAGCCTACAGGATGACTCCCACATAGAATGAGGAAATCAGGAAGCAAAGACAGGAATTGGTGGACAAGGGACTGATCGCAGAAAGTTTGAGTCCATGTGCAGTACTAGCAGTATTGAGCCCAAAGAAAGATGGAGGCTGGAAAATGTGTACTGATTCCAGAGCAATCAATAAGATAACAATCAGGTACAGATTCCCTTTGCCCAGAGTTGAGGATTTAATGGATTGTTTGAGTGGTGCCAAATATTTTTCAAATTTAGATTTAAAAAGTGGATATCATCATATTAGAATAAAGTAGGGTGATGAGTGGAAAACTGCCTTTAAAACGAATGAAGGATTGTATGAATGGATGGTAATGCCTTTTGGGTTGTCAAATTCACCTAGTACTTTTATGAGACTTATGAATGAAGTGTTGAAAGAATTCATTGGTAAATTTGTGATAGTGTATCTGGATAATATATTAGTTTTCAGAAAAACTAAAGAAGAACATCTAAGACATCTTAATTATGTCTTGAAGAAGTTACACCAAGAGAAACTGCTGATAAACTTAAAGAAATGCTCATTCATGAAGGAAGAATTGGTGTATTTGGGTTTTGTTGTTTCTGCAGAAGGATTTAAGATGGACCCAGAAAAGGTTAAGGAAATTGTGGAGTGGCCTTCACCCAGAAATGTTTTCGAGGTAAGAAGTTTCCATGGACTTGCCTTTTTTATAAGGAAATTTATAAGAAACTTAGTAAGATTAATGCACCCATCATTGAGACAATAAAAAAGAGCAAACGACCATTTAAATGGACTGTTGAAGCAGAGAGAAACTTTAAACTTTTGAAGCAAAAGATAACTGAAAAGCCTGTTTTGATTCTGCCTGATTTTGCTAAACCATTTCAAGTGAAGTGTGATGCCAGTGGAGAAGCCATTGGAGCTGTGTTGAGTCAGGATGACAGACCTGTAGCTTATTTCAGTGAAAATCTGAATGACACCAGAAGGAAGTATTCCTCTTATGAGAAGGAATTCTATGCAGTTGTTCAGGCATTGAAAAAGTTGAGGCATTATATAATGTCCAACGAATTTATATTATACTCTGATAACCATGCTTTGCAGTACATTGTACAGCAGCCCAAGTTAAATCATAAGCATGCCAAGTGGGTTGAGTATCTCCAAGGTTTTAACTTCCTTTTAAAACATATAAGTGGCCAAGCAAATAAAGTAGCTGATGCTTTGAGTAGGAGGCGCATGCTTGTTCAAAAAACCAATTTTGAATTTGTAGGATTTGATTTCCTCAAAAAACTGTATAAAACAGATTCATATTTTAAGGAAGCATTTGAAGCATGTTGTAACCCTGTTCTAACAGATAGGAGCCAGTGGCTGGATTATTTCTTGCAGGAGGACTTACTATTCAGAAGAAACCAACTGTGTACCAAAATTTTCCATGAGAGAAAATTTGATCAAGGAGAAGCATAGTGGTGGACTTGCAGAATATGCATATAATGACTCACCAAACAGAAGCACAGGGCAGATTCCATTCCATATTGTTTATGGAATGCACCCCAGAGGAATATCAGAGTTAAGGAATCTGGGAAAGGCAGAACTGAGGAGTACTGATGGCGAGGAATTTGCTTCAGAAATCCAAGCCATACATGAACAAGTGAAACACCAGCTACGAGGCAGCAACATCAAATACAAGGGTAGAGCATAATTGAGCAAAAAAGAAGTCCATTTTGAAGTAGGAGATCTGGTTTTGGCACACTTAAGAAAGGAGATATTCCCAAAGAAGCAGTATAACAAACTGAAGTTTAAAAAGATTGGGCCATGCAAGATACTTAGAAAGTTTTCTGCTAATGCTTATGAGATTGAATTTCCTCCTGATGTTGGAATATCTCCCATTTTTAATGTTGCAGATATGTACAAGTATGAAGATGAAGGTGCAGAAGAAGGACCAGCAAACAAGGAACAGATTGAGTGGCCAAAGCATCTACCTCCAGCACAACCACTGCAACCAGAGAAGATATTAGACAAAAGAGTGTTCAAGAAGACCAGAGGACAAGAGTACTTTCAGTAATTAATCAAGTGGAAAGACCAGCCAGAGGAAGATGCCACTTGGATGACTGAAGGAATGTTGCAGAAGATAGGCAGATTAGTGGAAGAACTCATGGAAAGGAGTCCATGAAAGAAAATTTCCCTCGGGAGTCTGATGCAGGGGCATTAGACACTAGCCAACAATGTAGGAATTTTGTCCACATGTTGTGGCTAGGAGGGATCAAACTCATTTGAATTGGTAATAGCAAGGTGTCAATACCTTAGTTGTCTGTTGCATTTAGATCAGTTAGAGTCAGTAGAAGTCGAATAGTTTTAGGTTCAGCCCATCTGTCATGTTTAGTTATTCGAATGAATGTAATTAGGATTTTTGTTAGATTAGAAACGGTCCTCAGAGAGGAACCGAAGAGACACATAATAATACATATAAATTGTATTCCCTGGATGCATTGAAGGGAGGATATTTCTACAGTAAAATCTGAGTGTTAAGCAATTGCTTCCTATTGAATAAATTTCGGTGCTTGTTGATTATAAAATTTTATTGAATTGATCTTTGTGAAGGAATTTGTTTAATTGCAAGGTGGTTGAACACTGTTCTGCATATAATTGTTGAATAGAGTTGCTGTGTAATCTTCGCATGCCTCTCTGCCCACTGTTGATCGTAGATTTCTCTTGAATTGTCAGAATAGGCTCTGTTGAATTAAATCCCCAGAAGAGGCCATAGCCAGATGTAATTAGTCCTCATAACAGACTTACATTGTACCCAAAACGTCTCTGAGAATGAATTCGTAAAGATGTTTGCCGCAAGCTCTGGTCGTGAAACCTCGCTTATAGAGGATTAAGTTCGGTTGTGAACCGAGAGTGTTGTTCTGAGAGTCGAACCTGAGTTTAGTGAATCAGAGCAAATAGGAAGAAGGGTGTTAACCACGGTTTAACCTATAGTCCCCTACTGTTCAAAAGCCGAAAGAAGTTTGGTCGCATCGCCTTTGTAGTGTAAGCTGTATTTCCAATTCGGACGCGATCTGTGCCATAAGCTAACAGGTGGCTTTAAGCAGTTTGGAGATACCGCCCTCATCGCGTGCCATCACACGTTAACTATCGACTATGGACTCAGCGCAATATCGACGTATGCCACCCGATCTGAGGCTGGCTCATCGAACGGTGATTGCTCTCAAAAGAGCTCGGAGGATAATCTAAGGTATGGTGTGTGTATCTAATTGAATCGTCGATTATGTATGTGGAGCCGGGACCTAAGGCATGCGAAAGTGTTCATTGTAAGCATCGTTGGAAATTAATATAAGCCTAAAATATATTTTAATACCTTAACTTTCCCGACGGTTGGACTTAGGATTGTCGTGGGTTGTGTTGCGGAGTCATAAGGTGTTTGGCATAATACCAAAAAGGACTTATGTTATGACTTAAATGGATTTCATATGATTTGTATGCGTGGAAATTATAATATAAGGACAACATATATATATATATATATATATATATATATATATATATATATATATATATATATATATGTGTGTGTGTGTGTGTGTGTGTGTGTGTGTGTGTGTGTGTGTGAAGGATCATAGTCCAAGTTGCTTACAGAATTTAATTGTCAATTCCTCTGAAATTGATAAATAAATTTATAAAGGAGTTGAGAAATGAACTGAGTTAATTCAAGAGAAAATGTTGACAGAGCTACATTAGAGACCAGCTCTCCTTGGGGCCAGATTCAATTTTGTTGTTGTCATATTCTATTTTTAGATTTGTGATCTATAAATAGACTTCGCCCATCTTCTAAAAATAGAAATTCATCCAAAGATATAATTTTCTCAACCATCTAGAATCAGCATCCTGCTAATTTTAGAATATTCTCACCATTTTAAAAATAGACATACACCTAAAAATAGCCTATTTGGGCCCCACCTAGTTTAGGTGATTATTTTTCACTAGGATACCGGAATGATGTTTCCGGATGCCACTTTCACTATTTCTTGTTGCAACCTTCAACACTCCCTCTCAAAAATAAAGGATTGTCTTTGCATGCAACATGCAACTCCATGCATTCACCCTACAATACTTGCATGCAACACTTCTGAAACTGAATAACCTCCAAACAACTCAATCAATCTAATGCATTTGTCATCAAATTCTTCTGACTTCTGCTTAGCTACTGCACATGTCTTCAAGAACCACTGTGTTGTTGAACTCTGCACCCATGCACTCTGCACTTGTTGTCAACTCTTATCCACGCTCCAATATATGACACTATCACTTTGATCTAACTGCATCAATCCAACTGATCATGCTACTGTTGCTCTATGGGTGCCTTGTCGCCTGGTTCAATTCTTGAGATCCACAGCATCTCAATTAATCCTACCCAGAAATATCTTCTTAGGATTACTCATGCATGTTTCCCCACCTCTTACTTGGTGTTTTAGTTGCATGCACTCCCTCTGCCCATCTAGCACGAAATTTCTCTGCATGAGTGGTTGCTCCCACTCCATGATCCTTATCTTATGGCTTCTCCACATCCTGAGGTTCACTCTTACCTGCATGCAAATCCTTCTCCCTCTCAAGCATCAATTGCATAGCTTTCTCACACTTCCCAATAGTAGTAAGCTCTGTATAAATCCCAACTACTTCAAGTCTGTAGAGATTCTTAGCCCGAATCCCAACCTTCTTGGCTTGCCCTATTGCTTTGTGTCGTAGGAAAAAATTTCCTTCACTAAAGACAACATCATAGCCTTTATCCTCTAACATTGCAACTGAGATTAAATTCTTCTTTAAACCTGGAACATGCACAACATATTTTAAATGAAAGAGTTTACCTGATGCCCTCTGAAAGGTAATGGTACCAATTTTGTTCACACTATATCGTCCATCGTCGCCCAACTCAACATGCATCTGGAGATATTTCTCTCCACCAAGTCACTAAACAATTTCTCATCACCCGTCATGTGAAAGGAAGCACCACTATCCAATTACCACCCTAATCCCAATGCACTAGACACCATGCATGAGATCAATGATAATTCAAGAAAAAATTGTGAGGCAAGAGCCTCACCGGCTGCAACTCCAGCAGCCATCTTGTTCTTCTTCTTATGTGAACAATTTGTGGAAATATGTCCAAACTCGTGACAGTGAAAACATTTCACTTTGGACATGTTGTGCTCCTTGCCATCTTCTCTGGCCTCAGATCTAGAATGGAATTTCTTCCCCTTCTTCTTATTTTCCTTGGCAGCCAAAGCACAATCCTCTTCATCATCATTCTTTGATGAAGATCCATCCCTAGTGGTCTGCCTTATCTCCTCCTGCACTAGATCCGACCACAGTCTCTCCCAATCCAATAATTTCTCCCATCCATTGACAGAGTCTTGATAATTGTGACAACTCTTCAAAAGCCTAAGGTGAGCCAAGATCACCAAGTCATCATCTGCAACATTGACTCCTACACTCCCAAGCCCATCCCTGCATTGTACAATCTTTTTCAAGTATACTGGAATGGTTTCATTCTTATCCATCTTGATTTTTCTGGGTTTATCCTTCAGCGCCAATTTCCAATGGTCGATGTTGCTTTGGAAAATATCTATCAAAGCCTTCCACATTGCAAATGGAGTGGCTTTCCCATGAAGTTTTGACACAATATGGTCTTTCACACCTTCCAACAAAATCCTCATTTCCCTTGCTACTTTCTTTTGCCATGCGTCAAGTACTGTAGCATCCGCCGAAGTGGACTTAGGAACATATTTCTCAATGAATTCCATCAAGCCATTATCTGCAATCACCGCCTCCATCCTATCCTTCCAAAGTATGTAGTTCAAGCTTACCTCGAGTGCATACTCCAACCGCAATCCATTGAAATCCATTTCAATGTATACTCAACTGTAAACCAAGAAATTCTTGTATCAAATTCGAATTGTTCACCAGCACTACTTCAATATTGCAATCTCTAGTGATCAACACTGCTCTGATACCATGTAGAAATTTATAAACACAATAATGTATTTCTGGACTCTCCTGATCTAACAAATTAATCTTATGTTAAATATAGAATCCTTCCAATTAATTCTTTGTTGAAATTAAATCTCCAATTGCAAAACACATATGAAGCAAAATCAATTGCACATAACAAGATGTTTTACCGGGAAAGCTTAAAGCTAAAATCCCCAACCATCATATATTATTTATATTAATGGATCATGTAACAATATCATACAAAGCTCAGCTCATAGAGCTCTGAGTACAATCAACAATCATCACACACTGTCATGCAGAAATTTCCATATCTATGCACCAATTTCTTGCCTCCTGACAGCCTGCCTCCATTGCGCAATCTCTGTTGAAGAAGAACCCTGAATGAATTCGACCTTACCTTTCTTGCACTGCAGAATCCTCATAAGCATCTCCAATGTGTGTGTAGATGCATTGAATGCATCACTATAGTCACAATTGATAGTCCATCTCACCCTTTCACCTGTATCTCCACTGGGTCTTCACTGGATCTGACATGCAAGTAGTTAACTGTTGTATTTCTTCAGTTGCAAGTAAGACACTATTTATGAATTAATTAAATAATTAATTCACTCATCTATCACTAGTGTATGTTTAGTTACAACTAGCACAACTGAGTTTAACTCATTGAACTAAGTTTAACTAAATAACAACTCACATAAATACTCTTCCAACTTTGTTACAACTTGCCACTGCCAGTTATAACTTAGTCCTCCATGCATGAGTCACCAACCACCCTGGGAATTGTGTAATTCCTTTAGCCCACTTATGTGCCACATCTGTTCACTGAAATAAAGTGCTCCAAGAGAATAAGTTACTATTTATTGTCTGATTATTATTAAGGACTAATAATAATCGACATGCATTCTATTTTTAGATTTGTGATCTATAAATAGACTTCGCCCATCTTCTAAAAATAGATATTCATCCAAATATAGAATTTTCTCAACCATATAGAATCAGCATTCTACTAATTTTAGAATATGCTCACCATTCTAACAATAGACATACACCTAAAAATAGCCTGTGTGGGCCCCACCTAGTTTAGGTGATTATTTTTCACTAGGATCAAGGAATGATGTTTCTGGATGCCACTTTCACTATTTCTTGTTGCAACCTTCAACACTTAAGACAGAAAAGTGTCAAAATCTTGGCAGGATGTGACTTTTTATAACCAATCTGAATATCTAACCCCATCATTAGCTCATATTGTGTTCATTAATTGCATATCTATCGCTAGGTCTTATCGATTAGTCCTCCTATATGTGTTTTTTCGTGTGTTTAAACAATAGATTTCCCTTTTAACGGTCTTATTTTTTTGGCGAACTTTGACACAACCCATATTATAACGAACAACCCTTGTTACAGACTTCGACATAATATAGACTATAGGGAAGCAGTTTTCTACATTGAAGCTCTCTCTCTCTACAACGTAGTTTATAGTCGAGTGCCCACTTTCAACTGTAGATGGCACTAAGAATTTTATTCTTTCTTCAAAGCGAAGTTGTAGGGGCAAGGTTGTCCCTATACAGCTTCAATCTGCTGCAATTTACTCTTCCTTGAACCAATTCTCCATTTAAATTTTCTAATTGAACTGCGCCTTCATCAGTAATATGCTTGATAATGTATGAACCCAACCAATACATATTGAATTTTCCTGGAAACTTTACAAAATCACTATCATAAATGAGAACAAGGTATCTTACCTAGAACTTCTTCTGCCTAATATGTTTATCATGTCAGGACTTTTCTCTTGATTTCTGTACCTGTTGATGAAATCCTACTATAAAAATATCTTCCTCCAAATCAAGAAACTATGGTCCCAAAACCATTGATCCTTTACAAAATTGTGTGTTTTTACAAAAAGGAGGTGCTCTGACACGCCCCAAATCATTTACAACACCACACAACATATTCTCTTCCTTAAATTGTGCTCCACTATGCACTCTGCTCTATAAAATGCGGAGTCTTTACCAAAATATAGGCCAAGTTGGGCTATGTCCAACACAATATTTGTCATCTTTCATGGCCATCGTACATTTGTTTTTTGAACAATAAAAATCTCCAAGGATTTATCCTGAGGAAAAATAAATTATCCAACTCAATAATGATTTGAGAGTTAGGGATTGGTATGTATTTGAGGATTACATAGAAATAAGAATATATGGAGTTGAGGTACAATGATATCACCTGCCAACATTCTTTCCCATGAGACTCTTTTCTATGTAATGTATAATACAAAGTGTAAATGCAGACCAGATTCATTTTCTTCCTAGATGCAGAGGATACACTTTTAAATTCGAGAGGATTGTAGGACCATTCACTCTAAATACTAGGCAAGCTCTTACACAAATTGAGGTTATGTTGAAAAAGTTTAATTTTGAGAAAGGGGAAAGATGGAAATATGATCCACATCATGTAATTTTTAATAAAAGAGTTGAGGTTAGTTTAGCCCCTTATTCACATGGTAGAAAACCAGAGTTGGAAAAGCTTGGAAAATGAAGAAACTTGGTTAGGTGACAAAGTTCAATAGGAGATGGATATGGAAACCCCCTTTGTAAGGCAGCAGTATTTTGAAGAGGAATGCTCCTGAGAAAATAGACATTGAAATGGAAGATTTACAACCGAGAAAGAAAGCTAAAGTTCAAGGAGAAGAAGAGAAATATTTACAATTCAAATTGACTGAAGTTCCCTCTAAACAACCTGGTTTCCAAATGAACTTGGAGAATCCAGAGTACTCAAATTATTCCTCTATTTCTACTGATCTTGTAGCACTTTCAATAGACAGGGCTCCATCTCAAGTAGACGCCTTTCAGAAAAACTACCATCAAATTAAACAAAGAAGTCACTAGATGAAAGGTGATATGGAAACCCAAATATCAGTAGTATCAACCTCATTTTATCAAACCGGGTTGATTTTTTCCATGGATTTAGAAAGGAATTAGTTAAATCTCTCTCTCTCGTGCATCCTACTACTCAATCCCTCCTTGAACGATATGATTTTAAAATGATGATTTTTTCTATAAATGCAGGTGATCTACCACTTCCCGACAAAATAAATTTTCATAAACAAGCTAGGGAAATTCTCTACAATGATATAGTCAAGATTTATTTAACATTATCTAAAGAGAAGAAGATCCTTGAAAATGTTTCTAATCAATTAATATAGGAGAAAGAAAATTCAATAGCTAAATATATACAAAATGAAGAATATAAGAAACTAATTATCAAGTTGGGAGTACATCCAAAAGACAAAGAAGCAATCAAGATGATATTACATAATATGGAATGAAATGCATTCCTCAAGGAATAAATTGAAGATTCCTAGGTCTAAGCATTCCCAAACAACTAATCTTGCATAGGTTGAGAAGGAAAAAGAGAAGTTACTAGAAGAATCGATTAATAGAAATAGAGAAATTATTATTTTGCAGGAGAAATTCCAGAGTTTAGAACAATTAGATAAATATCATGTCCATACCATAGTTTTTCCAACTTATTCATGTTTTGAGGATCCTTCAGAAAAGCTGGCAAAAGTAATGGCAGATTTAAGATTTTCAAAGGCGAAGTTAAAAAAATTCAAGGTACTATGTCCTAGACAAAAAATCAGTTGAGCATTAAAGAAAGAGCTTTGAAAATGGAAAATGAAAGAAATGATAGTTTAGTTCAAGAAAACAAATTTTCTCAATTGGAAATAGAAACTCCCAAACCAAAGATAAAGGGTAACATTTCTTTGTTTGAAGCCAAAAACGCAAGGTGAAATTATCTAGGAAACTTATTCAATTTGGGAATACATTCAAATAGTTGCTAAGAAGGAGTCCTTGTTGAAGAAGTTTGAGTGAGTTATCAAAAGAATCAAGCAAGAAATAGACAAAAATGTGCCAAGGGCCAGGAAAATGATTAAAAAATTGAATCATATGGATCCAAAATATTTTAGCACCCTCGGAGTGATAGACATAACCACATTTATCATGGAAATAAAGAAAGTAATCATGAAGAATATTTTTATAATTCTAGCTTCAAATACATAGAAGGAGGTCCAGAAGGAATCTCAATGCTTAACAAGAAGTTTGATCAAAAGTTGAGGATTGTTTTACCCAGTTGTTGGAACGAGCAAGGAGAATTTTTCCTAGAAACACTATGAAAAGAAACATAGAAAAGTTCAAAACAAAAGTAGACAAGGCACGTGAAAAATTAGAAAGTCTATAGGCGCAAACAATTGTCAATTATTTATAACAAGACTTTCAACTCCTTTGGCTGATGAACACATTGTTCATAGCAAAGTCCAACTATACACAACATTCTAGTTTGAAAATAGTGTGTCAGGAGTTGATTGGATGTGAGCTTCCATACAAAGAAATTTGGGAAAAGTGTGAAAATATGATCACTTCCTCATGACCGATATAATGGAACCTTGAATCAGCGATCAAGATTTTCACCAAATTCTGTTTTATTTTTTATTTTAAAAGTTGTATGATTTCTCATATATGGGAAAAGTCTTGTATTTAATTTTTTATAAAAGACTCGTAAAAAAAAAGTAGTTACAACAAAGTTACCGATCAAATGAAAAAATTACCCGGTACCCGTTTTTTTGAGGTAGCAAAAAAACACCCAATTTTGAAAAGTGGTGATGCAGAATCACCCTTTTTTTTAGCATAGTTTTGGCACTTTAAATTTTCTTATGACTTTTTTTTAAAATGTCATGATTTTCATTTCGATTTTGAAAGGTGGTGATGTAGAATAACCTGTTTTTTTAGCATATTTTTGGAACTCTAAATTTTCCTTTATTTTTTTTTAAATGTCATGATTTTCATGTTGATTTAGAAAAGTGGTGATTTTTTTGGCACTTTAATTTTTTTTATTTATCAAGTATGAACATTTGTTTTAAAATGTTAGTGATTTTCATGCTAATTTTGAAAAGTTTTAATGCAACATCAATCATTTTTGTTTAGAGTGGTGATTTTCAACTTGGTAATTTAAAAAAAAAAAAAAAAAAAAATCATGACAAAAAAAATCACACACACACACACACACATACATATATGCATAAAAAAAACAAAAATAATTTGTCAAAACAAAAAATTTGAGGGAAAAAAATTAAAAATAAATAAATAAACTAAAATATTCCAAAAAAACACATAATTTAAAGAAAAAAACAACATAATTTAAAAAAATGATAAAATAAAATATTTAAAATTTAAAATTTCAAAGTAATTAAAATACTAAAGTAAAAAAAATAATTGCTCTTTCGAAATTTAAATTTCAAAAAAATAATTAAAATTAAAAAAATTTAAATTTAAAATAATAAAAATTTAAATTAAAAAATAAAAATAAAAAATAAATAAATTAAATTAAATTTAAATTTAAAAAAAGAAGTATATATATATATATATATATATATATATATATATATATATATATATATATATATATATATATATCATTTTTTTTAATTCAAAAAAATTAAAACAAAAACCATTTTTAAAATAAAAATAAAAATAATAATAATAATAATAATATAAATATATATTAAATTAAAAAAATAATTATAAATCTAAATTAAATTATAAACAAATAAACAAATAATTATAATAATAATAATAATAATAATAATTTAAAAAACAGTAGTCTAACTAGACTGTTTTTTTGCCCTGAAAATCATGAAAATTTCGGCAACATTTTAAGACAATCTAGCAATGGTTTTTGAAAATCTAGATTATCGCTATCAAACTTCAATATTTTGAGTGTCCTAAAGGTTTTTGATGGTGTTGAATCCATTTCCACCATCAAAAATATGATTCAAACACTGCTACTAGGAGATTTCTTTAAAAAAATTGCCCAGATTCCGACCACTTTTGGTCATCTGGGCAATTCATCCACCTTCATAGACAACTCCTTTCAAAAATAATTCTTAAATTTAGAAAAAAAAAAAGCTTCGGAGGCAACTAAACATTGTCTTGAATACAGACACAATGTAGAGTTGTATGTTTCCATTATAAATTTTCTAATATCTAAGTAGCTTTTGGGCACAACAAATAATTAGAGGATTACTACGATAAATGCTTGCGAGGAAGAGGATGACATTGGGAAGGTCATGGAGACACTCTATCAAATCCATAAGAAGTGTTTTAAAATGAATTGTGAAGGGTATCATACTTTATTGAAGGTTTTGGAAAAATTAAACATGGCCATAACTACTTCGAAAGTGATTTTTAGATGTTAGTGAATGGAATTTACACTAGGTTTTTTGACCTAAAATACGATGATGCACATTCTTGGTAAATAGGCTAAAATGGAGGAGGCTGAGGCATGGCATCTAAGGATAGGAATATAGTAGACTTGTTTGGGCTATTGGTGGAGGGTTGTCTTGGCATTGGATAAATTAGTTGTCATGCTTAAACTAATCAGTTTATATATAACTTGTATTTCTCTTGTTGATGAAAGATTATATAAGGAAATAATTGTTTGGGTTTCCCCTTGTGGGTTTTTCCCTAACATATGGCCTAATTTCTAGTGTATCTTGTGTCTAATTTCTTATGCACTATGATCTCTATCTGAATGGATAAATTATTAATTTATAATTTCTTAATGAGTTAACTAAATGAAATGAATACTAAGAGAAAAACTTACACATATCTCTCAAAAGTAATAATCATGATAAGAAATTTTCTCTTGCACTAGAATTTCAACAACAAGATACAATGCTTAAATATTTAACAGTTATATAAACTTGTGCAAAAAAAGAAATATTAACAAAATCTGAAACATAAGAATAACAATAGCATAATCACACATTATAAACAATATTTGGATATATTTTATGAAATGCAAAAGGTAGGGTGCACAATGGCTACTCAAGAAGAGAAATATGTCCATATTTTTTCGAGCCATGTTACATTTGTGTATCGTAGCTTTTTGGAATAAGAATACCTGTTGTAAAACACCCCCACCTTAACCCCATTGAAAATTCTTTACTTGCTAATCCAATATCCCTTGTAAAATTAGAGAGACAGGATGATTAATATTTTTTGTCTTTAAAGATGAATTAGATTTCTACATAGTGTTTTAATTGGCGATACGTTTCAAACGATATAAAATTTCACCACAATCTGGCCTCTGGATTAAAATTTATCGCCGTTTCAATTTCCACTGAATCATATGACGCCACATCATAAACTTCACCACATGGTGCCTTCGTGGAACCCACATGGTGCCCTTGTGTCCCACATGGCTATCAGAACCAATCACCCAGTGCCACTTGGCATAGGCTTATTAATTGTTGACCCATTCACGAGTTGGGTTCTACCACCTCCCGAGATTTAATATTTTTTTTCTTTAAAGCTTGAATTAGATTTCTACATAGTGTTTTTCTCGGTGATACATTTCAGACAATATAAAATTTCACCACAATTTGGCCTCTAGATTAAAAGTTATGGCCGTTTCAATTTCCAATGAATCCTATGATGCCACATCATAAAATTCACCACATGGTGCCTTCGTGGAACCCACATGGTGCCCTTGTGTCCCACATGGCTATCGCAACCAATCACCCAGTGCCACTTGGCATAGACGTATTAGTTGTTGACCCATTCACGAGTTGGGTTCTACCATTCCCCGTGATTTTCATTAACACACTTATGTGTGTGTGTGTATATATATATATATATATATATATATATCGAGCTATTTGGAAACGTTAACTTTCGGCAATTTTACCACCTCCCGATCTTGTTATCTCGGCTCCTTTCCCTTTTTTGTTCTCACAAATTTCTCCAGGGTTGACCCTCTGGGCTAACCTACCTGCATGTCAATTGGCATAACATTTATCGATAGAACCCTTTTCTATCCCTCGGTTCTGATAACCTGGCATGTTGCACTTATGCGCTTATGAATTAATCTAAGGTTGATGCCCTGGGATGTTGTTCCCAATTGGATCACTTCCCCACACCACAGGTTCCTTTCTATTAGAACAAGGCTCCCCTTTGGCTCCATGGATCCCCAGCATTACCCTCCCCGAGATTTTTTTTGTGCGCTTTTAATTTAAAACTCCAAGATGGAGTCCTGGGACATGTCATCCAGGCCCCTCCGCCCGATGCATTGATGTATACCCCATCTCATCGAACTTCTCCACGGTGGTAACTTGCCATGTATCCTCAACACTTTTATCCCCAACTCTCCTTTTGAAGGACCTTTGATGTATCTCTAAGATAATACCTCCAAGATAAATCAATGACTTGTTGCCACTCCTACCATTCGACGCTTTGCAATCCAAAGGCTTTCCACCAATACGATTGTGATAAGGTGTAATGTAAACACCCACTTGGAAGCTTCCACTTCAAAACTCGGTGAGGACATCCAGATAAGATCTAAAAGAACGAAATTGTAAGGTTGTGTCTTTTTTCCTGTGTTAGCAGAGAATCCATCCATAACAGGACTTGTTCATACCCTGACTAATATGTTTATGCTCATAACTTGGGAAAATATCAATATGCTCGATCTTGATCTGGTGGTTTTATTAAGGGACTTTTACCAATCTGTGTTATGTGTCATTCATTTAATGACTCAATCATGGCTCAACTTTTATGGCTCTATAAACATCTAGGCTTATGCTAGAGTCCAAACATGGTCACTAAGTTTTTTCGAGAACACTCTATTGTTATCCCTCATGAACTTATAACTAGGCTCCCCTTTTTGGACTCAATGTGGTTGTAATAAAGGTTATTGAAAATGGACTTGTCAATTTAGTCTCTCAAATATTTCTGGTCCCTCGAGTCCTCTCTATTATACGAGGAACAAAAAGATCTTACCCCAGAGGTATAAAGTCCTCTATTGAAAAAAAAACATGTACAACAAGCATTTAAGACCACCCAAAAGCATATGGTGCTAAAAAGGGCCGAAAATAGATCGGCCTTCCTCAAGAAGCAAGAAATTCCCCTTTTGAGTCTAATAACAAGCATAAACCATATATGTAGGCACATGATTGATAATACTATAATCCTACAAATCTAACCTTGTTATGGGAAAGATAGGCACGAGCTACACAGATGGTCATCAAATACCCTTTACCACAGGCTTTGTGACTCCTAAAGATCCTCCAATGCTCCTTCCACACACCATAGTGAAACCCATGGTATAATACCACCAAAAAATTGGTTATATACACATATATAAGTGTTACCTGCATGAAGGAAAAAACACAACACTTATGAAGGGTTTCCAAGCAACTGGATATTAGCAGGGACCAATGTATGATTACTCACAGGCAGGGTACCAATCAAGTTCAGCACCCTGGCTCTAACCAGCCATTCAAGTAAGGATTACCATGATATTCCATCATCGATACAACATACAGACTATGGCTCCTAGCCTTAAGATATTCAACATAAATGCATCCATAATAGAGTTGAAACCTTACAGAGAGCACAAGGGCATAAAATCAAGTCAACCAAACTCATGAGGTCGTGCCTCACACAACACGACATATTGATTGAGTCCTTGATATAATAGATATGTATACCTAACACCATTTTATGCATCACTGAAGGCTTGAATATTATCCTCACATAAAATAACAAGTCAACAAGAATAACAAAGGAGGAAATCCCCAGCATCACCACATCTAAAGAATAAACAATGATAAGGGAATTTGTAATCAAATTATTCATTATATTGTAATAAGAAAAAGGTCCCTGTGTTATATATTTCTATGACATAACAAACATTGTTACATTTTGTCTGAGTGCCTTTAAACTAACACAATCCTATAAATAGTATTCATACAATCATGTCTCTTCATTAATAATACCATTTCCAAACCATAAATGTAACATACATTCATTTTCATGGGAAATTATACAAGGAATACTTGAAAATATTTGGGTAACTAAATCTAAGATTATGACTATCCACCCAACCATAGAAAGTTGCAGCCAGTTTTCACTTGCAGCTATCACCCCCAAGCCAAATTCCAGATACTAAGGGGTCCTCTGCTCAGGGGATGAAACATAATGTACAGTTTCTCAATGGAGTTGAGGTATCTCTATACCTCCACCCTCCAACTAAGTTTCTAGTAACAATGCATGGGGAATTGAGAGACTCACTATATCAACCCTATAAAACTCAAAATCATGGTTCCACCCAACTTAAGGACTCCAAAACCACAAAAAAATAGACATACAACAAGAAATTCATCCAAAAATCTTCTTGGAATTTTCCCAGGAATAATTCTTGCAACCCATCCCTTCGGGATTTTCAGAGAATCACCATCTCCACCCTCTAGGCACTAGGGACTCAAGAGGCAATTTATTCCCCACTTAGAAGTAATTTATTCTGAATTATTACCAACTCAAATTTGTTTATTTCTTCCTTGTATTTTATTTTCATGCTATCTATTCTCAAATTGCTTGATCTTCCTCCTCCAAGTTTCTTAAATCCAATCTTGTTCCTTCAGTAGTTCCATACCCTCCTCTTCGCTATGTACCAAGTTAGGTCTTTTTTATTTTATTTGAATACACTCTCCCACGGCTCCCAATTCTCTCCCTCTCTATTGTACTATCCCCTGTAGTTTTAACCATATTTTCCTTGTGTAACCTTCTAACGATGATATTTCCAACAAATATTTTCAACCAATGGCAAGTAAGACATGTCTTCCTCTTTATTACTTGTCTACTACGTCCAGCCAATGGTTTATTCCTCCTGCAGGCTTCAGTCTTTCCCATTAAGTAGCGTTGGCATCCCTACATTTATTTCATAGTCCTCTTCATGGTTTCATTTTCTTCAAGAGAGCATGGTCCTACATACCCTCCTTGTAGTTCCCTTAAATCCAAGAATCGGTTCATCAACGCATAAAACAACCAGCCTTCAATGACTATCCCCACAATTTATATTTGTTTTGTATTTAAGGAAAGTTACACCATCCCAGGAAAGAAACTCCCCAAGTATCTAGAATCTGTGTCCCATTATTCAACCCATTTTATAAAAATATTTACATGGCATATATGAGTGCAAGAAATTGGTCTGTCACTCTTACAATGCAGATAAAATGTTTTAAAGTTAGAAAAATAATAAGAAAAATAGCAAAATAAATTAAGAAACATTTTTATGACTAAGTAAAAATTAGACAAGACTCAAGCGCATGAATACTTGAATGACCTCCTCTTAGTTTCAAGAATAATTTATTGCAGTAATCTAATCTTGGAGCAAGCATTCCTCAATTTGACAAAGCAAAAATGATGTCAAAATTGATTAGTTGTTTTTCTATTAGAACGAGGGATATTTCCTCCAAGAATATCCAAATCATAAATTATTCTCTACTGAACAGGCCGAACCACGTGAAGGTGGAAGCAAGTATTCCACCTCCCACCCCCCCCCCCCCCCCACCCACACATCACTCTCCATTCCCTAGTACCTAATATATCTCCTATAAAAAATTTGAAACCAACACATTAATATCCATGTATGCACACTAGAAAAATAGAAAATTGATAAAGAAACACATTTGTTGACATTCATCCTCTAGAAACTTCTGAGAAATTATATTTCATATTTTTCTAACATAAGTACCAAAAAATATGCAAGAAAAAATTCAAAAATATTTATACATCAAAAATCTTATACAATACATTGTAACATTGTACATCATCATTTTTTTGCCTCTTCTTATTACAACCTACATAATTTTTAAGTGTTTTCATCCATTTTTACATTTTCATCTTCTGTTTGGGGTTGTTTTGATGATGATTGTAATTGTATCCTCTAATGCATTTCACCCTTGGTCGTGATGTTCTCACAGAGTCGAGGATGCTATAGGGGAGCATTGCCTAAAGAAACTATTAAATTTATATTATCAGCTATTGAATATCATTGATGTAGTTTTTAAAATAAAAAAATAACTTTGCAATGTAATTATTTACCTTATGCACTAGTCAACACCATTTCAATGACTGCCTCGTGGTCCTCTTATGGTTGAGGATCCTCCTATACGACATGTTCTTCCAATCAAACCACAAAATTTATAAGTACACTATCGTAAATGAATAAGTAAAAAAATTTATAATTACATACTTTATAAGTACGAAATTATTAATTATATGATTAATATACAACCCTATTACCATCATGGGCCTCATCTTTCAATGCAATGTCTTGGGGTTGCACCCCATTATCATGGGGTTCCTTGGGAGAGCCAAATTATTTTGGCTAGTGTGCACTATCAGAGGATTAATGCTTAGTAGTCATGGGATTTTAAATATTTTTACTACTCCCCTGCTAATTAAAGCAAAGAAACACAATAGATTTATATCAAACATGATAGTGCTTTATAAATAATGAAATTTTAATGTGGATTGATTTGTATTTAGCCTGTCCTTTAAACTAGATCTTGCAGTTTGCCCCATGTTTTTTTAGCATTTGACTACGCCTTTAAATCCGAACTTGAAACCAATATGGAGGTCTTCCTTCATGGCTTCAGTTCCAAATGCATCACCATGCATTGCATGAGTATTGATTTTTTTTCTTTGCTAGCACAATTACCAAAATGTTGGAAGTTTGTAATATTCCAAAATTAGCATGCAGCTAATTGGAATATTAATTTTTTCTTTTTTCATTTAGATAGATGAATAAGTGGGTAGGGAGACCCATAAATCTCTTTATTAGGAATAAAATCCCTCTTAATGTGAAAATGGATCATCTTAATATTTGAATAGAGCAACCTCATGTGTGAGCAGGGGCTAAAGCATGTGGATAAGGTCAATGTTGACCAACTGGTATGGAGAGAGTGGATCATCAATGAGAGATAGTGCAGTGTTAATGGGAGAAAGTCTCCATGAGAGTAGTGGCTTTAATGAGTGGGACCCAAGGTGAGAAGGCTCACATTGCATATAAGGAGGGCAAGGAATCCATATATGTTATGTTGTTGATTATTGATTTTGTGGTCTGTATGACTTCTTGCACTCTTCAATTGTTTAGCGGAGTCCATTGTACTGTTTAGTACAAGGGTGTTCCCAAGTGGGAAACCCACACTCATCCTCGGGGGACTTCGAGTGCCTACTTAGGAGAGGTTATTTAACTACATAGTCCACATTTTAGCATCAAGCCAAGCTTCAGCTTTCTTCTACAACACAGTTTCTATCAGAGTTGTGTTGTGTTGCATGGTATAGGCAGTGGAGTTTTGTTAGGGCCATTTTCTGAGTTTTGTTTTTCACTGGAGAGATATCCTATCCATTGGGAGGCTAGAAAGGAAGGTCCTTGAGCTATATTTCATCTTTTGGCATCAGGCCCAGCTAATTCCACCTCCTACAACGCAGTTTTCCTCAAGGAATGTGTTATTTTATTGAGCATTTGCAGTGGAGATTTCAGTGCTTCATTTGGAGGGTTAGATCTTCAGTAGAGGGATCAACCTTTTACTTGGAGGATCTATTAGAGGATTTCTATATGTTTCTACAATAGTTTCAGCCACCTCCTTCTATGTGCTTCAGTTGCAGTGATTCTTCATTCCTAGGGTTGTAGATCACCATTTGTATTTGGGTGTATTTTCGGAAACCCTTTCTGGGTTGTCTTGGAAAGACGATTTAGAGCCTAGATCCCTACTTCTGGCATTATTTGAGAATTGTATTATCAGATCCATATGTTTATATTATTCAGTTGCAGTTACATTCACTAGGAATACGTTGTATTAGTTCTCCGGCATTTTGTGTAGTAGCTACACCTCATGTTTTGGTGCTTTTTGGTATTGGAGGCTTCTCTTGCCTAGCTTGAGGGATTTTTTCTCCAAGATATTGTATTCATTTGTTGTTGTTATACTTAATACCATGCATCTATATTTGGCTCATATTTGATGTATTTTTATTTATTGCTATTTCCCATTTTTGTGTTTAATATTGTTGTTTTTCCTATTTTGGAATATTACAGTGGTATCAGAGCATAACCTTGGCTCAACCTGTGAGTTTTAGCCAATATGCTATCAGAAGATTAAGAAGGAGAAGTAGAAGAAGAATAAGAGACCTACAATGATTGAAGGAATGAGCTTTGCCTCATATATTTTCATATCTATGAAAAACCTCTCCAAGGAGGTAAATCAAATGACAATGGATAGATGCAATGAGATCTCAAGAGGGTTCAAAGATGAGGAAGGTCCATGCACTTCCTATCAATAGCTACAGAAATCGGTATTGCATAGAGATCCAAAGAAATCCACTATGCCCTTTTTCTTTGAAGAGGAATATGAAAGGCATGGAGATGGAGGGAACTTAAATCATGAGATTCTAAGTGATTATCTTGCATATTACAAGTCTCAATCAAGGGCTTTCAAGGATAATCTAACTCTCCTACAGTTCATTCAAATCAAAGAAGAAAGAAAACCTTGTAGCAACAATAGAAGAAAAAGAAACAATAGTTTTCTATTTTCTACATTTGATGGGTCATCCACATGCACAACAAGGGCTTGGAGAAGGAAGTTAGATGCATTCTTCCTCCTACATCTAGTAGCAAAAAGAGGAGTTGTTCAGATTGCAGTGCTGCACCTTGAAGGTGAAGCAAACATTTGTTGGTTCAGCCATTTGAGATATGCAAGAGTGACTTCTTATGCAGATTTTACTCAAACGTTGATCAAGAAGTTTGATAGAAAGAAATAGAAGGAAAAGAAACTTCCACCACCACTTGCTGCAGGAGTACTTGCATCAGGATAAGGAAAACTTGCACCTTTGCAAAGTGGTCTTTATCTCTTGACATTTAGAGTCTCGTGCATTATTCAGGAGATGCATGAGGAGGAGGAGACTTATACCAGTGTTGGTGCAGCAGTAGAGGAGCATCCATCACCATCACCAGCAATTGGAGGAGTCATCACATCGGTAGGAGGAACCCTTGTAGCTATACCAAATGTTTCCAAGGAGCAGCTTGACCAAGGTATGTTAAAATGTCCACTTCCTATTATTTCATTGCATCACATGGGGAGTTGTGTGGATATGCCATCAGGGAAATTGCATGACCTAGGGTTAAAACACACTACTGACTTGGAGCAGTAGGCTATCACTGCGCAGAGGACCCTTGACTTGTTCAAGGAGGAGATGTATAACCATCCTGGTATCTCATTGATGAGCTACACACAACACTTTGGGTTGGAGTGTAGATTTTTGGGGGATATGATGAGCATAGTCCTAATCAATCCAATGAAAAACTATGTGTTCAGCATTGTGCATGATCATGAGATAGCAGATGCACCATCATGGAGATCAACAACGCTGTCATTGAGTAGCATTGATGAGTTGGGGGCCCAACTATTATTGGAGCATTCCAATGACCATATTTGTGTAGTAGTGGATAGGCATATGGTTGATGGAAGACATCTTATGATGGATGACATTTCCCATTATTATGATAGATCCTTCTTGATGAGCACGTCACAGCTCAATAAGAAGATTTTTCCTACAAAATATTTGGAACCTTATGGGTTCAACTTGGTCATTGATCAGTGGTATTCATATGGAGATCTCTAGGAGGTTGCACTTTAACATCCCATGAAGTGAAAAGATAGTGACCATATTTGGGAGGATGGTATTCTCCATTGGAGAGATACCAATTTGGAGCATGGTAGGATACACCCACATTTGGATGAATGGGTGTGGATGGTGAACAAGTTTTGGTGAGCCACTTGCAGATCTATGACATAGCGCAGCAGGAGGCATGGTTGTGTTGGCTACTCTTGAAATATTTTGGCCATCATGTGACATATCCTTTGTCAAAGGGTATGATATGGTTTGAGGCATTGCATGGCACCCATATGATATGGCAGCAAAAGATTTGGTTGTATGGGGCATTCTACAAGTCAAATATCATGATGTTACTCCATGACTTGTATGATGGTGAGATGAGGAGGCAACAAGAGATGTTTTTTCTTTGGATACTCTTGGGAGAGTATAGGCTTATTTTCTCCCATACCTTGCATGTTGATTCAGGAGTAGAGGATGGCACAATCATGGTTAAAAGGGGCTAATATTTAGCATTGAAGGATTAGGAGGTACTTCCACATAGGAAGGAGTCTCCCATGTGTAGCAGCATTATGGTATGTGACTTTGGCATTGGGAATGTCAAAGAGGGAAGTTATGAGATGACAAGAACCTTACCACAAAGGCCAACAATGTTGTCACTTGGGAGTTTGGATTTGTTGATGGAGTGTTCCCAGGATCATTTCACATATGATGCACTTGATGGGAAAGTAGGAGATAAGAGTTATGGAGTGGTGGATGGAGACATCTATTACCATGATATGATATTCTTGACTTCGATCTCCAAGCATAAGAAGATGGCCTTACATGTAGCACTTGGTTCATTCCTTTCCATTCACCAAGGCCTCATGAAGATATATCATACCACTATGGAGAGACCACCTATGGACCTCATTATCAGATCACATGGTAAGAGTTGTATGTTTGTACTCATTGATCATCTAACAATATATTTTCATTCTCTTGCCATTTATATGCAGTTCATTTCTCCACAAGAGGGCAAGCTTATATTTGGGCTTCATAGTCTATCTAAGACCAACATCAGTGATGGAGATGGTTATTTCTTGTATGTCTTTGGGAAAGTGTTGTGCTATTCTTTGTATGCTCAGTTGACACACAATGTCATTTACTAGTTTCTCGTATATGTGATAACATGCACAACTAGCAAATTGTTGGGAGACAACTTGCCACATGATGTTTTGAAACAGAAGTTAGAAAAAATGGGATGTAATCAATTGGGAAACTGTTGATACCTTCCAGCATTACATAAAACCTTCAGTATTTTTCTCATTTGGATTCCATATTGTGATGATGTCCTATTCATTGTATATGGGATGGTTTGGGCAAAAAAGGTTCATAGAACCAAATAGTGGGTCTTTGAAGATACAGCTACCTTTTTGTCTCTTGAGGGAAACATTATTGCAACCCAAAATCAGAAGCCACTCTACACCTATCATAAGTGGAGAGAGAGATAGTATGGGGTAGAAAATTTGGTCTACCATGTTCAGCTATGCAGCCCACCTACTTTGCAGGAGCCAAAGGTGGAAGAGTTTTTCTATGAATTAACATTTTGGAGGGTGATTCATTTTGTTTGGATGATACCTTGGGGATTGGAGTTTCTCAGGGGATTGAAGTTCCAAACATTTTTTAGATCCCATGCCCCAAGAAGGCCTCTAGACAGCATATAGTTTCCTCCATGGATATCCCACTTCTTCATGATGAGAGCCATTTGGATTTGTCACCAAAGGCTAACTTGTACACTTGGGAGGAGAAACTAGGGGACATATTGATGAGAGAACATCTTGTTCAGTGGAGAATTTTATCATATGAGGATGCTACATGAGGAGGAGAGGAGGCTCTTCAATTCTATCCTTGCAGTCTCTTAAGGACAAGCAACATTTGGGAGGGGAGGACTGTAATATTCCAAAATCAGCATGCAGCTAATGGGAATATTATTTTTTTCTTTTTTCATTTAGATAGATGAATAAGTGGGCATGGAGACCCATAAATATCTTTAGTGGGAATAAAACCCCCCTTAATGTCAAATTGGATCATCATAATAGCTGGATAAAGCACCCTCATGTGTGAACAGAGGCTAAAGCATGTGGACAAGGTCAATGTTGACCAAATCAACAACGTTGGTATGGAGAGAGTGGATCATCAATGAGAGACAGTAGAGTGTTAATGGGATAAATTCTCCATGAGAGTAGTGGCTTTAATGAGTGGGACCCAAGGTGGTAAGGCTCACATTGCATATAAGGAGGGCAAGGTATCCATAAATGGTATGTTGTTTATTATTGATTTTTTGGTTTGCATGACTTCTTTCACTTTTCAACTATTTAGCGGAGTTTGTTGTACTGTTTAGTACAAGGGTGTTCCCGAGCAGGAATCCCACACTCATCCTCGGGGGACTTCAAGTGCCTACTCAAGAGAGGTTATTGAGTTGGATATTCCACATTTTGGCATCAGGACAAGCTTCAAATTTCTTCTACAGTGCATTTTTTGTCAGAGTTGTGTTGTGTTGCAGGGTAGAAGAAGTGGAGGATTGTTAGGGTCATTTTCTGATTTTTTTTTTTAGTGGAGAGGTAGCCTATCCATTGGGAGGCCAGAAAGGAAGGCCCTTAAGATTTATTTCATATTTTTTCATTAGGCCCATCTAATTCCACCTCATACAGCACAATTTCCCTCAAGGACTGTATTATTTTATTGAGCATTTGTAGTGGAGACTTCAGTGCTTCAGTTAGAGGGTTAGATCTTTAGTAGAGGGATTAGCATTTTACTTGGAGTATATATTGGAGGATTTCTATATGTTTTTCCATCATTTTAAGCCACCTCCTTCTATGTGTTTTAGTTGCAGTGATTCTTCATTCCTAGGGTTGTAGATCACCATTTGTATTTGAGTGTATTTTCGGAAACCCTTTCTGGGTTGTCTTGGAAAGGTGCTTGGGAGCTTAGATCTCTATCCCCAGCACTATTTGAGCTATATAACAGTAGATCCATGTATTCACAATTACCAGAAACAGTAAAACTAGCTAAAACTGTGTTGTCTTAGCCTCTAGCATTATTGTATAGCAGCTTTTCCTTATATTTCCTATACTAGGTCTATTGAGGCTTGTTTTTCCTATCCTGAGTGTCTTTTTCCTCAAGATCTTGTACAAATTTTGCTGTTATAATCTTAATATGGTGATTGTATGATACGCTTACATTTTATGTGTTGATTTATCATGCTATTTCCATCATTTTGTTCTATATACCTGTCTTTTCCATTTTGGAATATTACAAAGTTGATATAACATATAATATTGTTAAGACGTTTTGGGTACTTACAATTTGTGTTTGTAGCTTCAAATAGTCACCCTTTCCCTAGTTTGTGTTGTGCATGATTCTCAAGCCTTGCCTTAGTTTCCTTCGAAGTGTCGGGGATCCTATGAAGAGTTTCAAGTATGTTATATACTGCAATTTTATTCAAAACTAAAGAAAACTAAAATTATTGAATTGAAGATGTATTTTATACCTTTCTTGACCAGGTGGTGCTTTCCCTTTTTTTATCATATGCTTCCACTTTGTGTCCTCGATCAGACCCTTCCATTCCATCTCAGGGATCATGGGAGGGCACTCATACCTAAGGTTACCTATCAAGTTTTTCATATACGGGTCTCGTATATATTTTAACTATTTTTCGATTTTGACAGTGATTTGGTTTTATTTAAGGTATATACCCCAAATATATCTTCAAGATAGTCCAAAACCTCTTTTTTGAGGTTTGAATTTCGGTAATACCACCTTCGCATATGG
Source organism: Pinus albicaulis (assembly GCA_034641835.2). Taxonomy (NCBI): domain Eukaryota; kingdom Viridiplantae; phylum Streptophyta; class Pinopsida; order Pinales; family Pinaceae; genus Pinus; species Pinus albicaulis. The sequence goes on along the minus strand of CM076578.1, from coordinate 1,165,061,636 downwards.
TGGGCCCAAAAATATCTCACACTTTTTCATCCATTTTTGTATAAAACAAGTTGTTGCCTACATGCAAAAAGATACAATCATTAGTTTGAAAAAATAATATAGACGACTTATGTTTTAGATATCAAAAAAACATGAAATAGTTAAAACAACAAAAAATACTCGTATTTTTAGGTGTTTTTATTGGAATTCCTTCGTCATTCACCAAAAATGTGCACACAATTTTCGTTGTGCTCTGAACACATGATGCTCCAGGAAATGAACCCATAATGTCATCAGTCTAGGGTCACCTATGTCACCACCTAATCTAGATTCCGACTATGTGTTTGGCTCGGGGGTCATGTGCTCATGGGTCACAACCAATGGTGTGGACCTAGTGTCAGTACTAGAAGCATGACCACTCAAAGGTGGATAAGTGAATAGTTTCCTTGAAAATATATGTTGGGTGCTAGTGTTGGCCAGATGCTCATGTCATGTCTCATCGGTTCCACAAGTACCAACACCAAGTTGAAGATTTGTAGACTCATGTGGAGGGGAAGGGAGTTCCTCCAAATAACTATACATAAGAAAGAAAATAAATTTTCAATTAAATAATGTAAAAATTAAAAATTAAACTTATGACATAAAAATAAAATTAAAAATAAATAAATAAACTCACTTTAAAATATGGTTATTACCTTGTATGACTCAAGATCTTCTCTCAATTTCTTAATCCTAGCCTCAATCGTAGGACTATGATCCCTACTTCGAATTAACTCCATAATTTATTTGTCTTTTTATTCACATACTTTCTTCTTGGCCCCTCAATGTGTGGATATGACCACAAGTCTTCCTCATCAAGAACATCATCGTCATGGGGCTAAAATTAAATATTTCAAAAAAATAAAAGTTATTATTTCAATTATATAAACAGATAATCAAAATTTCACATTAAATGTAAAGTGAAAGTGTTATTTGTTTACTTTTGACTGTGCAAGTGTTTTTCCACGCAAATCAACTCGCCACATAATAATATAATTAGAGCAGTGAAATATTTTAAAAAAATGTTAAAGTATAGTTATCAACATAAACATAAACATTTAATTGATGGACATTAAATACATATAAACATGATGAATAAAGTTTGGTCCTATCGCATGCATGTGATTAATTATGGAATTTTCAAACCCAAGTTTTTATGGCAAAGGACCTACATAAATGGGACTATAGCACAAATTTGAGTTAATTTGAGCATTTTAGAAGTTAATTTATCAGCTTACCATGCTACTTATTCTTATTGGTGCATGATTAAAATTTTAAACATAGCATATAAGAATCATTAATGAGAGGTTATGTACCACCCCCATAATGGAAATGTTTGTATATAATTTATTCAAGTTGTAATCAATCAACAACTCTTCTCCTGCATCTATTGATATTATTTTGCATACAAATACACAGTTTCCTTCATGTGTGTTATCACCAAAATCGTACCTGATTGGCTACTGATCATACAACTTTAATGTAACTATTTCAAACCAATCTTGTGACTGAGGCTTAGCCTCCTCAGCCTGAGATGGCTCTCACAAGGGTTAATGATATGGGATATAGATAGATGGATAACTCTATTATTTGTGTTTTGGTCCAAGTTGAGAAGATGAATGCTTGCTACCATTGGGCTATGGAGTCAGTGATAGGGCTCTCAATAACAAAGGCTTTCCTTGTGGAAGCTGAGGCTTGTATATACTTCAATGAAAGGGTAACACATTCAGGAAAATCCCAATAACTTGAAGTTCAAAGGAATTCAGAGCATGTAATACATGAATTTTGAGTAATGAGACATCAAGGCTATGGAAGAGAAACATTTTAAAGATAGGACACAAAACTCATTGAAAATACACTAAGAATCTCAGGTGAAGAAAAATTGTATGTTACTATATATATCAGTCAATCCAAAGCTTTACAAAGTGGTCTGCTTACATAACATTTTCCAACCTTTGGGTTGAAACCAACATCAGAATGTATACATTAGGCTTATGGAGTCAAAGAAATCTCAGAAAATCAGTGAATCTAATTGACATGGAAGTTGAGGCATATCAGGGTTTTTAGTCATGAGACATACACTTGAAACATGTAAAAACATAGTCAGTCCATTTATAAAGGAAGTCAGAGCATATAAAGATTAGTTCTGAGTAATATAGATGAACACCACTGCAAATAAGATATATAAGAAACACATATAGAACAGGAAAACACTAAAAACCCCTTCTGAATCTCAAGTTGGTCAAGTAGAAGCTCTCTGCATTAGCTGAAACAGTATTTTTACAATATGCACCATTTTTTCCAAAAAGTCTCCAACCCTTTGCTAATTTGACCCCTTGGTCTTTTATAGACATATTACAACATGTGATGATTTTCCTCTAGGCTAGATACATCGAATTTCCAACTACTGACACTAACTGACACCTTTCCTAACCATATAACATGGTCTTTATTACAAAATGACAGTTGCAAACCTAGAGAATAGTCCTAATACGAATAGCACTAATACTCATTAAATCTATTATAACAACCTTATCTAAGCTATATTATATAATTTTTCACCTATATATCCATAAGGTCGAATCCAAATGATAAGCTCCAGCACTTAATGTCTTCAATGCTGATCTCTCGCAAACTAGGAAATTGTCCCTTGTTTTCTAGGTTTAGGATTTTTTGTGTTCTTGAGATATTCTAATCATTTACAAGTGATAAATTCGAAGCTAATTAATGTTTAGAACATGTTTGAAATATGTCTCAAGTGATCCCTTCATGCCATTTTTGTGAAACCACCTTAAATTTCTCAAAACCATGAAAGCAGACTTGCGCTACGAAAGTAGCACGGTTTCATAGCGCTTTTTGTAACGCAGTCTTTTTAACCTTTTTCCTTAAAAATTTTGGCTTATTGTTTTTAGATTTATCTTCCTTGACACTTAACACAACTCCCTTAGCAATTTCAAGTGAAATTTCACATTTTTTCCCTTCCAAAATTTAAGAGAGAGACTGAAAAAGCATGCTACAACAGTTTTGTAGCACATTTCACTCATTTTGCAATGTTGGCGCTACAAAACTGCTGAGTGAGAAGTTTTGTTCAAAATTTTCAAAAATGAAAATTTGAAAATGTGCCAAAACTCTAAATCAACCTGCTTCCAACATATAAAACAAAAATATCAAGTGAAAAATACTTTCGTAACAATCTTCATGAGATTCCTTCTTCATTTGCAAATTTTTCCTGTTTTTCCCTTAAAATTAGGTCTTGGGACAGAGCTTATATATCTTAATCAATTCTGTAATTTGAGAAAATGAAGAAGGTTTGTGTAGGCCATGATGTCTTGAATAAAAACCTCTCTCGGTTTTTTGAAACACATCTCCTGCTGTCTAGAAACTGCCTTTGAAAAATATGTGTAAAACAGGAAAACTTTGTTTCTGAAAATAGGCTTCAAGGAAATCCTTTTATCTCCCAACTAATAATACCTGTGAGAAAATTGAGAGAGGTTTTTGTATATATGGATGTGATGAAGACAAACCTCTTTCATAATTCCAAAAAAAAAATTCATTGGGCCTGAAACTGAACTTGAAGTTGACTGCTAAAAAGTCATGTACAGGACAGTTTAGTAACAACAGTTTCATAGCGCATTTAATTTATCAATTTCTCCCACCTCCTAATGAATTTAAATAAAATGAGAGTTTTTTTTATAGTTAGATCTATTATGAAAAAAAAACCTCTTTCAGATTTCTAAAATTCATTTTCAGTTGCTCAGAAACCGCCTTTGAAGTTGACAGCTACAAAACCACGTTTTCGTAGCGCTTGTAGTGTATTTTCTACATTTTGCGCTACGAAAGTAGCAGTGCTTTCGTAGCATAAATCCTCTTTTTTGAATGAGTGGCGCTACGAAATGGAGTATTCTTGGCTAATTGCATAAATTTAACCCTAAACCTTATGGATTGACCCCTAGATGGAAAATGTTAATATTTGATCATGGAATGGACCTCTAAAGACTTTATTTGAATTCAATGATGACCTTTAAACTTATAAAAACTCTAACCTACCTTTAACCAGATCCTAAAATGACTTTCAAACCCATTTTAGACCATGATCAAAAATACAGTGGACACAATGACGTTTTGAAAAATTTTGGGTGATAACAATGTGCCTCAAATATGCAATTGGGTTACTTATTTATTGTCCCAGGTTGTGTATTGTTTATAAACCCTGCAATATTCCCCGATGATTTTTTCCTTCCGTCAATATAGATAGACGCTCCTTTATGTGTTCATTTCCTTCATGATAAGTATAAGTTAAACGAGACCTTGAAATTGTATGTGAATGTGTTAACATTAATTCCAATAACTATTTAATTGAATTAATCATCTTAGATATATTTAATTAATGTTACTAGTTAGTTTTAATTAATACTTGTTTCTTCATGTAAATATTGAATTTTGATTGCTCTATTCTCTTTTGGGATACAAGTTTTGTCAAAAAAAATCCACAATTAAAACAAGTTGTAGTGTTTTAGCTAAGGCGAGGAAGCTAGTAAAAATAACTAAATCATGGTCACCATTTTGATTTATATGGAAACTTATTGTACATTGCCTCAAATATTTGTGAAAAAAATTACAACTCTACAATGCAACGATTGTTATACTTGTTTTTACTTTATTCTTTCCTTTCAATCTTGATATATTTAGCAATGTATGTCATTATGATGTTATCCATACACAAAAAATAAATTTTCTACAATTATGCATGAATCTTAGATTTCAATGTCATACACATTAGAAAATAAATTCAAAATATTGAAATCAAAATATGTGTTGATTTTCCATTATTGTATGTTGATACAATCACTTAGCCCAATCTTTTCTTTAGTTAGCAATCAAATTTAATCTTCCAATGATGAATATATAGAATAGTAAATAAAATGTAAAGTAGAAGACAATCAAGAACAATAATAAGAGACACCAAATTTGGTCAAAAACCAGGGAAAAACTCACAACGAGGAAAACCATTTCAAATTCTCCTTCTTATTAAGTTGTCATAAAATGTTCATTAGAGAGATACAATGATTCAATTCATCAACAAAAGAGTAAAATTAAATTATTTTATTATCCAATATATCTACCAACCAATATATAATACATGAACCTCAAAGTCAAATTTGTTCAAAAATTCAAAGTCTACAATTCAGGCATAGTCAACGGTAGTCAAATATGCCCTAACTAGTCCACAAGTCAATGGTCAAACTCCTTTAAAATATCTCAGCCAAAAGTCAAAATATTATACCTTCCAATATGTTCAAATCTCAATAAAAATAGCCCCAAACAACTTGGTGACACTCGGTCAAATGAAAGAGAAATTCGTCGGCCAAAAGTCAATTTCCTATGGTCAAAGATTGGGGTCAACAGGAGTCAAACTACCCAGAAAATCTTGATATTTGTGCCAAATAATGTGACCTCCAAAATTCAAGTCAAACTTTTCCCAAACACCCAAAAGTAAATGTTAGTCAAACATTGGTCAAAGACATATTTTGACCCAATCAGATTTCTCCTCTCTCCTACTTGCATGTTTGAAAGAGAACTGTAATTTTAAGACTTCTACGAACCTCCAAAGCGAAGAACATGTGATAATGTGATGCTCCAAAGTGATGTGACATTAGGTATATTTATAGGCGTTGGAGGAGACCGAATTTGACTTCTAGGTCAACCTTAAATTTTGTGCACGTGTGGGTTTTCACATTAAAAATATATTTTTCCTTGACCAAATTAAATTATTCCAATGGAAAAGAGGCTCTTCTCTCGATAAGGACGGTTGTCCAAATGATTTAATTTGTCCTTGAGCTACCAAATCAATACTCCCTCTCAGCTAGGGAGAAATTTTTTATTGCATCATTAATCTCGTCTCAAACATCTCATCGTCGTCATCACTGAATCAAGTCATGTCTTGAATTTTCTCATCTCTACTCATTTGTTGAACACTCTCAAATATAAAAGAAGAAGATTTGACATCATAAAGGAGCTCAAGCTACCACCCTCTATCAAATTATAGTAGGCAAGATACGACTTACCATGGAAGGTAAGGGTCACAACTATCCTATCGTTAAGACAATAAGTAGGATATTACTTACCATGAGGTAAGGATCACAACTATCCTATTGTATGTTGATATTACCAATTTTACCCTCAAGAGTAAGTGGTAGAACACCTGCATCCCACAACTTTGTAATTTTTAACCCTGTATATAATTATCTACAAACGAACCTTAAAAACAAAAAATAAATAATAGCGAGAGCATAAAACATAAAACAGATATACATAGAGATTTTTCCATAGATCCAAAATCAAGACGACCAGCTTGATTTTTCATTATATTCCTTTTAGTGTTACAACACATATATATACATGCCGAAGCATACATAAACCCCATTCCATTAACCCTGGATTAGAACATAACCGTAGTTCCCTTGATCGGATCTACAAAATACAAGGGGCTGAAAACCATCATGCCCCAAAACCATGTGAAAACCCAAGCACAAAACCATGGGCGGGTCTGCCCACCGAAAAATAGGGTCCAAAAAACTTTTCTCGAGGCGCTTCCCTGGACCCCGAGCAGGGAGAGCGTCCTTCCCCCCTGTGACCCCCCTGTTGCACCCAGCGCAATGTACAAGGGGCTATTGCCCCCCCTATGACCTACCTGCCCGTGCGACTATTCATGGAAAGAATATAACACATACCCAACATTCTCCCACTTGTTGTTTTCTTTCTGCAGGGGACCACAGGAGAGCTTAGTCATTAACCCAAATCTACAACACCTATTGTTTCTCTACACAAAGAGAACTTCTGAGTGCTCACAGACTTTTTCAATGCATCTGCAACATTCTTCAAAATGTCCACCTCTACCAGTAACACCCTTTTATCCTCAACCATATCTCTTACAAAGTGATATTGAACATCAATGTGCTTTGTCTTTGAATGATAAGTATCTTTCCTAGCCAAGAAAATTTCACTTTGGCTATCACAGTCTATCCTTATAGCACGCTACACCAACCCCATACTTGAACACAATCTCTAACACCAAACTACTTCCTTGCTTGCATGAGTGGCTGCCATGTATTCTGCCTCTATAGTTGAAAGAGCCACTACATACTGCCTTTTACTCATCCAACTAACTGCACCTTCAAATAGGCTAAACACATACCCACTTGTAGATCTTCTTTGGTCCAGATCTCCAGCCCAATATTCATCAACAAAACCACGAATTTCCAAAACTTTGTCCAATCCTGCCCTTCCCTGGTAGCACAAACCATAATCACTAGTGCCACGCAAATATTTGAAAACCCACTTCACTGCTGTCAAATGCTCCTTCCCTAGTTTTGGCATAACCCTGCTTAATACTCCCACTGCATTTGCAATGTCTGGTCTAGTACAAACCATTGCATACATCAGGTTTCCCACTACACTTGCATATGGAACACAAGACATATCCTCCTCTTCTTCTTGTGTCTTGGGACACTTTTCAACATACAGCTTTACACCTACAGGAATAGGAACCTTCACCAATTTACTATCCTGCATATTGAACCTCTGCAATATAGTCTCGACATATTTCCTCTGGTTTAACCAGAGCTTCCTTTTTTCCCGATCTCTCTTAATTTCTATGCGCAAAATATAGTTTGCAGCACCAATATCCTTCATGTCGAATTTGGAGAACAATTGGGTCTTCAAATATTTGATAATTTATTTTTCATTTCCAATCAGAAACATATCATCCACATACAAGACCAAATAAATAACACGGTCACCAATTAATTTAAAATAAACACAGTGATCCTCTTTGCTTCTAGTGAAGCCAAGTCCCCGTATATAGGTATCAAATTTCTGATACCACATCCTTGGTGAATGTTTTAACCCATACAGAGACTTCTTTAACCTGCATACCAGTTCTTTCTTACCCTTCACCGCAAAGCCTTCAGGTTGCTTCATGTAGATCTCCTCTTCCAGATCCCCATGAAGAAATGTTCATTATTGGAATTTTGAGGTCTAAAATAGGCCTCCTAAGGAAATAATAAAATAATATTTATGAATTTGAAATTCACTTTTTGCACCATAATCCATGTAACCATAGTTAAATTCAACTCAAAACTTGTATCAAAATAAAATTAATAAAAAAATTGTATTGATGTGACTATAAATAACAATGAGATTTTTAAGAAAAAGTCATTATCATTGAAAAACTAATGCATTTGTCCTTTGTACTTAAATAACTTAAAAGAAAATATAAATATAAATTTGTAAATTATTAATTATATTATTTGCTATTAATTAATATTTATATTATTTAAATTGTATAATAACATGTAATTAATATATTAGATAAAAATAATATAATATAATATAATAAATGTATAGGGATATGCATTGTTTCTTTCAAGAAATATGAAATGACAATAATATATTTTTATTCAAAAAGTGTGAAATGACATTTATTATGAGTACTTTACTTTGACTTTAAAAGTACTTAAAGAACTACCATGGTTAACCATGAATTTTTATCCACCATTGAAAATGTGACAAGTAAGTACCTTTAACTCAAGCAATGCCACCTCAACCATTAGGGATGATGTCATCCCCTAAAATGTGATTGGTTCTCATAAAGTAAATTTTGATTGTACATTTTCTTTAGGAGGCCCATTTTAGACCTCAAAATTCCCCCAATGGTCTTCACATCCATGTGCTCTGCCTCAAAATCAAATGCAACAGCAACAGATAAAAGTAATATAATAGAAGTAACCTTTGCAACAGGAGAAAAAATATCACCAAAATCAATTCCCAGCACCTGGGAATAACCTTTTGCTACAAACCAAGCTTTGTATTTCTCCACCTTGCCTTCTACATTCATCCTCTTCTTAAACACCCATTTGGTCCTGATGGGCTTCCTTCCAGTTGGCAACTCCACCAAATCCCATGCCTAATTTTTGTGAAAGGATTCCATTTCATCAACCATGGCCTCCTTCCAGAGTTTTCCATCCTCTGAATCCATTGCCTCCCTGACAGTTCTGGGATCATCGTCAGTGATAATTAAAGAAAAAATTTAACAAAAATTAGATGGACTATACCTTTCTGGCTGCCTTCTTTCCCGAACTGATATTCTCACAACTGGAGTTTGTGGCTCTTCCTCTTCTGAATCTTCTTCTGTTGTAGAGTTTGATTCCTCCTCCTTTAGATCAACCTCTATCTTCTCAGGTTCCTCTAGTTTGACTTCATGTTTAACAACATCTTTCACCTCTCCAAACACCACATCTCAATTGTACACAACTTTACTTTCTTCTGGGTTCCAAAGCTTGTAACCTTTTAAACCATCCTTATACCCAATAAATATGCACCTTTCAAATTTATTATCCAACTTGATCCTTTTCTCCTTTGGAACATGTACATATGCATCACAACCAAATACCCTCAAATGTGAAAGAGAGGGTTTCTTACCAGAACATACCTCATTTGGAGTCATATCCTCCAACGCTGATGAAGGTGATCTGTTAACCAGGTAACATGCAGTCCCCACTACCTCTGCCCAGAATTCTTGTCCTAACCCTATACCACTAAGCATGCTTCTTGCCTGTTCCATCAGCGTTATGTTCATTCTTTCTACGACTTTGTTTTGCTGAGGTGTGTGTGGATTAGTATTCTATCATGATATACCACAATTCTTACATAACTCTTCAAATTCCTTCTTGCAGAATTCTCCACCATTATCTGTCCTCAACACCTTTATCTTCTTCTATGTCTAGTTTTCCACCAGAGCCTTAAATTCTTTAAATATGTAAAAGAGTTCAGACTTCTTCCTCAAGAAATATGTCCATGTATTCCTTGAGAATTCATCTATGAATGAAACATAGTACACATACTTTCCTAGTGATGTAACTGACACAGGTCCAAACAGATCACTCTGCACAAGCTCTAATATCTTGTTTGCCCTCTTAGCACCAGAAGGAAAACTCACCCGATTATGTTTCCCATATACACAATGTTCATAGAAATCGAAATCCAGAGAGAAATTATACATACCTTCTATCATACCATTTCCATGTAGTATCCCAAGGCCCTTCTCTCCAATGTGTCTGCAATGTTCCAAATTTTTCATGAATAAATTGGAACATTAATTTTTGCTCATATTGTGTAGTTGGTGAATAAAAAGGAAGAGGAGGCCTCTTAACATGAATAAAACCCTTCCTAATGTGAAAAGGGAACCTTTGAGCAGCTTATTTTTCACCTCCTAGTGTGAAAAGGGCCAAGTGTATGAGGAAAAGGTCAAGTTGACCAAGTCAACCAGCGCAGCCTAAGGAGGAGTAGCTTGCCTAAGAAGACAACGCAGTTTTGGAGGGAAGAGATTCAAATGAAGATGGAAACCCTAAGAGGTGGGACCCAAGGTGAAGGAGCTCACAAATTCATAAGGAGGGGAAGGACAGATTTGTGGAGTTAGCTTGTATTTCGATTTCTTGTCTACTTAGACAATTTCTGCAAACTCCTGCTGCTTAGCAGAGTTTGGGGGGATTCTTGTTTAGGAATTCCTTCTCCTTCATTGAGTGATCTCTTGAAGGGGTTGTGCTTCATTTCTCCCACATCTAGATTGTAGGCCAAGCATTTCTCACATTTGCAGCATTATTTCTGTAGCAGATGACACTGTGTTGCTGGGCAGTGCAGTGGGAGGGTTGTCCTATCTACTCTTGTGCATTCCCATTCAGTGGAGGGAGTTTCTCTTGCATTGATGGAGCTGTGTAGGATATTTTAGAGCTCATTTTAGATCTTGGCATGTGGCCAACTCATGTTCCATCCATTACAGTGTAGTTCACTGGGTAAACTGCATTATTTTTGTGAGAGCAGCAGCTGTGGGGTTTGATCCCTTGCTTGAGGGCTTGTTCTTTGGAGGAAGGGCCAACCCTTCTCCCTGAAAGCTCTATATTCCATTCATCTTCTGTATTTTCATATTTTCAGTCATATTTATATTCAGTGTTGCAGTGACTGCATTTTCCAGCTACATATATTTCCAAATCTGCACTTATACACTTGTATTTTCATGAAACCCCCTGTGGGTGATCTTTATTGTGTATAAAGAGGAAAGGAATCACATTTTCTTAGCCATTGGATGTTGGTTCATTTCAGATCTAATATGTTATGTTAATATCTGTATAAAACCTAATGAAAATAATGTTGATCTTAATTCAGCAGTTTCTGCATGTTCTAAGCTATGGGGTTTAAGCTCATTTGAGGCATATAGAAATAGGGAGAACTGTTTATATGATCTAGAGTCATTTTTTTCACCTAAAATTCTGCATGTGAGCTTCATATCATGTCTACTAAGGGTTATAAGTCCCATTTCTCACTTGTATAGCATTATTTTCTGGAGACAGTTGTTTTGTGCTTACATGTTGCTACTATTTTCAGCTAGTTCACTGTGGGAGATCTGAATAACCTTCTTAAGGTTATTTCTTTAAGCTTACATTCTGCAAGGAGGTCGAAATATATATTTTCTAAGACATTCCAGTAATGGGAGGCCTTATTTTCACATATGCTTCCTTATACAGCGTCCCTAAGGAGCTTGCTACAACAATTCCTGAATAGAAAAGTCACATATCTGTAGACAGAGACTAAAAAAGGCCAGGTAACCTCTGGTTCTATCCCTTCTTAGGAAGGAGACATAACCATTAAATTCCTTAGCAGTCCATCTCTGGCACAAAGTTGTGATATTTCTGAAAAAGGAATATTACAGTGGTATCAGAGCATGATCTCTGGCACTGCCTGTGAGATCAAGCTTTCAGAAACTAAAGAGAAGAGCAAGGAGCAGCTATCTTGGCTCAGCCTGTGGATTTCAAATCCACCCAGAGAATACAAATAAGAGGAGAAAAAAGATGGAGAGGATGAAGTTACTCTCATCCGTTTTTCAGATCAGAAAGGAGCCTCTCCAAAGGGGTTTAACCAATGGGAAAGAAAGGTGCATTGAAACTCCAAGAGGGTTTCAAGATGAAAAAATTTGTAGTGAAACCTATAGAGGGTTTCAAGAGGTAGGAGAAGATGAAAGCACTTCCTATGCTCATGAAGGAAGTGAAGAGTATGGAGGGCCACAAGAGGAAGTGGATAGATGGCCAGAGGAGGAGGAGCATTCTTCTCCACTTGAGGAGGCTTCTACCAGCGCTGTCCAGTTAATAGAGGAGAAGCCCACCATATCAGTAGTTGGATCAGCCAACAAATCAGAGAGAGGGACTCTTGCAGCCATACAATATGTCTCAAAGACCCACAAAGGTATGCAAAAATTTCCATGCAGTGACAATTCAGAGAATTTCATAGGAGGTTTGGGAAATTTGCATTCACATGGCCCAAGATCGAAACTTCATGCTGATAAAGAGAAGAAATTTTATACAACGCTGTAAAATAGGGATTTTATCGAAGAAGGGATCAACACTCATTCCTTTGCACCCTTATTGCGTTGCATGCAGCATGAAGAGTTATGGTGCAAGGACTTGGGGAGCATCATGCATGAGGTGCCATCTCCTAAGGATGTCTTGTCCTTAGCACTCTTGGATTCTTGTGGATTCAAGGGTTTGATTGGTGAGAGGCCTTTCATGGAAATTCTTAAAGGGGTTACATCTCAACATCCCATGAGGTGTAAGGAGGAATACTTGCTTTGGGATAATGGCAGTCTTCATTGGGAAGATGCCAAAGGAGAGAATCATTGGGGACAGCCATACCTTGATAGAAGAGAGTGGGTGGAGAGAAAGAGGCTTGTGAGCCACTTACATATCTATGACACAGGGCAGCAAGAGGTAAAGTTGCACTGGCTACTAAGGAGAGAGTTTGGCCATCATGAGACATGTCCTTTTTTCAAGGGTATGTGGATGGAAGGAGCTTGGCAGGATACTTTCATCATGGGACAGCACGGAGTGTGGCTGCATTATGGTGGTAGAGTTATTTTTTTTCCACCACATATGATGAGTGATGGAGGTATGAAGAGGCAGCAAGGATATTTGTTGCTTCGGAGGATTGGGAGAGAGCAAGGGAAAAATTTCTCTCCCACTTGGCATAGTGTTGCAAGGGTGAAATATGGCACTATCATGGTGCAAGAGGTGTTTTCATCATGGAGGATACCCCTCATATATGGCAGCATTATGGAGAATACCTTTGAAAAACTACATGTCAAAGGATGGAGCTATATTTTGGTCGGGGCTTGCTTGCATGAGTCAACAGCGTTGTCTCCTTGGAGAAGTGACCTATGGATGAAATGTGCCCAGCGGGAGTGTGGTGGATCCATAACCCACAGGTCCTAGGATCATTTCATATTTGTTGCACTTGATGGACAAAGAGGAGGTGAGATGGATAAGGTAGTCATATATTACTATGCTACATTCTTCTTGACTTGGATACCCAAGCATGAGAAGAAGGATCTTCTTGCAGCACCTAGTTCATCTCTCTTCATGGGAGCATGCCAAACAACTATGGAGGGTTCATTCATGGATCCATACATCATCTTACTCCCGGTATATGGTAAGAAATCTAATTTTTTTACATTGGCCGAATTGTATAATCTTACCATTATTTTGCAGTGCATGGCTCTACAAGAGGGTAGCCTATTCATTAAGCTCCATCAGCATTATTGGGCCAAACTATGTGATGGAGACAGCCATCTCTCATATGGCCATGGGCAAGTGTTTATTTCCATGCATGTTCAACTATATATTCAGCCACCTCCTATACATTATCAGAAATAAGAGCATGCATTACTTTACATGTACTCAAAGACAACTTGCCAAATCACTTCTTCAAGCAGTAGTTTGGAAAATTGCGTTGTGACCACTTGGGAGACTGTTGGTACACTTTTGAACACCATGAGACCTTCAGTACTTTCCCCTTATTATTTCTGATTATTTTCTCTTTTTCTGATGTTTCTATTATACTTATGGTGAGCATGATTACGGGAGTGACACATAAGGAGGATGTGTCCTTGTTGGGAGAAAACTCCCATATTTTTTGCAATGCATGTTCTAAGGGGAACATGGAAGGAGACATGGCCTCTACAGCAACACATTTGTTATTTAATGGGGAGGGCCATGAGATGGATGGGTTGTCATGTGGTATTGATTTCCTATCCATTATGTGTGTGATGGATTGGTCCAACTTGATGCACAGCGCTGGGAGAGAGACCTTTGGAGGTCTAACTTATTTATTTCCAAGGGAGGGCACACATGTTGCAGCCCAAGATCAGTATACCCTCATCAATTATCTTGAGTGGGAAGGAGGAAAACGTGGGATAAGCATTCTTTCCTATCATGTTCAGTCATTCAGCCCACCTACACCTCAGGAGCCAAAGGTGGAGGGGATTCTTCATGAGTTACCATGATGGAGGGTGACTTATTTTATATGGATGATAGCTTGGGGGTGGAGGTTTCACTTTGGGGAAATAATATTTCCCATGCATCTTGCACTCCATGCCTTGAGAAGACCTCTAGACCACACATGGTTGTCTCCTTGAGTTCTTTCCTTCTCATGATCTTAGTCATTTAGGGTGTTTCACCAAATGCTAGCCTATATGCTTGGGAGAGGCACTATGGAGTTTCATGGATGAGATGGCATCATATTCTTTGGATGATTCCATCATATGTTGATGCTACTGGAGGAGGTAAGGAGATTCACTCAGTTCTATCCTTACAGTTGCTTGAGGACAAGCAACATTTGGGAGGGGAGGACTGTAATGTTCCAAAATTTTCATGAATAAATTGGAACATTACTTTTTGCTCATATTGTGTAGTAGGTGAATAAAAAGGAAGAGGAGGCCTCTTAACATGAATAAAACCCTTCCTAATGTGAAAAGGTAACCTTTGAGCAGCTTATTTTTCACCTCCTAGTGTGAAAAGGGCCAAGTGTATGAGGAAAAGGTCAAGTTGACCAAGTCAACCAACGTAGCCTAAGGAGGAGTAGCTTGCCTAAGAAGACAACTTAGTTTTGGAGGGAAGAGATTCAAATGAAGATGGAAACCCTAAGAGATGGGACCCAAGGTGAAGGAGCTCACAACTTTATAAGGAGGGGAAGGGAAGCTTTGTGGATTTAGCTTGTATTTCGATTTCTTGTCTACTTAGACAATTTTTGCAAACTCATGCTGCTTAGCAGAGTTTGGAGGGATTCCTGTTTAGGAATTCCTTCTCCTTCATTGAGTGATCTCTTGAAGGGTCTGTGCTTCATTTCGCCCACATATGGATTGTAGGCCAAGCATTTCTCACATTTTCAGTGTTATTTCTGTAGCAGAGGATGTTGTGTTGTTGGGTAGTGCAGTGAGAGGGTTGTCCTATCTACTCTTATGCATTCCCATTCAGTGGAGGGAGTTTCTCTTGCATTGAGGGAGATGTGTAGGATATTTCAGAGCTCATTTCAGATCTTGGCATGTGGCCAACTCATGTTCCATCCATTACAATGTATTTCACTAGGTAAACTGCGTTATTTTTGTGAGAGCAGCAGCTGTGGGGTTTGATCCCTTGCTTGAGGGCTTGTTCTTTGGAGGAAGGGCTAACCCTTCTCCCGGAAAGCTTTATATTCCATTCCTCTTCTGTGTTTTCATATTCTCAATCATATTTATATTCATTTTTGCAGTGACTTCATTTTCCAACTACATATATTTGTAGATCTGCACTTATACACTTGTATTTTCATGAAACCCCCTGTGGGTGATCTTTATTGTGTATAAAGAGGAAAGGAATCACATTTTCTTAGCCATTGGATGTTGGTTCATTTTATATATGATATTTTATGTTAATCTCTATATAAACCCTAATGAAAATAACGTTGATCTTGATTCGGTATTTTCTGCATGTTCTAAGCTATGGGGTTTAAGCTCATTTGAGGCATATAGAAATAGGGAGATATGTTTATATGAGCTAGAGTCATTTTTTTCACCTAAAATTCTGCATGTGAGCTGCATATCATGTCTACTAAGGGTTATAAGTCCCATTTCTCACTTTTATATCATTATTTTCTAGAGACAGTTGTTTTGTGCTTACATGTTGCTGCCAATTCCAGCTAGTTCACTGTGGGAGATCTGAATAACCTACTTAGGGTTATTTCTTTGAGCTTAAATTCTGCAAGGAGTTTGAAATATATATTTTCTAAGGCATTCCAGAAGTGGGAGGACTTATTTTCACATCTACTTCCTTATACAGCGTCCCTAAGGAGCTTGCTGCAA
Organism: Pinus albicaulis; assembly: GCA_034641835.2. Lineage (NCBI taxonomy): Eukaryota > Viridiplantae > Streptophyta > Pinopsida > Pinales > Pinaceae > Pinus > Pinus albicaulis. The sequence continues at coordinate 1,165,045,399 of CM076578.1, read as the reverse complement.
CAATTCCTGAATAGGAAAGTCACATATTTGTATATAGAGACTGCAAAAGGCCAGGTAGCCTTTGGTTCTCTCCCTTATTAGGAAGGAGACATAACTAGTAAATTTCTCAGCAGTCCATATCTGGCACAAACTTGTGATATTTCTGAAAAAGGAATATTACAGTGTCTAAACCTTTGATACCATAACATAGTCTTTTCTCCATAGACCGCTAGGCTTTCTGCTCCACTTTAGGGAATCACAGAACTGTTGCACCCATTAATAATTGTGCTACCTTGAAGCTTGTACAGAGTTCCAATCTAAACTCCCCGCATTAATACCAGTGCTCCCTAAACCATCTTGCAGGTATCTTTCTCGAACACTGTTTTTACACCTGCATCATCCATCTTGCTTACATAAATAAAATTTCTTGCCAATGAAGGAATATGAAAAACACCAAGAAGTGTTCTAATCCTTCCACCTTTCAGCTTCAACTTTAATTTCCCACGTCTGAAGATTCTAGCCTTCCTATCATCCCCTAAGAAGACATCACCACCATCATACTTCTCATACTCGCAGAACCACTGCCTATGGGGAGTGAAGTGAAAGGATGCACCGGAGTCAATCAACCATGCCTCATGATCTACATGTGTATTTGATGAAGAAGCCAAATAGAAATCCCCACCTTCATCTGAGGTGGATTTTTCCTCTGGATAAGGAGCATCATCATATCCCTTTCCTTTCTCAAGAGCTTTAGATCTGCAATCCTTTTTGTAGTGCCCTTCCTTTCCACATTTTCAGCACACCTTTACAAACTTTCCTGGAGATTTAGATCTCCCTCTAGATTTATATCTCCCACTCGAAACCTTTTTCTTGTTTATGTTATGGGACCTTCCTCATACAAATAAGGCATCTCCATTATGGACCTCCATATTTCTCCGTCTCATTTCCTCCGACAGCAAGGTTGAGACAATGTCATTAAAATTCAAGGTAGTTGTATTGCTACCTATTGTAATAACCAGACTGTCCCACGAATCTGGTAGAGAACATAAGAAACTGATGCACTTATCTTCATCTGAGATTTTAATACCAACAGATGATAGCTGGCTTACCACAGTATTGAATTCGTTCAGATGCTTTGTCACCGAGTCTCCATCCTTCATCCACACGTTATACATATTTTTCCGCAGGAACAATTTATTCACTAGAGACTTAGATTGGTACAAAGTCCCAAGTTTGTCCCACATTATTTGTCGTAGCTTCCCCAGATACATTAAACAATACCGAATCTAAGACACACAACCGTATTGTGTTCTTTTCCATCTGATTCAACTTCTTCCAGTCTTCATCTGACATTGATGTTGGTTTAGTACCTAGATCTACCCTGATCCATTGATCTTTATCCACCAGCAGATCCTCCATCTTGAGCTTCCACAACTCAAAACTCTGACCATTAAATTTCTCAATCTCTATCTTTCCACTGCTCGCCATCTTCTTTCACCACAAGAATCAATCCCATAGATCTCCCACTGAACAGGGTCTACCACAAGCCCGAGAAAAAAACCCCTCAGTAGCAAAGACATCCCCTTGAAGCCGAAATAGCTTCAATACAAAATGTAGGTTTTAACCATGTACAGATATTATTTACAAAAAAATCTTAAAAACAGAAAATAAATAATAGTGAGAACGTAAAAGATAAAACAGATATTTTCCCCTGGATTGGACGACGAGCTTGGTTTTTCATTATATTCCTTTGAGTGTTACAACACATATATATACATGTCAAAGCATACATAAACCCCAATCCATTAACCCTGGATTAGAACATAACCGTAGTTCTCTTGATCAGATCTACAAAATACCAGGGGTTCAAAACCATCATGCCCCAAAACCATGACCAAACCCATGCACAAAACCATGGGCGAGTCCGCCCACCAAAAAATAGCGTCCAAAAAAATTTTCCCAGGGCCCTGCCCTGAACCCTAAACAAGGGAGGATATCATCCCCCCTATGACCCCTCTGTTGCGCCCGATGCAATGTATAGAGACGGCTGTTGCCCCCCCTATGACACTCCCTCCCCCCTCCCCCCCCCCCCCGCCCCCCCACGTGAAACTAATCATGGAAAGAATATAACACATATCAAACAAACTTGAGTAGTATACCACTTACCATAAATGGTAATGGTCGCGTCTAACTCAAGTAGCCAACACCTGACCAGATGGGTGGGAAAAAATACCATCAAGCCTAGCTTGTGTGTAGGATGCCAGCTAAGGTATGCTATATCAAGACCAAGAGAATCAATAGGAAGGATAAGACTTACCGTGGAAGGTAAGGATCACATACTATCCTATTACTCAAAAATAAGTAATATATGACATACCATGCAAGGCAAGGATCACAAACTATCCTATTGTCTAGAGTTCCCTCAACCCCGAGAGCTCTCAGGATCAATTCCTCTCCCTGCGAGCTAAAATAGGGGGGAAGGGCATAGCTCAGTGTTCTCAATCAGCCATAAACCTTACACAACAGTTTCACATACATCAGTCCAAGCTTCTCTCTAAATAACAAGAACTTCACCGTCAACAAAGCCTTGGTGAGTATATCCACTATCTGCTCATCAATCGAAATGTGATGAATTATCTCATGGGCCTCTAAATTAGACATAACTTAAGGCCCATATAACCTTTATTAGGAACATAAAATATATATTAAATCTATCCTTCTACACTTAATAATTTTTTTTTAAGCTTTAATATGTTCTTAGGGAGGTTTAGAGATAATTGCATATTTGTGCCTGATATTATTTACTTTTGAAGGATATTGTGAGAATATTGGGAAGAGTATGAATATTTGGAGAAGGAGATAATTTAAGGACTTTCTCCCTACTACAGGAGGATTAATATTGTAAAATAAATTAACAAAATATCACGAAATTGTTGAGAAATTTTGGAGATATTCTGGAACGGTCCTGATGATTGAGAAAATCTAGGAATTTGTTCCTTGTCATTTACTGCGAACTCCTAGTGTTGGGAACCAGATCCACTATTTGAGGGATATTGGAGGGGAAATATTCCTCCTTTCAAGGTTAATTCTTCCTCATCATTTCGTATAATTACCAATTCGAATTGGCCTCTAGGGGCATGTATTTTTTAGTCTTATTGTGGAGAAAATTTGTTGTTTAGCAGCTCCAGTTTATTTTCTTGCAGTGATGTACTTGGACTGATTCAATAATGAATATTGGTGCCAGTTTTAGATTATAATGTTTGTCTTGTTCCACAAGACTTTGATTACTCCTTGGGCTTGGTCATCCCAGGAGCCTTAGATCCCTCTTGCACAATTTATTTGTGTTCTTTCCACTTCTTATTCACATGCATCTCTCATTTCTGTTTTTCATATTTTTGTATTTAGTATAGTTTCTTGCCATGTTGTAGGATTGAGTTAAATGATTGAAATGAGTTCTTTTGCAAGTATTTTACATATTCAAAAGCATTATTAATCCTCGGAATGACTTTTTAAGGTCATCTTAATCACTAGATACTTGGATTTAGTTACCAGTTCATGAATATAAGATTTCTGGAAATGCCTTGTAGCGAAATAGTACTAAATTTATGATATTTTTTAGAATGGGTTAATGAGATTAATTTGAATTGATTCCACTTTTATTATTTCATAGTAATGTTAAAGTTAATAAAAAAATTTACCCCAATTCATTTTCAGTTTATTTGATTAGGCATTTGATAGATTAACTAGCCCACTAGTTCTTGAATTTCCATATTTTAGAATACTAATTTTATGTTATTTTTTAGCACATGTGAACAAGGGTGTTTTGGAGTGATTCCACTTTGAATGGAGACCCAAGGCATCCTTATTACTAAAATCATTTGTCCCATACCATTTTTATTTGATTTACTTGGTCATTCGGTGAGTTATATCCAAAATAGAACATCTTGTAGAAAAAACAGAGTTTCATGTAGCACTTTTGTAGCATGTGTAAACTCGACCATATTTGCTCCCAAAGGTTTTTTTTTGTCTCTTAGGCTTGAATCATGACCCCTAGGATCTAAATACATTCTTGAGGAATAATAAACACCACTTAGTACATTCATTTTCACAAATTATATTAGGCCTTTTTATTTGAATTCATGCTCTTAGGATTTCAATTACAAATTGGTGTTCTTTCCTAGGATTAATTTCTTTTCAAAGAAAAAATTCCATTTCTGCAATTATTTTAGGCTTTGATTTCATGAAATTCACTCCATTACATCATATCAACAAAATAATGACAAATTGTATGATGCACATATAGTGTTGATACCTTTTAAGTTTATACGAACACCGGGTTGATAATTAAAGTCGGTAGCCTTAGTAGTTGTAGCATTCTTGTTGCAATAATGAGGCTCATCAATTTTTGGTGCCGTTTTCGGGGAGGTGTAAAAGTATGGATTTTTTTCTTCCCTAATTGATTAATTTATTTTATTTCTGCAAAAAAAAAAAAAATTGCATTAGGCATTTTTCATTTCAAAACAAAAAATTGCATTGCATTAGCATTCTTATTCAAAAAAATATTTAAAAATACTTCTCCAACACCAACCCCCATTTTATCACGTGGGAGGTGTAAAATTATGCATTTTTTTCTTCCCTAATTGATTCATTGCTTTTATTTCTTCAAAAAAACAAAAAAATTTGCATTAGGCATTTTCCATTTCAAAACAGAAAATTGCATTGCATTAGCATTATTATTAAAAAAATATTTAAAAATAATTCTCCAACACCAACCCCCATTTGATCACGTGGTGCAGTAAGAGCCACATCACCATCCACTTTTTCAGGTAGAAGAAGAAGAGGTGGCAGAAAATGTAGAAGAAATGGATCGAGATGACGACGATGAAGAAGATCTTCTTGGATTTCCCATTCAAGATATTTATGTCAGTGTGCATATGAAGAACATCCCTCCATCTTTCCTTCCCAACTTTCATGGTATGAGGTTAGAGGATCTAGAAACCTTTCTCTTTGAATTTGAAATGCTTTTTAAATCTTATAGCTACTTACCACACACTCAAAAATTGAGATTGTTTCCTGAAACATTGAAGCATAGAGCCCTTAAATGGTTTATGAGTTTAGGTACTAATTCAATAACATCATGGAATGATATGAAAAATATATTTCTAGAAAAATATAAATATAATGGTCTTAAAGAAGAAATATTTAGAATGAATCAAACATAAGATGAGAGCATTGAAGACCTAATAGAGAGGTCCATGTATAATGTTAAGAGGGAAAAATTACATCATTTAGGATTTGGCACACTAAAAACCCTCTTACTTAGAACAATTAGGGATGAGTGGATTGATCTCCTTGATCTCATGATTAAAGGAGATGTATACCAATTATCATTTGAAGAAATTTGTGAAACATTCAAGTGCATATCAAGAGGAAGGGCAAGAGTAAGTAAATCAGCATCAACATTGGTAAGTCAAGATGAACTCGGAAATTTTCTTAATAACTTTAAAACAGAAATTCTTAGTAATCTAAGTGAACAAGTAAAAATGTTAAGAATGAAAAATGAGCAAAAGGAAGATGTTTATATTAATTTTTTCCATGCAGAATCATATGCTACTAAATATTGTCCATCATTACCAAGGTTTAAGGAAGTTTACCAAGAAGGAAATGGAGTGAGTCAATCACCAAAGAAGCTATGTTATGTAGCTCCAAGAAGACCATGGCATCCTAGTCAACTTGATATTATGCAAGGACCTACTTCACAATTTCAATATCATTCACATCCATCTCAAAATAATTGGAACAAAATCCCTCTTGGGCAACCTTGGCCATATCAACCCAGAAACCAATATTTTCAACAAGGTTGGCAAGGACCTTATGGGAAAAATCCACAATATCCTCAATATCCTCCATACCCAACTCCATGCTATCCCTCCCATCCACCTCCACCACAACCACAACCTCAACCATATCCATATCATAGATCCACTCCCACTCAACTACCTATACCACCATTTCCAAACTCACACAATGAAGTATCTCAGCCCACTTACAATGTTGAGGTACAATATTACTAGTTCAAGAAATATATTGCAAAAAAGATATTTTCTTGATGTCATTGAAGGGAAAAATCCAAAAGAATAAGATTCAAGTGAGGAGATCAAAGAATCAAGGGTTGCACTTGATGAAGAGCAGACATCAGAATCAGATCTTGAGAAATTTCCCTCATGTTTACCATCATTTCCTCCATGTGTTCAAGAGAATAATCAGCAAAAAGAGGAAGATTTTAATTTCATGGTATAATAATACATGAAGAATGTTCCCAATGCGCAAGCAGACCAAGGGCATAAAAGCTATATTGAAATATGGTTCCAGGAAAACATTAAGTTGCAGCAACACACTCTTCTTCAACAATACTTGATATAATCTCAGTCAAATAATTTCATCTCTCATATTCAGGTACATGTCAAAGAATGTATTTCAAGTGTACACATTATTTTATCTGTCTTATTGATGTGCACATGGCTCCATTGGAAGTATTCCTATACTTGAAGGATATTTTGTTTTTTCAAGTAGAGTAGGATAGAAAAAATAAAAAAATGGAAAAAGAGAAAAACCGAAAAAGAATAAAATCTCAGGTGAAAACCTCTTTTGAGGCGCCTAAGATTGGCTGACTGATTGAAAACCTACATGAGGCAGTCAATGGGTTGGAAAAAAGAGAAAATAAGAAGATCCTAGGTGAAAACCTCCTTTGAGGTGCCTAGGCAGACCTACTAGTTGAAAACCTCATTGAGGCAGCTAGTAGGCCTAAAGAAAAAAAATTTAAAAGAGAAAAAATGAAAAGAAAAAATGTATTTTCTCCACGTATCTCTCTCTAATGAATGCAGGTGCTCTACAACCTTTACAAGCAGAAAATAAATAAATAAATAAATAAAAATTAAAAATTAAAAAAAATTAAAAAAAATCAAGGTGGCACCAAAAGAAAAAGTTGGTAAAAATCCTAGTCAAAGGAATTCAAACTTGGACTTCCTCCTCCTTCTCTCATATGCTCCAAAAGGATGAAGGTCATACCAATCCATCACTCTCATCCATTTCCAGCATCCACCCATCATTTTCAATATTTTCTCATTCATTTTCCTCGTTGTCCAAAAAAGTTGCAGTAAACCTTGTTTTTGCTACAGGAAACTCCTATATTTGAGTAGAATTTTTTTTGATTATATCTCAAACACAGTGCATCCATTTACCAATTTTTTTAATGGGGAGATGCATATATATGAGGGTAACATTCTCAAGAAATTTCAGCAATTTCTGGTGCACGGTTTGTGAAAATTCAACCTCGATCACCTACAACCATTTTTAATTTTTCTCGAGATTCGTGCATCCAATGGCCGATATTTTTTATGGGGAAGTGAATAAGGATGACGGTAAAATGATAAGAAAATTTTAGGTCAATCCATTCTTTCGTTTGAGAGTTATGGCTAAAACAAGCCTTCTACAAGGGGTTGTCCTGAACTGCTACAGGGCTCTTGTTATGATACAAGAAACCCTGTAACTACTATAGGAAACTTGTATGCGAGAAAATTAGCTCTGTCAAGGGCTTCTACACTTCAAAAAGAACATGAGAAGTTATTTTTTTCCTATACCTACCACTCCTAACCCTCACTTCACTCTATGCACAAGGATTCACTCTCTAAACCCTATATTTTTCCATTAGCAGCTAGATCAACTATACCTTTACATGGGAGCTATTCCCTCACCTCTCCATCACTAAACTCACTTCATAACTCCATGCACCATTCCCCTTCATCTCTAAGAAATATGAAGCCCCCAAGAAGCAGAGAAGAGACTGCTACAGGAAGTTGAAATGTTTCATGTAGCAAACTTGCACATGGCACAACAAGATCAAAATCTGAGGATGAGTTGATGGAAATGGCTTCAAAGGACTACCAACACTCCAAGGAGTAATTTCACCAACAGCAGCCACCTGTAAATCAGAGAGGCACCTACAAACATACAATGAAGGTATCAGTAAAGAATGCAAGCATCAAGTCAATCATCAACCTCAACACTCACATCATGAGCATCTCAGTAGCAACATTTAAGCCAGGGATGTGAAGAAGTAGCAAAAACAAAAAAAGAAACCATAGAAGACCTCCATATTCAAGGTTACCAGCAATAGGACCTCAATTAAATTATCACATGCAGCTTCGAGATCATTAGTAGAATCTTCAGAGCCACCAAAAGCAGCTTCAACAATCATATCAGTAGCCTCAATATCACCTGCAAAAACACATCAAGGATAAGGCTCAGGTATGCAACTCTCTAACCTCACCCTTCGAATCTATTCTATCTTCACAAAACATTAAAAGTGTGAGAATGAATTTTTTTTTATAGCCAAAATCAGTAGCAGAGCAACCTCGGCCTTATCTAGCAGTCAGCTTCACTTTTCCACCAAGACACACACACACATGTGGGAGAGCAACAAGACAAAAGTGAAGAGGAATTGAGAAAGTGGGTAGTAAGCATTTAGTTGTGATGGAAGACAAGGAGTGCCAAGGGGTAACCGAGGGCGAACTCAGTTAACAGAAAAATAACTCTGAGTTTATTTTTCATGCAATGAAAATAAAAAGAGAAAATTTTGAAAAAAGATAAAATTTGAAAAAGATAAAAAATAAAAGATGGACCTACCACCTCTTAGCTTGCAAATATTAGCTGCTATAGGCAAAATAGAACTGCTACGAGCACACAATTTTCTACAAGAAGTTGCTATAGATAAAATAGATTAGCTACAAGAAAGAAAAATTTGCTACAGAAAGCTAACAGAGGGATGCAAGAGAAATATTTTTGTACTAGGGTGTTGTACAATGATTAATTAATAACTAAAAGGTACAAAGAAACACAACAGAGATGCAAAGAATTTGCTACAGACAGTTTTGGGTTGCATAATGGTAAATTCTCAAAGGGTGAAAGGTATCCAAGCTAGTAGATTGGTTTCACATCATTCCTTTATTTTGATTTAGGTTATTCACCATCATTTCACCCTCTATAATAAGAATGTGCTATGTGTTAAGTGTTTTCAATTTTAGAATTTATGAGCAAAGAGAATTCGAGTTGCTAGTGAAGGGTGTTCATACAAATTTAAAGAATAGTATGATGTGTCATGGCCAAGAATCCAAAATTCACTCTTTCAATTGAAAATTGAGGTCACCACAAAAAAATTATTCATTTTCCAAAGTTACTTTAGGAAAATTTGTTTCCTGTAGCATCCCCTATTTTTCACTAGATTGCTTGTTTTTTTCTCTTGAGACAAGTTTTACAAAGGCTGGAAGGCAAAGGCATTGGGGGAATATTCAGGTGTGTTGTGAGAGGTATCAAGGACACATAAACTCCTATAAATTAAAAATTGAGTGGTACAAACAAGGCCCTGACTTTGCACATAAAATTCACAGAATTCATAGTCTGCAAATATGGGGGGGAGGATTTAACAGGAGAAAACCCATCAACATAGAGATAATCCATCATCATCTTAAAGTGCTTACCATTTTCTAAAATCAGAAGAAACCTAAACCTTCATTAGAAGTTCAATGGGAAACTAAGATGGGGGAAGAAATGCTAATAGAAGAGTAGCAAGAAGATCAGCACGAGGAGCATGACATGGACCAATAAACAGAGAATGAAATAGGCCAGCATATATGAAGAACCATAAGGCAAGGAGGATGAATAGGTTGCTCAGAGGATGAGCAACAGTTTCAGTAGGAGGGTATGATGGGCCTCTAAATTAGACATAAAATAAGGCTCATATAACATTTCTTATACAAATAAAATATATATTAAATCTCTCCTTCTACACTTAATAATTTTTTTTTAAGCTTTAATATTTTCTTAGGAAGGTTTAGAGGTAATTGCATATTTGTGACTAATATTATTTATTTTTGAAGGATATTGTGATAATATTGAGCAGATTATGAAGATTTGGAGAAGGAGATAATTTAGGGACTTGCTCCCTACTATAGGAGGATCGAGATTAGAAAATAAATGAACAAAATATCATGAAATTATTGAGAAATTATCAAGAGATTCTGGAACTTCGATGATTGAGAAAATCTAGGAATGTGTTCCCTGTCATTTACTGCAAACTCCTAGTATTGGGAACCAGATCCACTATTTGAGGGATTTTGGAGGGGAAAGATTCAAAATTTTAAGAGGAATGCTTCCTAGTCATTTTTTATAAGTACCAATTCGAATTTTCCTCTAGGGGAATGTATTGTTTAGTCTTATCGTGGAGAAAACTTGTTGTTTAGCAGCTCCACTTTCTTTTCTTGCAGGGATGTACTTGGATTGATTCAATAATGAATATTGGTGTCATTTTTAGCTTCTAAGACTTGGTTTCTTCCACAAGACTCCGATTCCTCCTTGGGCTTGGCCATCCTAGGAGCCTCAGAGCCCTCTTGCACAATTTTTTTGTGTTCTTTCCACTTCTTATTCACATGCATCTCTCATTTCTGTTTTGCATATTTTCGTATATATTATTGTTTCTTTTCTTGCTATAGGATTGAGTTAAATGATTGAAGTGAGTTCTTTTGCAAGTTTTTTATAGATTCAAAAGAATTATTCATCCCTAGAATAACTTTGGAGTGTCATCTTAATCACTAATCTACTTGGATTTGGTTACTAGTTCACGAATATAAGATTTATGGAAATGCCTTGTAGCGAAATAGTAGTAAAATTATGCTATTTTGTAGAATGGGTTAATAAGCTTCATTTGACTTTATTCTACTTGTATTACGTCATAATAATGTTAAATTTAATAACAAAATTTACCCTATTGCATTTTCACTTGATTAGATTAGGCATTTGATAGATTAACTATCTCACTAGTTCTTGAATTTCCAGATTTGAGAGTATTAATTTTTTGTTATTTTTAGCACGTGTGAACAGGGATATTTTGGAGTGATTCCACTTAGAATGGAGACCTAATACATCCTAATTAGTAACAAAAATTTTCCCATACCATTTTCACTTGATTTACTTGGTCATTTGGTGAGTTATCTCCAAAACAAAACATCATGTAGCAAAAACAGAGTTTCTTGTAGCACTCTTGTAGCATGTGTAAATTCGACCATCTTTGCTCCCAAAGGTTGGTTTTTGTCTCGTAGGCTTGAATCATGACCCATATGATCTAAATACATGATTGAGGAATAATAAACACCGCCTAGGACATTCATTTTCACAGATTAGATTAGGTATTTTTATTTGAATTCATGCTCTTAGGATTTCAATTACAAATTGTTGTTATTTCCTAGGATTAATTTCTTTTCAAAGAAACACTTCAATTTTTGCAATTATTTTAGGCTTTGATTTCATTACTTTCACTCCATTACATCATATCAACAAAATAAGGACACATTTTATGTTGCACATATAGTGTTGATACCTCTTAAGTTTGTACGAACCCCAGGTTGATAATTGAAGTTGGTAGCCTCAGTAGTTGCAACATTATTGTTGCAATATTGAGGCTCATCACTTTTTGACGTCATTTCCGGGGAGGTGTCAAAGTATGCATTGTTTTCTTCCCTAATTGATTCATTTCTTTTATTTTTGCAAAAAAAACAAAAAAAATTGCATTAGGCATATTTCATTTCAAAAGAGAAAATTTCATTGCATTAGCATTCTTATTCAAAAAAATATTTAAAAATACTTCTCCAACACCAACTCCCCCATTTGATCATGTGGTGCAGTAATAACCACAACACCATCCACTTTTTGAGGTAGAAGAAGAAGAGGTGGCAGAAAAGGTAGAAGAAATGGATCGAGATGACAACAATGAAGAAGATCGTCTTGGATTCCCATTCAAGATACCGATGCCAGTGTGCATATGAAGAACATCCCTCCATATTTCCTTCCCAACTTCCATGGTACGAGGTTAGAGGATCCTCAACCCTTTCTCTTTTAATTTGAAATACTTTGTAGTTACTATGGCTACTTATCATACACTCAAAAATTGAGATTATTTACTGCAACATTAAAGGATAGAGCTCTTAAATGGTTCATCATTTTAGGTACTAATTCAATAACAACATGGAATGATGTGAAAAAAGATATTGCTAGAAAAATATAAATATCATGATCTTAAAGAATGAATCTTTATAATGAATAAAAAACAATATGAGAGCCTTGAAGACCTAATAGCGAGGTTCATGTATAATGTTAAGAGGGAAAAATTACATCATTTAGGATTTGACACACTAAAAACACTCTTACTTAGAACAATTATGGATGAGTGGATTGATCTCCTTGATCTCATAAGTAAAGGATATGTATACCAATTATCATTTGAAGAAATTTGTGAAACATGCAAGTGCATATTAAGAGTAAGGGAAAGAGTAAGTAAATTCAGCATCAACATTTGTAAGTCAATATGAACTTGGAAATTTTCTTGATAACTTTAAAATAGAAATTCTTAGCAATCTACGTGAACAAGTATAAATTTTAAGAATTCAAAATGAGAAAAAGGAAGATGTTGATATTTGTGGTATCCATGCATAATCATATGCTACTAAAAATTGTCTATCATTACCAAGGTTTAAGGAATTTTACCAAGAAGACAATTGAGTAATTCAATCACCAAAGAAGCTATGTTATGTAGCTCCAAGAATACCATGGAAACCTAGCCAACTTGATATGATGCAAGGACCTACTTCACAATTTCAAGTTTATTCACATCCATCTCAAAATAATTGGAACACACTCCCTCCTGGGAAACCTTGGTCATGTCAACCCCAAAACCAATCTTGGCAACAAGGTTGGCAAGGATCTTATGGGAAAAATCCACAATATCCTACATACCCAACTCCATGCTATCCTTCCCATCCACCTCCACGACAACCACAACCTCAACCACATCCATCTCATAGATCTACTCCCACTCAATGAAGTATCACATCCCACTTAAATGATGAGGTACAATAATACCAAACATATCCTCTTGTTATAAATGGTATTCATCTTATTTCAAGAAATATATTTCAAAAAATATATTTGTTTGATGTCATTAAAGGACAACATCCAGAAGAATAAGATTCAAATGAGGAGACCAAAGAATCACGGGCTGCACTTGATGAAGAGAAGACATCATAATTAGATATTGAGAACTTTACTTCATGCTTACCATCATTTCCTCCATGTGTTCAAGAGAATAATCAGAAAAAATAGGAAGATTTGAATTTCATGGTAGAATAAGACATGAAGAATGTTCCCAATGAGCAAGAAAACCAAGGGCATTAAAGCTATATTGAAATATGGTTCCAGACAATCATTAAGTTGCAGCAACACACTCTTCATTAACAGTACTTGATACAATCTCAGTCAAAGCAATTCATATTTCATATTTAGGTACATGTCAAAGCATGTATTTCAAGTGTACACAGTATTTTATCTGTCATATTGATGTGCACATGGCTCCATTGGAAGTATTCCTATACTTGAAAGAGATTTTGTTTTTTCATGTAGTGTAGGATATAAAAAATTAAAAAATGGAAAAAGAGAAAAAAGGAAAAATAATAAAATCTCAGGTGAAAACATATTTTGAGGCGCCTAAGATTGGCTCACTGATTGAAAACCTCAATGACGCAGTTAATGGGTTGGAAAAAAAGATAAAATAAGAAGATCCTAGGTGAAAACCTCCTTTTAGGCGCCTAGGCAGACCTACTAGTTGAAAACCTCATTGAGAGAGCTAGTAGGCCTAAAGAAAAAAGATAAAATAAGTGAAAAAATTAAAATAAAAAATGTTTTTTTATCTATGTGTCTCTCTCTAATGAATGCAGGTGCTCTCCAACCTTTGCAAGCATAAAAAAATAAAGTTGGCACCAAAAGAAAATTAAATGGTCAAAACCCTAGTCAAAGGAAGTCAAACTTTGACTTCCTCCTCCTTTTCTCATATGCTCCAAAATAATTATTCATCCTCAGAATAACTTTGGAAGGTCGTCTTAATCAGTAAGCTACTTGGATTTGGTTACTAGTTTACGAATATAAGATTTCTGGAAATGCCTTGTAGTGAAATAGTAGTAAATTTCTGTTATTTTTAGAATGGGTTAATGAGCTTCATTTTACTTTATTCCACTTGGATTATGTCATAATAAAGTTAGATTTAATAATAAAATTTACCCCATTTCATTTTCACTTGATTAGATTAGGAATTTGATAGATTAACTAGTTCACTAGTTCTTGAATTTCAATATTTTATAGTATTTTTTTGTTATTTTTTAACTCATGTGAATAGGGGTATTTTGGAGTTATTCCACTTGGAATGGAGAACTAATACATCCTAATTACTAAAAAAAATCCATTTTCGTTTGATGTACTTGGTCATTCGATGAGTTATCTCTAAAACAGAACATCCTATAGCAAAAACAGAGTTGCTTGTATAACTCTTGTAGCATGTGTAAACTCGACCAGATTTGCTCCTAAAGGTTTGTTTTTGTCTCTTAGGCTTGAATAATGACCCCTAGGATCTAAATAAATTATTTAGTAATAATAAACACCATTTATGACATTCATTTTCACAAATTAGATTAGGCCTTTTTATTTGAATTCATGCTCTTAGGATTTCAATTACAAATTGTTGTTCTTTCCTAGGATTAATTTCTTTTCAAAGCAACACTTCCATTTCTGCAATTAGTTTAGGCTTTGATTTCATGACATTCAATCCATTACATCATATCAACAAAATAAGGACACATTGTATATTGCACATATAGTGTCGATACCTCTTAATTTTGTACGAACCCCAGGTTGATAATTAAAGTTGCTAGTATCAGTAGTTGCAACATTCTTGTTGCAATATTGAGGCTCATCAATATCACCACTCCTCTCTACACCATATCTCAAATATATTGATACTTGATATCAATATTCTTGGACTTCTCGTGGAACATTGGATTCTCTGCTAATCAGATCCTACTCTTGTTATCACAATATATCATTTTCATTTCCAACACCTGCTTCCTCAACCAAACTACTTCATAGCTAGCCATGCTAGCAAAAATATACTTTGCCTTTGTCATAATCAAATATATATACTTATGCTTCCTAATCAAATATATATAAATATGCTTCCTTTTCATCTAAGATACCAAACTAAATCAACACCCTGATGTGCTCTTCCTATCAATAACATTTCCAACTCAATAAACATCAGTGTATATATGTAGTCTTACATTTCTAACAGTATTTATTAGACCAAGATTTATCATCCCATGAAAATATATTATCACATGCTTCAAAGCAACCCAGTTTTCATGAATAGGTTCATTCATAATTGACTCAAAGTGTTAACTGCAAAACATATGTTCATATGGGTGATCACTAGGAAGATTAATGCCCCAATCAACTATTGATACTTAGAGGGATTTACCAAATCAATTCCAGCAGCATATCCACATAACTTCTTGAAATTCATCTCCATTGATGTGGTCAGGGACTTGTATTCTTCCATTCCAAATCTTTCCAATAGTTTCACGACATATTTTCCTTGATAAAGTAAAATATCATTGGGTATTTGTAACACTTCTAATCCCAAGAAGTTGTGCATCAAACCAATATCCTTCATTTCAAACTCAAGGGTCGACTTCCTCTTACACTCGAGCATCAAGAGTTCACTACATATCAAGAATAAATCATCAACATAAAAAACAAAATTCAAAGGCATACCTTGGACAACTTTGAAGTAGAGGTTTGGGTCAGCCTTGTAGAAATTATATAACTTATGTGTTATATGTCCAAGATTCTCCTGATCTCACACTATTTTAAGTTCATGCAAAATACAGAATCTATTCCACCATTGATCATTTGTGGAAATTAAATCAAGATTGCAATGCACACATGAAACAATAAAAATTCACACACATTAACACAGTTGTTTAATGGGAAAGCCTGAAGCTGAAAACCCCAACTATCTGTATATAATATATGTCATAGATATCATGTAACAATCCTCATACAATGCTAATCATATCAAGCTCTCACTACAATACAATCGCTACACACTAATCAGGCCCAATCTTGCAAATCCATGCACCAATATTTGCCACCTGCTAGCCTGCCTCTACTGCGCAATCCCTGCTAAAGAATGGCTCTGAATAAACTCGAATTTATCTAGCCTTTCTCATAAAATCCTCATTGGCATCTCCACTGAGTGTTGGATGCAATCAATGCATCACTATAGTCACAACTGATAGTCACACTTGCTCTTTCACCTATCTCTCCACTGGTCTCCACTGAAACTGCCATGCACTGTAGTTAATTGATGTATTCTTCAGTTGATTAATGAGTTATTATTTTTGAATTAATTAACTAATTAATTCACTCCACTCTCACTAGTGTATCAATCAGTTAGACTAGATACAACTAGCTCAACTGAGTCTAACTGAGTTAAACTAAATAAAACTCCACCAACTACTTCTCCAACTCCACCAAACTCTGTCACATGAGTTCTAACTGAAGTCCTCCATGCAATAGCTCCAGTAAACCCTCAGGAATAGTGTAATTCCTTCTGTCAGCTGATGTGCCACATCTGTGCACTTAACTGAAGTGCTCCAAGAGAATAAAATAATGTTAAGAGTCCAAATATTATTAAGAGCTAATAATATTCGACATATGTATTTTTAGATTGGCAGTCTAAAAATAGACTCTACCCAATATGTCTAAAAATATAAGTCCATCTATTTTTCCAACTTGACCAGCCATCCACAAATAGCATCTTGCAACTCATAGAATATGATCGACATGTCTAAAAATAGACTTTGCGTCAAAAATAGCCTACGGACCCACTTAGTGAAGGCGACTCTTTTCACTAAGCTCATCATCTTGTTGAATCTCAACACTCCCTCTCAACAAGATAGGGATTATCTGCCACCCCGATCCTATCTCTATGGTATTCGAATTTTCTCTTGGTGAGCGCCTTCGTCAGGATATTTGCATCCTGATCCTCCGTAGGAATGTAAGAAATCAACATGATCTTCCACTACATATAATCTCTGATACTGAATGTCAATATGTTTAGATCTATCATGAAATATTGGATTAACCGAGAGTTTAATGAAACTCTAATTATCACAATATATCACAGTAGGATCTAAATGAGAACCGAACAAACCGACCAGGATCTTCCTCATCTATATAGCCTCGCATGGAGCCAAACTTGCTGCCATGTACTTGGCCTATGCTAAAATAAGTGCCATGGATCTTTGTTTCCTGCTGTACCAAGAAAATGATGTAGATCCGATACTGAAAATCCCTCCAGATGTGATCTTTCTGTCCATTGGGCTTCCTGCCCAATCTACATCCGTGAAGCCATGCAGCTTCAACTCATCCAACTGTCTGTACCACAATCCATACCTAGATGTGCCCCTGAGATACCTCAGGACATGCTTGCCTGCCTTCCAAAAGAGCTTGGTAGGCTTCACCATCGCTTGTGAAAGTTGGTTCACAGCATAGCATATGTCCGGTCGTGTATTGACTAAATACATGAGCGAACCAACCAACTATCGATAGACAGTGGCATCCACTACCTTTGCTGATGTAGCATCCTCTTTCCTCCAACCACTAGGAAGAGGAGTGTCGATAGGCTTGCAGCCTTTCATGTGAAACTTCTCCAATATCTCCCGGGCATACTTTCCTTGAGACACAAACTGTTCACCTTTCCGCTGCCAAATTTCCAATCCTAGGAAATAATGAAGGAGGCCCAAGTCCTTCATATCGAACTCCTTTGAAAGATCTGCCTTGCATGAGTGTATCAACAGTTCATCACCTGTTATTATTAAATCATCTACATAAATCACAATGATCAAAAGCTTACCCTCCACCACAATCTGGTATAGGTTTGGATCCGCCTCACTCTTGGTGAAACCAAGTCCGGTGAAATAATTGTCTATCCGTGTGTACCAAGCACGAGGTGCTTGTTTCAACCCATAAAACGCTCTTTTGAGCCTGCACACATGCGACTCGCTGCTGAAGATTTCGAATCCTTCACGCTGCTCAATGTACACCTCCTCCTTAATGATTTTTTTGAGGAACGCAGTCTTCACATCCATCTGATGAATGTGCCAACCCATCTGTGCTAAGAGAGCAAGGATGGTTCGTATGGAAGAATACCTTGCGACAGGTGAAAAGGTTTCTTCATAGTCGATCCCCTCAATCTGTGAGAAGCCCCAGCAACAAATCTTTCCTTAAACTTATTGACGCTCCCATCAGCAGCTTGCTTCACTTTATAGATCCATCTCGAACCTACCACTGATTTCCCTTCCAACCTTGGGAAAATCTCCCATGCACTATTTCTGAAAATCGAATCATACTCTTCCACCATGGAATCTACCCATGCGGGATCCTCCATAGTTTCCTCAAAAGAGGATAGCTCTGTCATGATACACTTGCTCATCAGAGCCATGTATCTAGTAAATCGGTCAGGTGATTGTTTATGTCTGCGCTGTGATGAAGGAGCTCCTACATTCTACGCTGCATCAAGATTCAGTCGCTCAGCTTCTGTAGTGTGCTTCCGCCCTCTGATGTTTGGTGCTGCATGAGTGGTTTCTTCCACTCCATGAATCTCCTTCTATGGCTGATCCACATCCAAAGGCTCATCTTTGGGAACAATAAGTTCCTCTTCCGCATGCAAGTGTAGCTCCCTCTCAAGCGATAACTTCATGGCTTTCACCTCATTGAATTTTATATCCCGTCACATGACAGTCATCCGACTGTCTGGAAAATACACACGATAATTGTGGGGTGTTTCTGTGTATCCCACAAATATCCCAACCTCTGTGGCGGCTCCAGCTTCTTCCTGGCATCCTTCGTCACATGAATGTAAACAGGTGAGCCAAAAATCTTCAAATGAGAAATATTAGGCTTCTTACCATAAAACGCCTCTTCAAGTGTACTCATGCCAAGTACTCTATGAGGACAATGGTTTTGCACATAAATCGCAGTTTTGCATGCCTCAGCCCATAAGTGTATGGGAAGGCCCCGATCATGCAACATCGCCCGTGCAGCACCCACGATCGTTATGTTCTTTCTCTCTACGACCCCATTTTGTTGTGGGTTATGAGGTGCTATGAGTTCTCTTCGAATTCCTTCTTTGCTACAGAAGTATTTAAATTCACCAGAGATGTACTCACCACCATGATCGCACCTTAGAGCTTTCACCTGCTTCCCCGACTCTTTCTCAACCAGCGCCTTGAACTCATAGAACTTTGAGTATGTCTTGCTCTTCTTCTGCATGAAGAAGATCCAGCACTTACGATAAAATTCATCAACAAATATCACATAATACCTGTGCTTTGTTGTTGAAACAACTGAGAAAGGTCCACACACGTCTATGTAATTTCTCTCAAGGATCGTCGAGGTGTGACTATCCTTCTCATGAAAAGTAGTCTTCACAAATTTTCCCAAATTACATCCCTTACACTGATCTGACTGCGCAAGTGTACCTTTGGGAAGCCCGGTAGAAATCTGCTGCAAAATTTTCAAAGCGCCATGGTGAAGATGGCCCAATCTCCTGTGCCACAATTCACCCTCATCCCGGCTCACCACTCCTTCTGCTTTGCCTGCCATTGTTGTGCAGCCATCTACCTGCAATCGATAAATATTCTTAACTCGAATCCCTATCCTCCTGGTTTGACCAGTTGTTTTATGTCAAAGGAAGGCTTTTCCCTCGCTAAAAAAAACATCATAACCCTTGTCTTCAACATCGCCACGGAGACCAGATTCTTCTTCAATCCTGGAACATGCATGAAATCCTTCAAGATGAAAGGTTTACCGAACTCCCTCTCAAAGGAAATGGTCTCGATACCAGTCGCACTGTATCTACCATCATCGCCCATCTCGATGTGCACTCCAAGATCCTTTTCCTCCAAATCACTAAACAAATCTTTGTCTCCGGTCATATGGAAAGATGCACCACTGTCAAGAAACCACACTGATCCCATCACTCTTGAAACCAAGCATGCGATCAAAGAAAAATATTGCTCAAACTGCGAGGCTAAGGCCTCTCCAACTGCAGATCTAGCAGCCTTCTTATTCTTCTTCTTCTGTGGAAAATTAGTGGAAAAATGCCCATGCTGGTGACAGTAAAAACACTTCACCTTGGACAAATCCTGCTTCTTTCCTTTAGCACCGGATTGAGAAGGATTTTTATTCCCCTTCCCTTTCCTTGCTTTGGCAGCCAAAGCGCAATTTTCTTCATCTTCATTCTTCGATGAAGATCCATCCCTGGTACCCCGCCTTATCTTCTCCTGCACAAGATCCAACCAAAGTCGCTCCCATACCGGCAGTTTCTCCCGTCCATTGACAGAGTCTTCGTAGCTATGCCAAATATTTGGAAGCCCAAGGAGAGCCAAGCTCACCAAGTCTTCTTCATCAACAGTAACCCCCACACTTCCCAGCTCATCCTTGCAGTGGAAAAACTTCGTGAGTTATTTCGGAATATTGTCTCCTTTCTCCATTTTTATTTTTCTGAGCTTGTCTTTAAGCACCAACTTCCTCTGGTCACTTTTTCTTTGGAACAAATATGTCAAATCCT
The DNA here is from genome assembly GCA_034641835.2 of Pinus albicaulis. Classification (NCBI taxonomy): domain Eukaryota; kingdom Viridiplantae; phylum Streptophyta; class Pinopsida; order Pinales; family Pinaceae; genus Pinus; species Pinus albicaulis. The sequence continues at coordinate 1,165,024,851 of CM076578.1, read as the reverse complement.
TCCACATTAAGAATGGAGTGGATTTACCATGAAGGCTAGACACAATTTGGTCCTTCATACCTTCCAATAGAATCCTTCGACACTTTGCTACCTTCTTTTGCCATGCGTCAAGTGCGGCTGCATCACTAGAAGCAGGCTTCGGAATATCAACATCTATGAACTCCTTTAACCCATTATCATCCACCACAGCCTCATTCATGTCCTTCCATGCTATGTAATTTGAGTTTCCATCAAGGGCATACTCCAATCTCAATCCGTTTAAATACATTTAAATGAATGCTCAACTTCGACACCAAGAAAACACTGCAACAAATTCGAATTCCACCAGCACAAAACTCAACCGCTTCAATAATTGCAATCTCCCCCAATGATCAACTGCTCTGATACCATGTAGAAATTATATAAATTATGTGTTATATGTCCAATATTCTCCTGATATCACACTATTTTAACTTCATTCAAAATACAGAATCTATTCCACCATTGATCATTTGCAGAAATTAAATCAAGATTGCAATGCACACATGAAACAATAAAAATTCACACACATTAACACAGTTGTTTAATGGGAAAGCCTGAAGCTGAAAACCCCAACTATCTGTATATAATATATGTCATAAAGATCATGTAACAATCCTCATAAAAATCTGATCATATCAAGCTCTCACTACAATACAATCGCTACACACTAATCAGGCCTGATCTTGCAAATCCATGCACCAATCTTTGCCACCTGCTAGCCTGCCTCTACTGCGCAATCCCTGCTAAAGAATGGCTCTGAATGAACTCAAATTTCTCCAGCCTTTCTCACGCAATCCTCATTGGCATCTCCATAGAGTGTTGGATGCAATCAATGCATCACTATAGTCACAACTGATAGTCACACTTGCTCTTTCACCTATCTCTCCACTGGTATCCACTGAAACTGCCATGCACTTTAGTTAACTAATGTATTCTTCAGTTGATTAATGAGTTATTATTTGTGAATTAATTAACTAATTAATTCACTCCACTCTCACTAGTGTATCAATCAGTTAGACTAGATAAAACTAGCTCAACTGAGTCTAACTGAATTAAACTAAATACAACTCCACCAACTACTTCTCCAACTCCACCAAACTCTGTCACATGAGTTATAACTAAATTCCTCCATGCAATAGCTCCAGTAAACCGTCAGGAATAGCATAATTCCTTCTGTCAGCTGTTGTGCCACATCTTTTCACTTAACTGAAGTGCTCCAAGAGAATAATTTTAATGTTTAGAGTCCAAATATTATTAAGAGCTAATAATATTCGACATATCTATTTTTAGACTGGCAGTCTAAAAATAGACTCTGCCCAATATTTCTAAAAATATAATTCCATCTATTTTTCCAACTTGACCAACCATCCACAAATAGCATCCTGCTACTCATAGAATATGATCGACATGTCTAAAAATAGACTTTGCGCCAAAAATAGTCTGCGGGCCCACTTAGTGAAGGCAACTCTTTTCACTAAGCTCATCATCTTGTTGAATCTCAATAAGCCTTTCTTCTTGTGAATCCAATTCTCACTTAGTAACTATTAATGCGGGCATACCAATATTTGGGGGCTTTCTTCAAGCCATATAGAGATTCCTTCATCCTGAAAACATGAGTTTTCCTATCCTTCACTTAAAATCCCTAAGGTTTTTCAACATATACTTCTTCCTATAGTATGCCATGAAGAAATTTGGTCTTAACATCCATCTGTTGAAGGTTCCATCCTTGACTAGCAACAAGGGAAACAATATAGAATGAATAGTCATGTATTTGGAAACTAGTGAAAATATGTCATGACAGTATTATCTCTCTTTCTGAGAGAAACCTCTAGCCACGAACTATGATTTATACTTCTCAATTCTTCTGTAAGCTCCAAGCTTGATCTTATATAGACATTTCAATTTCACAACATATTTTCCTTTAGGTCTTGGAACAACATCCCATACATCATTATTCATAATAGACTCATATTCTTTGGTCATGGCATCCTTCCAAACTTTCTCTTTCACTTATTCTTAAAAAGTGGGAGGTTTAGCATGTATGATGGTGCTCATAGCTACATTGTATCCCTGGTACCAACAAGGCTTCTTTCTTTCTCTAAATGTTTCTCTAGTAGTGGCATGTCTCTTGGCATATTGTAATGTATCATGAATCCAAAGAGGCATCTTCCTTACAATGGGATCACTTGGAGGGGGATCCAATGGATCCATAGGTTCCCTGGGATCATCAACAACATCCTTCTCAAATTTTGACACAAAAGGACCTTCTATTAGGTCCATGTGATCATCCTTCTTCTCAATAGTAGGAGGCAAAGGAAGCTCCCTTTGATTTCCAAGTGAAACACCTTCATCAAATGTTACATCCTTGATAAACTCGATTTTCCTTTGACCATATATATATATTCTAAAGTCTTTATGATTTTCACAATATCCAACAAGATTACCTTTCTTTTCAGTGGCTTCCATCTTGTTCATTTTGTCCTTCGGCACATGAAAATACATGGGACAACCAAATATCCTTAGATGACCAATATTTGGCTTCACACTTGTAAACACTTCTTCGGTAATTTGGTTATCCAGGGCTTGATGAGGAACCTTTTTATGAACATAGACCCTTGTATTTGTAGCTTCTCCCCAAAGGAAATTTGGTATAGTTTGATCATGTAACATGGCTCAGGTAACTTCCATGATAAACATGTTATTTCTTTCATCCATGCTATTTTTCTTAGTATTAAATGGGACAATAGTCTATTTCTTGATTCCAACCTCCTTCCAAAGTCAACAAACTCATTTGATATATATTCTCCACCATTTTCGAACGTGAAAACTATTATTCTCTCCCCTTTTTTATTATCTATCAATGCCTTGAAGTCCTTGAACATGTCAAATGCTTCATCCTTATTCTTTAAATAAAATATCCATGTTTTCCTATAAAATTCATCCATAAATATAATATAATAGAGTTGTCCACCAAGGGAGTGCACAAGCATTGTTCCACATTAGTCATATTGTATGAGTTATCGAATATCATTAATCATATTTTTGCTATAGGGGAATGTTCCCCTTGTCTTCTTTCCACTAGCGCATCTCGAACATACACCATCATGATTGTATTGAACATCAGGCATCTTAGAAACCAACTTTCTTACTTTAGGTGGGGCTTCATAATCTATATGAGCCAACCTTCATTTCCATATCTCACTTTGATGATTGATATCATGAACCATATCTTGCAGTGGTATTTCATTAACTCTATAGAGTCCAATTCTAGATCCCAAGGTGAAAGCATATCTCATGCGAGACCCCATAAGTCAAGGGATCACCTTTCCTTTATGAAGGCAACTCCCATCCCTTTGTCCCCCAAGTCATATATGGATACTAGGTTTTTCTTTAGTTCTGGATAATTCATAAAATCATGAAGAAGAATAGATTCCCTATACTCCCAAATGAAATTTAAAAAAACTCAATCCCTTCACTAGATAAGTAGATTTTTCCCTGAGGATGATCTTTAGATTAGACTCCCTCGTAACCATATTTGAGAGGACTTCCTTGTACCGAGATAAATGTCTAGAAGCCCCACTATCTACTAGAAAAATATCACAAGAATATGGAGGAGAGGAACTAGAAAGTGCATAAATAATAATATATTCATATTGATAAGCAACAAAATTGTTTTCATGCCTTGAGTTCCTTGATATTTTTTGTGTACAATAGCCTTCTTCATGATCATCATGGGCATCTCTCCTTCTTTTATCGTCTGTTCTTCTCGTATCATCACCTCTTCTTCTATCATCGCCTCTTCTTATACCATTATACATATTTTTTTTGAGGTCACGGTTGGACCTTGGATCATCTCTCTTATTTGGGAATTCTCCAGCATAGTGACCATGGTTGTGGACATTTTAGAATTAGATATCCCTTCATCTTCTATTAGATTCCTTTGATTCAGGGGTAGACTTTATTGAACCAGATGGTCTCCCTATTCCCTTTCTCTTTCCTTGGGTAGCAAATGAAGAGGGCTCTCCTTCTTTGTGCTTTTGAATCCTCCCTCTGGAGATCATCCTGGTTTCTTCTTGAGTAAATTTTCCAACGAGCTCATAAAATTTTGGGAACTGGTCATTGCTTCTTATAGTAGTGATGAAAGTTTCCCAAGTAGGAGGAAGACCTTTAAGGGTGACCAACACCAACTCTCTATTAAATATGGGCTCACCAATAGTTTGAAATTGATCCCTTAGTTAGGATATCCTCATGAAATAGGATTACACATATTCCCCCTTTTTTATCTTCATTTCCTTGATTTGATTCTTCAAGGAGAGGATATGATTCAAATTCTTGACCTCGCACATCCCAACTAGCCTATCATAGATATCCTTAGAGTTCTTCAATTTTCCAACATAAGTAATAAAATTATCTTTCAAAGAATCAATAATAATTTATTAGATTTGAGCTCACCTTTGTTATCTTTGAACTTGGTAATAGCGGGAGAATTTTCTGATGGATCGAGCACTTTTCCTTCCACATATTCCAAAATATCGTTGTCATCTAGGATGACTTCCAACCTGATCTTTCAAGCTGCAAAGTTAGATGAATCACCCCACTTCTTATTATCCTTGAAGAAAGAGGTAGAAATATTGACTAAGTAAGATAGGCTCATTTAGCTTCTTCAAAAGATGATTTCCCTTGACTCTTGATTCCTTGGGCTTCTCTTCACCTTAGCTCTTATACCATTTTAATTTTCCTATGTTATATGTTGATACAATCACTTAGTGAAATATTTTATTCAATTATAAATCAAATTTGATCTTCCAATGATGAATAGAAATTGTAAATAGAAACAATAATTGAAATATATAATATAATACAATCAAGAGCAATAACAAGAGACGCCAAATATGTTCAAAGACCAGGGAAAAACCCTTTCAAATTATTCTTCTTATTAGATTGTCATAAAATGTTCAGAAGAGGGATATAAATGGTCTAATTCATCAACAAAATATTCAAAGTCAATTATTTCACTATCCAAGAGATCTACCAACCAATGTCCAATAAATGGACCTCAAATTCAAATCTAGTCAACAAGTCAAAGTCTACAATTTTTCTACATTCAATAGTTGTCAAATATTCCCTAACCATTCCACAAGTAAATGGTAAAACTCCTCCAAAATATATCATTCAACAGTCAAAATATTCATCCTTCCAATCTGGTAAAATCCGAATCAAAATAGTCCCAAACAACTCAGTCAAACTTAGTCAAACTCAGTCAAAGAAGAGAAAATCAACGGTCAAATTTCATATTTATTGTGGCCAAAATATGTGATCAGCAAGAGTCAAAATACCCAGAAAATATTGATATTTATTCAAAATAATGCACCCTCCAAAAATAGATCCAAAAGCCAAGTCAAAACAAGTCAAACTCTTCCCAAACACCCAAGAGTCAACATTGGTCAAAGCATGGCCAGAGAAAAATTTCAGCCCAATCAAATTTCTCCTCTCTCCTACTCGCATGTATGAAAGAGACCTGTAAATTTCATACTTGTAAGAACCTCCAAAGAGAATAATATGTGATGATGTGATACTCCAAAGTGATGTGACATTAGGTCTATTTATTAGGGTTGGAGGAGACCCAATTTGACTTCTAGGTTGACCTAAACATTTGTGAAAATGTGGGTTTTCACATTAAAAATATACTTTTTCTTGACCAAACTAAATTCTTCCAAGGGAAAAGAGGGTCATATCTCGATGAGGAATATTTTCCAAAGGGGGAAATTTTTCCCTGAGCTTCCAAATCAACAATATGCATTGTAACAATTCAGTATTAACACTTTTGGAATCAAAATTATAATTTTAGAATTGGAATTCACATTTTTGGGATCAAAATTGATACTTATGAATTTCAAAATTCACACTTTCAAAATTGAAATCACAATGTTGATATTAGAGCTACACATGCCAATAGCCTTATTTTATGTGACGATGTTGGCCATCTTTGAGAAGTATTGTTCTACAACAACAAAATCTAAATCATTATGATGTTTGTTTTTCATGGGGATCCTAAGAGAACATCCTCATTAACGGACTCCAAAATCCTATTAGAATTAATAGATGTGTACACAAACTTAAATGATTAAAATGTTGAAGTATAATTTCTTAATGAAGATTGAATAAAGGCTTAAAGAATAAGAATCCTCACAAGTAATTAACTTTTATTAGAAATGCATGCTTTCAATTGAATTTCCAACATGATATTAGAGCTAGGGAAGTCAAATCTCTTTCCCTAGTTTAAGTCACAAGAAGCATTATGATGGACCTACAAACATGTCCAAAGGTTAAATCTCCACGGATCTGAAACCTGAGTTATTTTTCAATGGTAAAGATCATTTAAACGCAAATATGAGTTTTGATGCAGACACAATAACACATCTTTGTGATAATAATATTGGAGAATTTTTTTGTGGCATTAACCCTATGGGAAGGAAATGAGTCCTTTTGAAAAGAAATTCCATCAATCTTGGCAACCATGTGACAGTTTGCACTCAAACATTTTCTCAAACACTTTGGTGACACACTCAAACATAACTCAAATTCAGAGTTACAAGGCAGATCTAAAGTAGGTGCATGTATCTTGTTTTCCTTCTTGTTTTAGGTCACAAATAAACCTCTATTATTAGTATATCAGTTTGTAACTAACCTGCCATAACAAGAATTGAAGGTTGTTACATATGTGTAGCAATTCAGTCAAGATATTCTTCAAACATTTTGTACGTAGCCAAACTATATCAAATAAATGCTAGTAGAAAATGACGAATTATACATCAACCCGTAAAAAATATGTTTACAAACCACAAAATAATTATTTTAAATCATACCCTACTTTCCAATGTGAATACAAGAGAACAACATTCAACTTAAGTAAGGTTGTGGATAAAATATAAAGGTCTTGGTAGAGGAATTTAGACAAATAGTTAGTAATTAGCCTCATTAATTTCTAAGGTTTGTGTTACAACCAACCAATCAATGGTTTGAAATGTAATATTTCCATTGTGGAACCCTAGGAAAGACTCCCTCATACAAATTTGTGGCTTAGGATATCTACAACTATAAATATAACCAATAAACATGCATGGAAACTCAAAGATAAAATAAACCAGTGCTTAGTAGTATGTTGGCTCTGACGACTAGGTGTTGCCTTGGGAAGCAATAGACCCTCTGAATATATTTATATATTTCAAGGGATAAACTTAACCTTTTTTCCTACCAAATTTATATTTAAAAGGTTAAATGTGTGGCTGAAGAGAAAGCATACAAGTGCCTCGTTATGTGTCTTGGATGCATGCAATCCAAGGTGCAAAAAGAAGGGAAATTTTGTACTAAAATGAAGGTGCTTTGGATGTACCTCTCAAGCTTAAAAAAACTTATTTCCATATCTATAAATAAATCAGAAAATATCACCAATAATCATTATTAAAGAGACATGAAATGCGATACATAAAATCTAATAAAAATAACTAAATAAGAACATGAATTTATTGCATGATTGGTCCTGCATTGGAATTTTGAAGCCAAACTAAACAATTTTGAAGCATGAAGAAACAACATTACCATTTTGTTTCTTTGTTTCTCAGCCTTCGTTGTAGCCCTAGTAGATCACTGTCTCCTCTAACGCAGCCCTATCAGATTAACGCCTCCTCTGACACAACCCTAGAAAATCAATGCCTCGTTGATTGAACAGGCAGGGTTTACAATAACGAAGAACAGTATGGGAAGTCTAGCCACGCCTTTGTGGTGATTCAAATAGTGGATCAATGATCTAGACGTGAGGGAAGGAGAATAGAGGGGGAAAGAATATTATGGTGAGAAATAAGCCTCGGTGGAAGATAAAATATGATATCTATATAATATGTTATATAAAATTAGTCTTATATATTATTTATAGTATATATTAGGTGAAGAGGCAGCCTAGCCAAAGAAATTCAAAATAAATATCGATTTTGGTTCACATAAGGGGATTCAAAACTCTTAGATTATGAAACACAACAAATAAAAATTTCCCCAAAGCTAGGTGATCTTGCTTGTTTGTCGAATTCTTTTTGTGATTCGTATTTGAGTCTCAAAAGCCTCCCACATTGTTAATGCACACATCTACTATATCCATGTCAAATTTTAGTGTGTATGAGCACAAATTGAAAAAAAATTAATGTTGGCCCAATTCATAGTTCATCATGTGTATGATCAATTAATTAGAGCATCATTACGGCCACTATTTATTAGTGAATTTTAAGCGGTGGATTGGTCCTTATCCGGGGTAGGATGAAAATTGGTAACAATAAGCTTAAGGTAGGTGTAAATGATTGGTTCCTAGCCATAATTTTTGCATTCATGGGAACTCATATACTTTGTGATTGGAAACAAGAGTGTAAGAGATATATAATGAATTATTTCATGTATTGGTCGTGACAACAAGGTTGAGATCATTGCAAATAATGAGCTTCTCTTGGTTTCAAGAATAATATAATATTCTCTATTGAGAAAGGCCAACCACATAAAGGTGGGGCTCATATGGCCCCTTGCGCACCCCCCCCCCCCCCAATCACACCACTCTCAATATTCCCAATACCCAATTTATCTACTATAGACCATTTGAAAAGAACATAGTAAGAATCAAACATATATAGAAATTACTAAGAACCAAAAATTTAAGTTAAATGAAATACAACAAATCAACTAATAACATATCATTTCATATCTCATACATTTCAACATTTAGATATAATTAATATTCTTCATAAAACTCAAAATTTATGCCATCCAGTTAAAAAATGGCATTGAAATGATCATCTATTTCAACATCATCATCAATGTCATAATTTGGTTCAACTTCTTCAAGTTATTCATCTAACAGTGCAATATTGATGTCATCTTCATCGAGAACATTGTCTCAACATCTAATTGAACTTATTTGACATCTTCATGTTCTAAAACATGATCGACTAACTTCTCCTCTACATCATCATCCTCTTCAACATTATCATCTTCTTCCACTACATTATACTATATCGCCCTTCCTCTTGGATCATATCTACCAACATATGACCAACCCGCTCTACCTAGAACCTTTGAGTAAAAGACCTGTTTGCATTTGTTTGGAAGAACATAGCAATCTGATCTTGGCTCAAATGACCTTGTATTGACCATGGTAAATCCATTATCATGTTGAATAATATTTCTATCAGGACCACGTTCATTCATTCGTAGCGTATACCACTTCACATTGAACAGAACCAATTTGAAGGAATCAAATTCACACTAAAGTATTTCATAAAAATACCCATAGTATCGATTTTTAGAGACTTGTGGATGTGTGTCACTTCTAAAGAAAACATTAGTGACCTGGAAGATTTCAGATATCCTACAATCAAAAAAATTCTTATTTTCATCCAACTTTTTTATGCAAAATTTACGTCCATTGTACGACATAGCCTTATGGTGTTTCAACTGCAATATGCCAAACACATAAAAGAGGAATTTTAAATTAATAAACATATTCATATAACTTGGAAACTACATGAAAAAAACAAACTTGCATTCACATTAATAATATATTTAGAAAATAACTTAATAAAATATTGCAAGTCGGTGAAAATGTATGCTTGTGTTTATCTATCAAACCAGTTGCTAAATCAATTTTCCTCTACACAATATTGGAATCTCGAGAACGATGAGATTTTTTAACCAATGCATAGACCCCTTGTCATGATAACGTACCATAATATTGTTCACATCTTTCAATCCATGGCTTCATCCAATCAATATTGTTTGCAATGTATAAATGTAGAGCATCCCACTCTTGACCAACTATATCAAAATTTCATAATTTTCTAATATTTGTTAGTTACCATGGTCAATATTAACAATTGATGAAAGAATAAAAAATAAATAAGTATGATATACACAAAAATTAAAATTATTATAAGTATTATAAAATTTCTTATAAAACTCCACATTAAATATTTAATTACCTCCCATTTTCGTCGTTCTACCTTTACCCAATAGGTGCTCCCCTTAAAATGTTTTGATGGAGTTCGATGCTAATATAGGAATATACTAGGTAATATACACCAATGGTTTATATTCCATATATCCCTCCATCATATAACCCTAAGGATGTTCTCTTTGTCTAACCAAAGCCTTAAATTATTTTAAGTGTCTCTCCACCATCCACATTGACCTTGTATGTACAAGTCCACACAATTCAATCTCCTTGACTTGGTTTATGAGGTAGTGTTCTTGTGCATTGAAAATGCCAGAGGTAGATACTTTTTCATTCCATACATTAGCCGTGTAATTTCTCTCTTCCAATTATTTATATCATCTTTATGTATTTCTTTCAATTACAACCATCTACAGATGATGCAATGAAATAGCATGTTTCAAAAAAACATAATATATTACATTACAAGTAAAACACATGTCATTAAGTTGATCAAAAAATAATTTAAAAACACTCGGCATATAAATCACTACTTACCTCATGTATTTTCCAAGATCATATATAACTTGTTTGACATTGTTGTCGAAGTCGTCTCGAGGAGATAGAGGTAGAACATATTGTAATAATAAAAATGAATCGTTACTTTTTTAATCCAAAGTAGACAAAAAAAACCATAAATATGTATATATACCAATATATAAATATATATACCAAATTAACTACCTTAATGAAGGTATGCCAATCGTGTGTTTTTACCCCACTAAATTCACCTTTCTTTATTAAGATATTATTTATGTTTGAATAAAATCATGTGGGAAATTTAATTCTTCGAATGACCTCTTTTAGATCACCGCTTTGCTTCTCTGTTAATAACCTTGGAAGGTTATTTATGTCTCCATCACTACTTGATTGTATCCCACTTTTCATTGCATGATTAGCTTCCACATTTCCATTACAAATTTTGAGGACTTTTTTTTATCCCTCCTACATCTATGATCTGCCATAAATTTTATGTCACATTCTTCACGATATGCATTGTATCAAAAAAATGATCTATTGTTAGGTGCTCATAGTACGAAAACCTCATGAACTGAGAGGGATAACTTTTCTTTCCTCGTGGAAGCCCATGTATTTCAAAATAATTTATGTTATATTCCAACTTCCATAGGTGAGGTGTCATTCTTCATGGTTTTAATCTAGTCTCTTCTTTCCCATTGAAGAGATGTTTTTCAATAGCAAGATAACTTGGTTCATAGAGAGGAAGTGCCTATACTCATCAAACGCCTCCTTTCCTAAACTTGTTGAACGACGAGATTTAATCTTAGCACCTCAAACTAGACATACAAATTTATCTTTTGTTTGAAGGCCTACAAGAGATGGATTAATGTCAATTAATATAAATGAATGGATTATTTAAAAAACATGCATAATATGATCTAAATGAAATAATTATATACTATTAAAGTGAAATGGAACGTTACATACCACAAAAATGTGTTAGTCTTGGGGTATCATGAATTGTACATACAAGTATTCCATGGAATTGAAATTGTGTCTCCTTTATTGGTTTACAGATGTCACACATAGCGATTTTGGCCCATAACTCCATTAAATCGTCGATAAGAGGCTCAATATATACATTCATATATTTAAATTTTGTACTTCCCTAATTGAATTAAATTACACAATTACTACCATGATATGTACATATAAGTAAATAAATAAATATGACATATTATGTAGAAAATAAGAAAAAATAAAATATTACAATATTCAAAAATTTAATGTAAGCAAATACCTAGAACAATAATTTTCAACATAATGTGCTCCCTCTTTATTGACATCCAAGGAGGAAGGTTATCCTTGATAACAAAAATTGGTCACATTGAGTAAATAGACCTGACCTCTCCAAATGGATTAAAGCCATCAGCCACCAATGAAAGCTAACATTATGAGGTTCATCTTTAAAATGTGGCCATTTTTCCTCATTTTTCGTAAATTCATAACCATCTGCAAGCATTCTAACAAAACCATCTCCACTTATCTTTCATGCATGGTAATCCATAAATTGTGTTATGCTTTGACACTTGAAAATTCACTATAAACGTGGAATTATGGGAATACGACAAAGAACCCTTTGAGGCACCTTTTTGTTATTTGATCAGTTCGATATCTACTATTGTCACATTTTGGGAAAGTTGTTTTCGATGCATGTTGTCCATAATATGTAATGTGATCATTAGGACATGAATCTATAGTTTTATACTCCATTTTGATTTATTTCATAAAATTATTTAAATCTTGGCATATGCTAGGTAAATTATTTGGAAATGGTAATATAAATTCACTTAACAATCTATTACAACATAAAAAATTGCTCGTTAGTGTAAATAATATTAATCATAAATATTTCATTCTTATTTTACACATAAATTAACACTAAAAAATGAATTCACCAACAATAATGTAGCAGAGAATTGAGTCTTCATCAAGTGGTGTCATTGCCTTCTGAAGCACAGATGCATCATAAATATCATCATCATTCTCATCAACGAACAAGTCTTGGATCAATTGATTTGTCCCATCATCTTGAACTATGTTATTATTGGCATCCTCCTCCATAGGATAATTATCTTGATCTTCCATATTTGCTCCATTTTCCTCAAATTGTAAGACATCATTTATAGTACTACTACTTTGCGCATTTGGATTATGGTAACTAGGGGGACATGAATTTAAAATAATTATAAACAATCATGTGAAATTAGTCTGCAAAACAAATATTATAATTGTTAGTGTGAATTCTAATCGCAAGCGTACGAAAAATTCTCACTTTAGTTGTGCATAAAAAACAGCCCTATCATCAAAAATGGCTGTCAATTTCTTAGATCTATAGTTAGTGATCAGAATAAATGCTACAAAAATCTAGATCTATGCAGTTAAAGACATTAAACAGCATATATAAGCAAGAGTCGCTCCATGCATCCAATGAACAAGACAATAATTTTTAAAGAATTTTTTATATTATGACACCTGGGAAGGGAACATAGAAAGATGTTACTAGTCCCCCTCAATGGGATGGGTTCATGTATGTCCTCAGCGCTTCAAATCTAATATCTCTCTCTCTTGATGGTGTAGAAAACCCATCAAAAATGGAACTCAAAGGGAGCTCACAAGAAAAAAGTAGAAAAATATGACAATGATGAGAGGATCAAAGTTAGACCAAAAGTATAGATCAAGAGTGATATTTAGGCAAAAAAAGGTAGTGAATGAATGGACAAATCGTTCTATTTATAACAAAATATTGAGTTAGTCTAGATATTGGTGCATAGTTAAAATATTATTAACCAAATCTAGATCCAATTTTTATGGAATATTTTATTCCTTTCATTGCAGGGAAAAAGAATTTGAATTTGGTCAAATCCATTTATTTAGAAATAATAAATAAATAAATGACTTATTTATTATTTTAAGAATGTGGTTAAGTAATAATTAATTAAATAATTATTTATTCAATTATTTATAAATGATTTAGTCAAATTTAACAAGGAATATTATTTAAATAATGTTTTAAATAATTATTCCTAGAAAATAATAAGATAAATAATGATTTATGTAATTAATTTTCCTATTTTAGGTTAAATATGACCAAGAATATTAATTAAACATTGGTTTAATTAATTATCCCTTGAGGAAAATCAAGCAAATGTGGATTTATTCAATTATTCCTCATGGGGTTTCCTGTTTAGACCAAAAATAACTTAATAAACTATGGGTTATTGAATTATTTTTCATAGTGAGAGAAATTTTACTATGGTAAATTGGTCTTACATGGTGTACTTTAGTACATCTAATAGTAATAGGTTAGATGAACAAAAAATAGTGTAACAGATTGCCCCTCAGCGTGTGAGCATTAGGAGCTAATCGTATGACCAAAGTATGTTGTAAGAACTCAATCACTAGACATCGAAGGGGAGTCAGAGAGAGAGAAATATAAGGTGGACTGAAGTGAGAGAGGAAAAGACCCTGAGGAGGTGAGACTTATAAGTGTGAAAAGTCTCTTTTATGAGTGAGTACCTATTCTGCATGAGGCGGGGGAGGCATACCTATTCCCACCAAGATAACAAAGTACAAAGAATAATGGAGTGTCCAGCAAACATGGGATTGAACTATATAGTACATGCTGGCATAAACATGGTCTAGATAAAAAACATGATAAAGGATCCCACATACATATTGTGCCTAGGACAACAACCAATACTTATGCAATAATATCTGAGTACATGAGATATAAGTACAACCAAGGAGGCTATGTAAAGTAGGAAAGGGCTCTGAAAATCGGAATGATACATGCAAACTGAAAAAGGCATTGCAAGTGACTAAGGCCAGAATCATCAAATCTATGGAGTTGCATCCAAGGCTGTAGTAGAGATGTCATCTGGGTGTGTGGGGGGCTACCTGAAGGGCCACCCCTGCATGAGGTCTGAAACATCTCACACACACCCAGGAATCACTAGTACAATTTTTTGCATCAATAGACCATCAAGTATACAAATCTCAATCACGCCATGAGGAGCTAGAATTGAGAAACAATCAAGTAAAAGGGAAATAAAGGGTCCCTCTGCCTTATCTGAGGCACCGAACAAGAGTGGAATCTGGAACCAAGGTACACTGCCCTCTAGACCTATCTTCTGGAATGAATAAGGTAATGTCGATAGAAGGAGGTCTGCCATAGGTGAGGCAATAAGGGATCCTCAACTAAGGCACGAGGGATAATAGTAGAGCGACGATGATGGTGGAATGGGGGGTATTTAGTAGCGGGCTGACGACTTCCCTTGTTAGAGAATAAAGGGCACGAATGACCTAGCAGCTACTGACTCGACTCTAGAGGGGATAGGGGACAGTATAAATGAGGGCCAAAATGTGCAAGACAAGAGAGGGACAAAGAAATGAAGGATGGAATATTGTGGAGGGAGAAAAAAGGGACTCGGGACAGACTCCATGGATGTGATGATGACTCAACTTGGATTCTCTAAACAAGGGCGACTCGATGATGCTACCACACAGAACAGACTCGGTGGGGACCATAAAAACATGAGTACAAGGTGGTTACTCACAATAAAAATTGACACGAGCATCGAAAAGTATGAAGGCAAGGCGGTGCCCCAAGTACAAGTGTCGCAAGTGAAGAAATTTGATTTTGAGGAGCAGTGAAGTGACCCTTCTTGGAAAAAATATGTCTGGGTGAAGTATCAAATTACCAAAAATTAAAGGATGCCCATTTGAGAGCTCGATGAGAGCTTTCCAACGGTGCTAACGTTTCATCAAACCGAGCTACGGTTTGGTCACAGCTGGTGAAAGAAAAATCTGGGGTTTCTCTTTTAATAAGGCATTTTCCCTCCAATTTGATTCATTTGCAAGTGTAGCTGTGGTGAATGTTGAGAGGAAAAAAGGCCCTAAATCTTGTGGAAATCGTAGCGGACAAACCAACCGTTGGAATCAAGATCTTTCAGTTTCAGGTAAGAGGCCTAACCATACTCTTTCAATTCAGTGAATTAAAATTTCATTTCAAGCACCCAGAGCTCAGGCATAGGCCAGGTCGCACTTTTTGGTTTCTGTTCTATGACCTAGGTAGTAGATACTGGGCAAAAAATGCAACCTGTCCCAGGAAATGACCTGAAAAGTGAAACCTATCAGAGAAAGGGGTTTTCAGTATTGTTTTTGGCTAAGAGCTGGTAATTTTATGGTTTATTGGCATAGGTGCCCCCAAGCATGTTATGGTCATGCCAAATGTATTTATAAAAGTGGAATATAAACACATTTTTATGATGTGGTTCGCCATTGTTTACGTTATGCTTATCTTATGAGGGAAGAATGGATAGATGCAGTTCAAGAAATGGAATGGAGTATTACCAATCTCTTTTGGTACTACACATATGAAGAAAATGGACTAAATTTTTGGGTTCATATACATGGTGTCACTATCCCAAAGAGTAGATTTAGATATAATGAACTAGTGCTCACCTAGAAAATACATAGGTTGGTCAAAAACAATGTCTAGGGGACTCGGTTGTTGATGTAAGATGAAGGAATGATGAGGGGGATCATCCCTAGAGTGATTTGAAGTGATATGGAACTCTAGAGGTTCTTCTAAATGGGGAAGAAAAATGGTACTAGAGTCGACACGACCAAATGCACTAGGAGGGTTATGGGGAACTTATTCTCCTGGACTCTCAAATATGGATGCCCATACCCAAGAATTGGGTGTAAATGTAATGGCCACAAGGTGTATGTGGATTGAATGCATGGGTTCGATGTAAGGGGGGATAGATAAAGTCATGGGTGGTAAATGATTCCATAATGTCATCATCGTAATATAAGATGGGGTGACTGGTGGAAGAAAGACCACCTAACGTGGAAAATCTACCTAACCCATTATTATGAGAAATGAGGTTCACATGTGCATCGTCACAAAGGGTGAAAAAAGAAAAAGTAGATGGAGGATCCACCGATGTTGAGCCCAAGGTGATCATTGAAGGGAGGTCAGGCGAAATATAAGGAGATGCCCCAGAGGGGTCTTCCACCGTGGGTCTCATAGATGATGACAGGTAGTGGACAGTGGTCGACGGCTCCGTCATCTCGACATCAGGAGGGGGGATGTCAATTGGAGTGGATGCGTCCTCTGGTTTCTCCCAAGAATAATGCGTAAGTAAGGGATAAGCGGACTCTTTGTGCTCGACCTCGTATTGGTGAACTTCCGCTAGAGTGGTGCAGAAGTCATCGAGGCAGGGACAAAGGTGAGAATAGTGGCCATGAAAATAACACAAAGCACAAGGATGATTTGTGTGAAAATTCTTTAGTTTCTTGGTTGAATCAGGTAAATTAACATGGAATTATGGGATATCAGACTCGGGAAATGCTTTGTTAACCATGGGTTTGATGCGAGACAATTCAGGACAATTATGGGTGGCATGACTGACAACATCACATAAAGCACACGGGGGGTACGCTTTGGAGGCTGAGGAGTAGCAGGCATTATTTGGGTAGCCTTGTCCTTAGGTGCCTTCTTCTAGGCTTTTCCCCCCTCACCTGAGTCTTTTGAAACAAGAGTAAGGTCATGTTAAGGTGGCTGAGGCACATAAACAAAGGGAGGGGTCATGGCGACCAGTTGGACTGGGGTCAAAGCAGTGTAATTTTTGGGCTGACTGGGCGAGGTATTGGCTGGGGGATCAATGTACCAGACTATGATCCCCATGATTATGTTAGGAAGAGACAAGGTATCCATAACAGGTACTGAAAATACTTCAGGAGGGGAGCAAGAAATGGTATCTGACCGAAGGGGTAATGGCTAGGCGGGACAGCTCTGAGGTGGTTAAGGCTAGGGGGAACCATTCTAGGGGGATAGATAAGATTATGGACACCACCTTCAGATGAGGGGCCTTTAGGAGGGATTCCTAAAGGCTTATTTTAAGTACTAGGAGCAGGATGCGGATGGCGGGGATGCAGACTAGTCGAACCGGTCTGCTTGAGGTCGGACCGAGACAATTGCATCATGCAAACATTCGACAAGATAGGGTCAAAGATGAGAGGGGGGAGACCATTGAATGAAACAAGCAAAGAGGAATATTTATAGACTCCAAGTGAGACACTGGTTAGAATTTCAACTATTTTTTTATTGGCCACCGAAGAGATAATGGACTCTGGAGAGGTCTGGGACTTCGGTTCATAATATGTCAATTGATCGATGGTGATGATATTTCCATTGTGAGGAAAGCACATCTTACGGTGGATCGTAGATGGGATAGAAGAAATTGCATAAGTGTAGCTATGACCCAATAGAATGTTTTATAATAAGGGGGCATCAATGACTTCAACATCAACAAAAACAGTCTTGCCTGCAAGAGTAATAGAACAATTGCAGAACATGGCGAGGGGTTGGGAAGAGTGGTCATCCCACGCACGGAGGGTGATAGTGGAAGGGGCTAACTTAGGAGATCCGATTTTCTTCCAAACAAAAGCGAACATCACACAGGTGGATTCCCCCTCGTCAATGATACAATGGGAGACTTCGGCATTCCGGATCTTAGAAAAGGTTTGGAAGGTGATGGATGCAAGAAGGGGGGGATGTTCTAACTTATCAATATCGAAGACAATAAAATGATCATCTAAAGGATCCATAATTCCCATAACAATTAGTAGATCTTTTCATTGTGAAGGGCATGATTGGAGGACTTCCAGCATTGACATGGCATTAGGGGATTATGCCAAGTCATCTACTATATTGTAGGAGTGGGAAGCTTTACCGGAAGCAGCGTTTTGATGTAATTCTCCCTTGGGGATCTTGGTATGAACCTCACCTTAGGCTGAGGGATTAGTAAAGGACCATTGGGTGTCAAAAGAGTATCTGTGGGACCTGAAGATGGGGGCTTGGTAGCAGACCTAGTGGGAGGCTTGTTGTACTGATGGTACTTAGTCTGAAGGTTGAGGTCAATGGTATTGGGTTGGTCAGAGTTCATCATGAGGATCTGGTAATCAGAGGTACTAGCTGGAGGAGGTTGAGTGGCCGCTTGACTTTTAGGGGGCTAGAAAACAACATATCCTTGTTGGGAGAAAGGATTGGTAAACAGATCCGGTTGTATGGGGGCAGTATTGGGAGGAACCGAAGGGGAGGCTTGTTTTCCTCAGGAAGCTGCTTGAGCTTCCCACATCTGACGCATCTGAGGTAAAAGTGGATAATCATGAGTATAGTGACCATAGACACCACAACAAGAACAAGGTTTATTCGTGCAAATAGGCCTGTCCTGCTTGGGTTGAGTGCCTTGTTGTTGGGTTACAGTGTTAAATACATTCCCTTGGGGATTGTTTCCTGGATTACCTAGGGCATACTGGTTTTGATTTCCTTTCCTCTTCTTTTTGGAAGTAGGAGGATTAGTTGCACTCTATTGTGCATACACCTGACCCTGAGGGGGGGTGGATGCTGTTGCATAGCTTGAGAAGGCAAGGGAGGCTGAGGTGCTAGTGCTAGAGGAGATGGAGCACCAGGATGTGGATACGGATAATAAGGAGGTTGGGAAACATTAGAGTAAACAGGTTTGTAAAAAAGAGGAGTTAGGCCATATCCTGGATACATGTTGCAGGGTGGGGGAAAAGTGTTGGAGGAGTTGGCCCCTCCCTGAGGGAAACCATAACCCATGGGAGGATGAGTGTACAAATGTGAAAGGTATCTAACGATACCGTTGGCGGCATGGGATGCCCCTGATGCGTTGGCACCACCCGGTCTAGGGAGAACAGATAACATGGTGTAAACATAACCATATTGTGCGTAGATCAGGAAACGCAATCTGGAGGGAAACTTCCTTGGTCTGAGGGAAGTGAGATGTGACATTTTTTCCAATAGCAGGAAAAATGGATCTGAGAAATCATTCCATGTAGACACGGTCTTCGAAATCAGGGGCTCGATATAGGCTCTTCCTTCTGCGCCATTCTTGAATATGGTTAGATAGGCGGGTAGCAGAAGTTAAACGGAAAGAGGTCAAGGGTTCAGTACCAGTGTCATAGCGAAGGGGAAGTTGGAAGTAAGACAGAAAATCCTTGGCAAGGGTCACAAAATTATTATGAGAGGAGGAGGCCCGGCTGACATACCACTTGGAAGCTTCTCCAGTAAGCGTACGCTAGAATAACCGAAAACAGATAGAGTCATCGATGATGGAGTTAGACAAACACCACATGTGGAAGAACAAACATGGTTGGTAGGATCCTCTCCAGCATTTCCTTCAAACTTGGGAATGTCTAAAGTAAGCTTGGTTTTCATAGAAAGCCAACGAGGATCATGGTGTATGGGTTCATTAATCAACTCCCTAAAATTGAGAAGGCTTAGGCCTGCCATATAAGGAAGAAAGGGAGCAACCGGAATAGTTCCTATTGCGGCACCACTAGTAGCATTCCCAGCATTAGGACTGGGGTTGCCACCAATTTTAGGTCTTGAACCAGACATGGTTAAGGTGAAAGGTGGAGGAGAGCCAGGGATAGAACCAAAAGGGGAACCCGATGAACCAAAAGTAGAGTCAGAATGGGGACTCGATGGAGGACGAACTCGAACCCTGCGCAGTGGGGTAAATCTTCCTAATGGAAACTGAGGATGAAGGCCTTGGAGTCTCTGTGATAAATTCCTTAGGGGCACAATGATGGTAAAGATACACGGAACACAATAAGGAAGATAGGTAAACAAGGGCAGGGAGGTGCAGGATCAATTTATTACAATGTTTAAGTCATGGTCTGGCAGTGTAAACCAGGCGCTCTTTGCTTAGGGTGTGCGTGTATGTGATAAGTGTGTTAATTTTAAATTAATCATAGACGTGTGTAGAGAAAAAAAAATATGTTGTATAATTGTAAATAAAATTGAAAATGACAGTAAAGGAATCTGAATGCGATAGTAAAATAAACAACTACGGATGCATCAATTTAAACCCAAGGAGGAGGGCTTCCCAACAACTAGTCTATGGGTGGGCGAAATCTAGTCAAAACACACAAAATGGCTAATGGATCTAAGGTTGGGAGGGATAGTGATCTAAAGGTCAGATCTGTTGGAAATAGGTGCAGAAAAAATAGCAAAAAGAACAGAGGGAAAAATGTTGCAAAATAGGTGGTGAAAGGCTACAACCTAAAGGGAAATGGAGTGAACCCTAAAGGATGAACAAAAAAAACTAAAAATTGGTGTTTTGGATGGATGAATAACCGATCTGAAAAGGATCTAAAAGTCTAGGTTCAGATCTGAAAAATGGTTGAAAACATTGAAATCTCATAAGAATGCTTCAGCTAAACTCCTCCTAAAAAGGTGGAAGCGTACTGAAGCCCTAAGGGGCTTGGTTCTTACTCCAAATAGTAAAATTAAGCAAGAAAAAGTCCAATTTGGGTGAAGAGCAAGGTTAAACAACCCTGAATAGTGGCCCAGACAAACCTAGAAAAAACACAGAAAAAATCCCGCAAAAAGTACAGGTCGCAGTTTCTTACCTATTTTCCACTAAGGTCACAGTTTTCAGGTTGTTTTACCATTGAGGTTGCATTTTTCAAGCTTTTTTTCACTACCTAAGATCTGAGATCATATTTTTTGGCCCAAAACCTGCGACCTACACTTTCAGCTGTTTCAGGAGCAGATTTCAGAAGAAGAAAAAAAAAAAAAAAGGTGTCGTCTTTATTGTTGATGATACCTGTTACCTGCGCAATAGGCCCAGAAACACACAGAAGTTAAAAATTTTATTGTTTTAGGGTTTTAAAGGTTGAAAACAACGTCAAGAAATGAAAAATAAAAAGCTGAATAAAAAACCCTAGGGATTGAAGTAGTTGGTCATGTAGGGATCTGAAAAATGACAATGGTCATAATTATAAACCCTTGTGGAGTTGCCAGTTGTTAGTGTGAATTCTAATCGCAAGTGTACAAAAAAAACTCCTTTTAGTTGTGCATAAAAAACAGCCCTAACATCAAAGATGGCTGTCAATTTCTTTAGTTCTGCAGTTAGTGATCAGAATAAATTCTACAAAAATCTAAATCTATGCAGTTAAAGACATTAAACAACAAAAATTAGCAAGCTTTTCTCCATGAATTCAATGAACAAGACAAGAATTTTTTTGTATTATGACACATGGGAAGGGAACATAGAAAGATGTTACTAGTCCCCCTCAATGGGATGGGTTCTTGTATGTCCTCAGCGCTTCAGATCTAATATCTCTCTCTCTCTCTCTTGATGGTGTAGAAAATCCAGATAAAAATGCAACTCAAAGGGAGCTCACAAGAAAAAAGTAGAAAAATATGACAATGATGGGAGGATCAAAGTTACACCAAAAGTATAGATCAAGAGTGATCTCTAGGTAACAAAAGGTAGTGAATGAATGGAAAAACCATTCTATTTATAACAAAATATTGAGTTAGTCTAGATATTGGTGCATAATTAAAATATTATTAAGCAAATCTAGATCCAACCTTTATGGAATATTTTATTAATTTTGTTGGAGGGAAAAATAATTTGAATTTTGTCAAATCCCTTTATTTAGAAATAATAAATAAATAAATGATCTATTTATTATTTTAAGAATGTGGTTAAGTAATAATTAAATAAATAATGATTTATTCAATTATTTATAAATGATTTAGTCAAATTTAACAAGGAGTATTATTTAAATTATGTTTTAAATAATTATTCCTAGAAAATAATAAGATAAATAATGATTGATGTAATTAATTTTCATGTTTTGGGTTAAATATGACCAGAAATATTAATTAAACATTGGTTTAATTAATTATCCCTTGAGGAAAATCAAACTTAAGAATTTATTCAATTATTCCTCATGGGGTTTCCTGTTTAGACTATAAATAACTTAATAAACTATGAGTTATTAAATTATTTTTCATAGTGAGAGAAATTTTACTATGGTAAAATTGGCCTTACATGGCGTACTTTAGTCCATCTAATATTAACATGTTAGATGACCAAAAAATGGTGTAACAATAACAATAAAAAAAATTACAAATACAATTAATATAAATAAAATATATATAATGATTCATAAAATATAGCTTACCATCAAAAAATATTCATTCCCCCCTTCAATGTGCCCATTCCTCCTACAATGTTTATCAGTTGTTTCATATAAAATTCTTCAGACCTCTGCATCTGCAAAATTTGCAATGGAAATAAAATTTCCCATCATTTAACCCTAGTTGATTAGTTCCCCATCTAATGTTTTTTTATATTCTTCCCAACCACAACAATTATATAAAACAAAATCTATTTTTCGCTCATGAAAAAGACCTTATTACCTTTCAGAATTATTGAAGTTATAACAAAGATGTCACAACATCTCTTACATGTGGTATATTTATATATTTATTTATTGTCACAATTTTGGCATTATATGACCATCAAAAATATAGTCAAATTGATGTCAAAATGAAAAGATTCATCTATCGTCACATTTATGACTCTTGAAATTGGCAGTTACAATTGCAACAAAAAGAATTTGTTATCGAAATTGAGATTACCAAGAAATATTTTGTCACAATTACGGTGCCATATAAATAGGTCGTTAGAACTACGATGAAAAATGGGACTTTACACTACCAAAACTAAAAAACTGACATTTTTCTTGACCTTTGCAACAGTATGAGCCATACCATCGGACTATGTTATCGCAATTTAGTCTTACACGTATTACTTAGTTGACCTGTTTGAAATTGATTTCATGATCATTTTAAAACCATCACTTCCATAAAGTATCTTTGAAAGTATAGTGAACCAAAGTAATATAAAAAAATAAAAAAATATTTTGCTTTTGTATGTATCCTCGGATCTCAGGAAACTTCACAATCTGAAAAGTCTTACAAACAAAGTTATAGCCAAAATTCCATGTTAACTTGTTTGAAATTGATTTCATGGTCATTCATAAACCCTAAATTCTACATAGAATATTTCGAAAAATTATAATTAAAAAATGTCTCAATTTTAGCTAAAGGTGCACAGAGATCTTGCCTCTACATTCTCAAAATTGCAAAATTTGAAACATCACAAAAAATAATTTATAGCGAAAATTCCAAACAGGCATGTTTGAAACTATTTCAAGAGAATTCAAGAACCCTAACTTCCACAAGCCATATCTTAGAAAGTATAATGAACCAAATTTTGAAATTTTGATCACATGTACCCAAATATCTAGCCTTCGTATTCTTAAAAAAATTTAGTGTAGAATGTCCTAGAAAATAAGTTATAGTGAAAATGCCAAGATGATTTGTTTTAAGTATATTTCAAGACCAACCACAAACCCTAACTTCCACATTATATATCTCTAAAAATATAGTGAACCAAGATCTGAAATTTTAACTAGATATTCCCCTTGATCTCTCCTCAATATGCTAAAAAAATCATAATTCGAGATAGCCCAAAAAAAAAATTTATGGCGAAAATTCCAAGTTCATTTATTCACTCTATAGATTACATTTCTACTCACACATACTTTCCTTCCAATGCGTTTTCATTCGATACATTATCATAGCCCTTCATGAGAATAATTTTCAATTCAAAAAATCATGTCAATTCATTAATCATATAATTAATTTCAATTTTTATTTCAACTTTCCAAATACCATGGGAAAATATCACGGGCTTCATAAACCATGGATTGGATTTGAAACCACCATTTCACTTTTTGACTTCTTTTTCATGAGAGCCCCATTTTAATGTATGTGGATACTTATATATAATATCAATGATATAAACTCTTTGACATCAATAACAAAAAAGTTTTCAACAACATGGAGCAAAGTAAGAAGCTATAGTTGATAAAAGTATACATGGTGAATAATGTTGTATAATTTCTAACAAAGTTAGTTAGTGATAGTAAACTCTCTTAGTGTAGACAAGAGTTGGCCCTTGGGGACCCTTGTTCACTATAATAATTACATTAATAGTTTATACAAAGAAGACAAGAAGTTGGATAATGTTCAGGTTTTGTACTCTTTGTAAGTAAACTCAGTCAACTATAGCTTAGTTAGATAATTGACTAGTCAAGTAGGATGACTATGAATGAACCTCAAAAAGTCTAATATATAAAATTTGACTAAAACAACAAGTGGATGGGATTATTGAATTCAAGTAAATGACAAGAAAATTCAACTTCAAGTTGATAGGCCAATGATCAAGCCTATAGTATTTAGTTTAGTCAAAGTTGACAAGCAATTGACGAACCGATAGAAATTAATAATCAATTGGAGTATTCGAAAGGATTACAATTAAGCACATTCACATTGTTGACCAAAATTGATGGTTGATTGGTGGTTAAAAATAAATTGACTATAGTCAAAAATACTCAGAAAATTATTAGAAATATTGATATTAGCTAATGATCTTTAGCCATCGATATTGATTTGAGAAGCTAAAGATTACAATTTTTTGTTTCTATAAATAGAAGTGATGTAAGGCTAATGGGATGGTGATGAATAATCATGATTAGTAGATATCATGTGATATATGAATGCATTTTTCGTAACTATGGCCAAGTTTGATGTTCATTGTAATATGGCTTTGTATTTAGACAAGAATATAACAACAGTGAAGCTCAAAGGTTTATTGATTTTCCTAGTTAGGGGTCTCCACCGTAAAATATCCATGTTTTGTGTTAATATTATGGTGTTAAATTGTTTATTTTCCATTCTTTAGGTTCTCTCATGTGCATTTAAAGGTTTATGTTAATTGATATTCTAATACAGTTTGCATGTCTAGTCGAATATATATTTGGAATTTGGTGTAATATCCCAAATGAGGGATTTCCTACTCCATCGGGAATATCTTAAGATATTCCAAAATTTCTTCTATAGAAATACCACAAGTCCATTCCAGAGATTGACTGTTGGGGCATTTATCGGATATGTCACTTTCGCAAGGAAGTGTGAGATTTAGAAGCTATCTGGCCCTTCACAAACTCTGTCTATGGATATGAAATATTTCCACTTCAAGAATTTCTACTACAGGGTCCTTGAGGACGCTATATAAGGAATTCACTACATAAATGAGGCAAACCACTACTGGGATGCCCTAGAAAATATCTAATAAAACTCCCTTACAGAAAATGAACTCAAATAAATAACTCTAGATGGGTTATACAGATCTCCCCAATCTAGGTCTCTAAAACAATGCTCAATGAAAGAGCTTACAGCAATATAAGACATAATCAAAAACTATGAAAATATGAATATACCATAAGAGGTAAAATGTTACATCCATCATTTTATTATGATATCAGCAAATAAATACAAGAAATATCATGAGGAATGAACCCCTTTTTCAATGGGAATCAATCTTACATGATCAAACCCTGAAATACATAAGTTACTGCAACTACACAAAATGTTGGAGGAGCATGCCTGCGCAGTCTATATGAAAGTAGTTGCTGCTGAATATGTATAAAATGTACATGTGGCTGAAGAGATATAAAGAAATTCCCAATAACATGGAAATGGGCTGAAATATGGGATTCATAGTCAATCTAAGAGAGATTGCTAGAAATGTCGGAGAATAAAAAATGTGACAACTGACTTGTCACTGCAACTGAAACAAAATGAGAATGAGGCTATGGCAGATCTGCAAGATGATTTCCCTCCTCTGATAATTTCTCCAAGCAAATGGCTGATCCCTTTGTCTCAAAAACACCCCTCCTGATGAGCTCTAGAACCCCTCTCTCACTGCCTCCTCTGAAATAACGCAGTTTCCTCCATGGACTGTGCAGTGGGAGATGATGGAATGTTTGGCCAAGTGCCAATGATATGAAATGAAGCCCGGGAGTCTCCTTTACTACTCATCCAATGAATAGATCACTCCTCCACTGGAATGGCAAGCCAAGAATGACTCCATGAGTTCCTCTCTTGCTACACCGAGCAACACAATGTCCTCTTTGCTGCAGAGCTAACATTGTAGGTGATGAATGTAGTTGTGGCCAATGCTGGATTGAGGAAAATGCAGCTCAATCCTCATCCTTCCTTGAGGAAGAGTTAGGGATTCCCGACCGGGAACACCCTAGTGCCTGAGGGCACCACCACCCTGCTAAACATCCCAGGGATGTAAGCCTTTGCAGACCCAATTCAAAATTATAAACTCAAACATAATAAAAATGGGTTTCCATCTCCTACTTATAAAGAAAGGGAACTCTTCTCCACCATGGTCCCACCAATTAGGGTTTCCACCCTCATGTGAATGTCCTCCCTCTAAAACTGCGCAGCTTCTCTAGCAAGCTTCTCCTCTATAGGCAGCGCTGTTGACTTTAGTCAAAAAGGACTAAATCAAGTGATCCGGGTTCCATTCACACCATTAGGTGCTTTAATCCAGCTGCTTATTCATCTCCTTTTTACATAAGGAGTGTTATTTCTCCATAAAAAGGGGCTAAGGTGTCTCCTTCCCCATTTTATTTAACAAAATAAAATTATGTAAACTATAATGTTCCATTTAGCTTGAAGCTAAAAATTGGGAACATTACATTTGGTATCTCAATTATAAATCAAGTTCCTTAATCCCAACACTTATATCTACCATAAAAAAAAATCTCACCGAGGGAAGTTTCCTTTATGAATTCATCCACCAATCCAAAAACCTATCTCAAAATACTTGTTACCTAATTTCTATATAGTGGATTTCAAATTACAAATTCATTATTTATAGTCACATATTCATTCTTGTTGACTTCGACTATTCATTCCAAGAATTTTTGACTATCTCGGTTCCAATTACCATCAAAATGTTGAATCCTAGTAAGAATACATATATCAATCATTGTTCTCTACTTCCATTTGTATACTTGATGCTTTATGTCAGCACATATCCATTAGGCCATAGCTTGCAATAAGTATAGCTCTCATTGTATTTGAAGACTCTTGGACTTGATTAGACTATGATGTCATCATATTAGAAAACTTGGTTACCAATGTTCAAATTAGGTTTCAACGATTACTTCTCTCATAGTAGTACTTCACTATTACTAATTTCCTCAAGTGAAATACATATATCTACATCATTGATTTTCCAACTGCAATGACATCAGGTTTTGATATTATGTCATGATCATTATGGCCCCTTTGACTTCTTTTCTACTATTGTAAATCACTTTTGGTCATATCAAGATTACGATACATGCCCTCCTAATTTGTATAAATCAATAAATTTGATAAGAAGATTATGCCTTTGTAGGTGGGTTCTTCTCCTTTCTCCTTGAGTCATCCTTGGCTTCTTTTGTCTCCCTCACCCCATAATATTAGTTCATAAATTATAAATTACAGCAAGCAAACGATGATATATTTTGACTATACATCTTATAATAACCTCACACATCAATGGGAAACTATTATTACCTAAATATCACTCAGTGTAATACATGTAATAAATGAAATAATCATCATTAGAAAGGTAGAACATGGAATTAATAGACCCCTCAAAGAAGCACCCAAAGAACCATGGAACATTAGCTTATGTTCACTTGTGTAGATTTCCTTCATAGAGCTCATAAAACTTACACGGATTGTCCTTTGATGGCCACACAAGTCAAGAAAAGAAAACAAAAGAAGATAATTCCATTCTAAATGGCATCAAAATCAATTCAAGTTGGGCTACAAGGAAACTTGAGTTCATTCCACCCTTAGTGCCCAAAAATAATTTTGTTCAAAGTGCATGAAAATCTACAATTTGACTATAAAAAGGATCAATGGGCATCCATTAGGGGGTGAGTTCATTAGATTTCAATAGGCATTGTTATGCCAATTTTTTTATTCCTAAAATCCATGTTCTTGAGAGTCATCAATTTCCTCAACACTTTCTTGAAACACATGAAGAGAGAGAGAGAGAGAGAGATATATATATATGTCTTCTAAAAGGAAATCAACAACCATCTTGAGGGGAAGGATAAATAACCCAATTCTTGTTACTTCCTCTTTTTGTATTACAAGGCCTTTTTCTTTGAAAATGTTGGCTTAATAAAAGGTATACTTGCTTCATTGATGTGTTATATAATTATTTCATGTTCACATGTCAAATTTCCTTATTATTTTTATGATGCAAGTTACTAACTCTCTAACCATTTTAACTATCATTGTTTTTTGTTACTAATGTTCAACCTCTTTGTTACTTGAAAGGGGAATTTTTTTCACCTGAGCTAAATAATTTTGGGGTACATGCATACTCAATACCTCACTTATGAAATCATTTTACCCTCTTCCATACGTTATCAAGAGAACATATGACCATTTTTCTTTCATTACCATACCTTCGTACCATATGGGATCATCTTCTATTTTAAGCATTTTTATTTTTCAATAATTCCATTTTTAGTGGGGGTGACACCTAGTATGACAGGTGGCACTCATGGGGTGTTGACTAACATGGATATTTCCTATTCATTACTATAAATTTCATATCCTCTAACTTTTTCATTCATCAATTTGCATTTCCTCTCTTATTTTTGGATACTAGCTTATCCACTCACCTATTGACCTTATTTTTTTACTTTTAGTCTTATTCTGGAGGTTTCTTACTACTTCTAAGTTAGGAGTCACAAGGGGGAGTCTAAACTTTAATTCTAACTTAATTTTTACTCCACGTGTATTTATTCAACCCTATTTTAGACTTTCACTCTGTTTTAGGGTCTCCTGCTCTAATTTCAAGCTACTAGCTAATCAAGGAAAGAATTTTTCTATTTTTTAGTGTGCACTCACTATGGAAACCCAAATTAGTCTACATCGGTCACCTCTTAGTGTTATAGATATGTATCATGTCAAGCAATGATACATATAATATTTTGTGAATCAATTCAAACAGACCACTTGAGCTACTTAGTCTTTCCACTACAATTCCACTCTCTTCTTTCTTGTTATGTCGTTTCCAATGTAGTCATTTTTACACAAATAGATATTCTACTTGTGCTTAAAAACCAACGAATAATTCCCCCAATAGACACAACTGGAAATAATTAA
Source organism: Pinus albicaulis (assembly GCA_034641835.2). Lineage (NCBI taxonomy): Eukaryota > Viridiplantae > Streptophyta > Pinopsida > Pinales > Pinaceae > Pinus > Pinus albicaulis. The sequence continues at coordinate 1,164,995,344 of CM076578.1, read as the reverse complement.
TGGGAAAAATTTTCAAATTTAAGTAGTCCTAAACCCCAAATTTCACTATGCTACAACATAAAACATTAGTTGGAAAATAACCTTAGCTATGGAAAGAAAGGTTTTTAGTGGATAAAAAACTGCAATGTAAACTCCATAGAAATTTCAAGGATGGACTTGACACACTTTAGCTAGCATAATAGAAATATCAATTTAAGAAGTGAAATACTAGTACTTGCACGGAAATACTATCAAAATTTTTATTTTAACCAAATTATTTCTCTTCCTATGATTAGCGGAGCACATTTTCCACTTCTCATTTTAGTGGAGCACATTCTATACATTGAATGGAATATAAGTTCAATGTTTTGGAGAGTTAAAATTTGACTTTCTATAGAATTGAAGTTTAACTTTCAACTCAAACCAAAACAAAATTTAACTCTGTGAAACTTTTCCAAAGGATACTTTCAAATTTCAATTAAACAAAAGTGTGTATGTTTCTTTGACAGCTAAAAATATATCAAGGGAGGCTTGCAATTTTTTTCAATAAAGAAAGTAGAGTTTCAACTACAGTGAAAGTGGAAACTCACCTATGTTGCATGATTTTGAATTTTTTGACTTAGAAATTTTTGAATTTAAAGAATCGAAAGAATAAGAATACAACAAGAGTTGATAAGAGAGAAACCACCTAAAAAAATTATTTAAAGTAAAATTCTCATAAAAATGGAACAAGAAAAATTTTCAAAAGGGAAGAGTTGAGCAACTAATAAAAAAAAAGTGGTACCCAAAAATTCAAAAATATATTAAGGTGTGTTGAGGTCTCAACAACTATGGAAGGAGGTGCAAGTACTTCTCCTTCATGATTATGTATTCTCTTCCATTAGAATTTACATCATATAGTGACATGGTTTAAGGGAACATTGCCATTTTTTATGACCAAAGAAATCATAACAACAAAACTAAAACCTACTGCAAGTGACTCCAGCATAATTACACTAGTATGTTGAACTTTGTTGCAATTATTATAGAGGTGCTTATAGGTGGAAGATACAAGGGAGGCTCCCAAACTAAGGTTTCACCATATTTTGAGACATGAATAAAAAGTACATTAAATAACTATTGAATAATAACATATAACTCCTTAATTGATGTTGTGTTAATTAAAGCCAAGCAAACAAAATTATAATCATGAGTGGATGAGAAATCATTATTCATGAATAGAAAACATAGCTTTTAGGTCATGACCCAGTAAGTACCATATGCAGTGAGTAACTTCTTTCCTCTACTCATGATGTGAAACAATGGATTTAAAGTTAGGTATTAAATTATAGATTGAGGGTGGTAATTACCATGTTTAACCATATAGACTCGTTATGTAATATGCAACAAAACTAGTGTTTCTTTCTATAACTATAGTATATTTTGGATCATTATGCATATAAACACACATATAGTATCTTAATCAAAACCAATCATAAGAATATAATCCAACACATAAACATGTATGTGTGCTAAGTTATAGTAGCAATTAAATTATGATCCTAAATCAAGAATGTAGGAACGAAAACTAGTACACAAGGCACCAATGCATTTGGTTGCTAAAGATATAATAAATATATCATTATAGTATATTTGATTACAATATTAGTTGTTACATTATTTCCTTTTCGTTTGCAATCATAGTTTGCTTATACAAACTCAAGCACTCAATAATACACTATTTGGGTCCACAAATTAACCCCAAAATATGCATAGATACAAAAAATAAAGATACACTAAATTATATAATATGGATGCTAATAAAAATTTACATAAATATATTCCAAAACACATAATCATACCATCAACAACCACACCCAATCATACTATCCTAACAAGTATGATGGAAAAATTAGTGTTGGTTGGGGTCATGGGTGAGTGAGTGTATGAGAAGTGAGATTGATTGGTAGTATTTCAATAAACTCATTGAACAATGCAATGATTAGGTCCTTCAAGATGTGGTGGTGGAGGTATTGATATGTAGGCACTGGCGATGGTATCACATGACCACAATTCTATGAAAAGTTATCAGAAATTAAAGACAATTATGAACTAGTACCTTAGGTTATTATTATGGGAATAATGGTTGTGTACGTGGGAATCATCATATTTTGTACTCAAAATTTAATATGATTAACAAGTAATATTTAACTCTTCAATTCTTGTGCATATTCCAATTTGGTGATAAAAAATGAAAGACAGTTATGAACTAGTACATGAGATTATTGTTGTGGGGATAATGGGTGTGTACGTGTGATTCGGACTTATGTAGGAATGAAATAAAATATAGAAATAAACATAAACATAGAGATGCATCATGAATAACACTTCATTTCATTAATATCAAATACTGAAAAATGCTTACAGACATAATGGAATACAAACTAGCTCAGGCGATGGTAGCTTATCTCTAAGAAGAAATGTGGTGGCTACATCCTCTGAAATGTGTTACAATGAGGCTCGGGGGTTTTTTTATTATTTAAATATAAGATAAAACCCTAACCCGAGGAGATGTAACACCAAGAGTTTATGGGGTCATTGGGGTTAGTTGGGCAGCCAACTTCCCATGGTCGTAACTTGGTCATATTATCTTCGTTTGGCATGTATGATACCACGTTGGACAGATATATCTAAGGACTACATATTCTGATGAAATTTTAAACAATTATTTCAAATCCCTAAGTAATCATGCCCAAAAAATGTCATTTAAGGGCCTCAAAATAGCTTCGGAATTTCAGGACCTGAAACATTGCTAAAAATAATAAATAAGAAAACCAATGAAACTAAATATGTGGAATAAGCAGGTGGCCACCAATATCCACCTGAATCATTCCTCCCCCCTTACAAATAAATGGCCCACATTGTGTACAAAGCCTCCATGAGGTAAGGAAATTTATGTTGAAATTTGTCCTTAGTGAACCACTTTCCCTGGTGAAGGAGTTGGCCAGCGTTGACAACCCGATACAATTGGATCTCATGTTGGCGAGTGATTTTAAGTTGCCTATAGTTGATCCGATCGGTTGCAGCTTGTTCCATGCAGACTGGATTTAACTCTCTCGAGGTGAGTTGTTTTGCAATGTCAGATGTGTCTAGTAATGGCAGAAAGTATGGCAGATGGAAATCCATGTTGAACTCTAGGTGTAGTACAACGAATGGGAGAATGCTAAGTTCAAAAGAATTGTCTCCCATGGCCTTGGTGATAGTATATGGACCATATTTGAGTGGGTGTATCTTGCAGTGGGGTCGAGAGAGGTGCTCCTTCTGGAAATGTAACCAAACATTGTCGCCCACCTGGAAGTTGTGTGGTACCCAATGTGATCATGTCGTTTCTTGTACTTAGCATTAGCTTTGTCCAATATGTCATGAACCTGTTGGAAGATGTGCTTAATGCACTCAATGAAGTTGTTTTCCTTTCCAGATTTAGCCTGTACATGAGCTGAATCTGCCTGAGAATTCGCAAATGGCATGGCTACGTCAATGGGACATAGTGGCTGCAATCCCAAGCCCACCCAAAAGGGGTTGTGGTCGGTTGAGCTATGTAGAGCCCGGTTATAGATGTGTTTTACATAGGGGAGGCTCTCATCCCATGTGTGTGGATGCTTTGAGTTGTACATGCGTAGAATGTGTATGATCATCATGTTGAAGACCTATGTCTGTCCATCGGTTTGGGGATGGAAAGTTGTGGACTTGGTGAGCTTAGTGTCCAGCATCGACCAGAGACTGGACCAAAATGTATTGAGGAACCTATTGTCTCGATCTAAGATGATAGATTGTGGTTTCCCAAAGTGTGCCCACAATTGTTCAAAGAATATTTTAGCAGTGGTTTCTACTATGATATTCTTCTTACAGGCTACCATAATGGCCATATTCGAGAATCTAGTGACGACCAAAAAAACATAATCATTGCCATACTTAATAGAAGGAAGGTCTAAACTATAATCCATGGAGATGGATTCCCAAGGGAAACTAGGGGTAGGCAGCGGAGTATAGAGTCCGTGCTTCTCAATGGTTGGTTTGGAAATGGTGCAGGCAGTGCAGGATCTGATGTACTTCCTGACATCCTATCAAATTTTTGGCCAATAGAAATACTTCTGCAGTACTGCCACTATTTTATCGACCCAAAAATGGCCACCAACCCGAATGTAGTGTGCTTCCCTAACCATCTTGGCATGCTTACTTGAAGGAACACAAAGGTGTCCCAGGTGACATAGTCGTGCATCCTAGAGGTGAAAATTTGGAACTTTCTTACCTTCCAAGAGTGTCTTGTATGTGTGGCCTAATTCTTGATCGCTTCTATAAAGAAGTGGCCAATCAGAAGTCTCGTGCCCACAAGAGTTGAGCATGGTGGTTAGTGCCACGATTGGTGGTTGGCTGAGGCGGTCTACAACATTATTTGTGATGCTCATCTTGTACTTGATGTTCAAATGAAATTGTTGCAGGTATTTGGACCACTTCTGATGGCAATCATTATGCAACTTCCCTTGTGTCTGTATGAACTGCAAGGGTCGGTGGTCTATGTGGATTATTGTTTCCTTCCCAAAAATTTAATGCTTTCATTGTCGAAAAACCTGCACAATCGAATACATCTCTTTTTCATAAGTGGGATACTTCGATATTGTGTCAGAAAGTGTCTCACTGTGATATGCCATTGGATTCCCCTGTTGAGTAAGGAATGCTCCAGTAGCATATTCAGAGGCATCTGTCTCGACCTCAAATGGTTGTTTCAAGTCTAGTAATATGAGAACTAGTGCAAAGCAGAGGCGTTATTTCAACTCTTTGAATGCCTTCTGTTGATATTTGGACCAAAATAATTTTTTCTTTCGTTCCTCCCTTGGTGACTTGACTCAAGTGCCAAGTGATATGAGAGACTCACAACACGAACCTTTAGTAGAAATTGGCAAGACCCAGGAATTTGCGGAGCTGTGTTCAAGTGGTTGGGGATGGCCAATCCTTAATGACTTGGATCTTGCCTGGATCCACGTGCACCCCCCACTCATCAATAATGTATCCCATATATTTAACCTAGGTCATGCCAAAATTTCACTTCTCCAAATTTGCGCACAAATTGTGTTTCCATGCTGTTTGGAGGACCAGTCAGATGTGGTGGATGTGCTCTTCCCAATTTTGGCTGAATATCATGATGTCATCCAAGTACACCACCACAAGTTATTTGGTGAATGGATGAAATATGTCATCCATCAGCCGCATGAAAGTTGCGAGAGCATTCTTCAAACCGAAAGGCATGACTAACCATTCGAATAATCCCTCCTTAGCTTTAAAGGCAGTCTTCCACACATCATAGGGTTCGATCAGTACCTGGCGATACCTAGACTTTAAGTCAATCTTGCTGAAATATTTGGCCCCTCTGAGCTAGTACAGGAGGTCATCGATCTCTGGGATTGGATACCTATGAAGGACTGTGAACTTATTCAACGCCCGATAATCAATACAAAGTCTACAGGTGTCGTCCTTTTTCTATACCAACACAATTAGGCTCCCACAGGGTGAGGAGCTTGGCCTAATGTGCCTTTTCTATAACAGCTCTTGGATCTATCTCTTGATTTCATCATTTTCCACATCTTGGTCACAATGAATTGCAGTGGAGAACCCTTCACCCACATCTAGGAATGGAAGAGGTGCTCCCCCTCCTCTATATCTTCGGGTTCCTCCTTATGTTTCTTGGTGGTGGAAACGGTGGCACTGGGTTATGCATCAATGATTTTCTTGCCTTTGTCATTTGCCTTATTTTATTCTGACCTAGAATCAGAACATGCATATGATTCGGAAGTATTCATCTCGACCACCAGCGACTATTTGGCCTGACACTCACTTGTGTTGTGAGTGGAGATTTTATGGAATTTACATCACTTCCTTGTGTCCTTATTTGGCTTTGCGGTGTTTTTATTCACTTTTTTATTCAGTGGGTTGTCCTGAGTGACCCCACTTTGGATTTTTTCCTTGTTCTAAATTTTGGGGGTGCCTTTCCCTAGCTTTGGATTTGTGGATCCAAAGTCTCGCTTCTTCTGCTTAAATTTCTGCTCAATCTTGGTGGCATATCAATATGTCCTTCCAAGTGAGGTAATGTCAAGGAAATCCATTTCTTCCTAAATTCATCTATGCAAACAATTTTTGTACTTAATCACCAATTGTTTCTCTGAATAGTTAATACCCAACTTTGTGCGCAGGGTATGGAACAAATTTGTCAGCTCGTGCACATTTTTATCCCTTTATTTCCGTAGCATGGTCCATTGGATGTACTTGTCCTCATAGCTCGCCACAGGTAAATATTTTTCTTTGATGTCATCTCGGAATGAATTCCAAGTGGGTGAGGCTAAAAAAAGTGAGAGTTCTTCCTCATCCCTATGTTCACAGTAGGTTTCCCACCAATATTTGACATGGGGGGTGGCTTTGAGCAGCACAAATGTAATATTTTCTTGATCGGAGAAATCATGGACTGAAAAATACCCTTCCATAAAATTTAGCCATCTATTGACAGTGTTTATATCCATTTTCCCCTCAAATATGGGAATGTCAAATTTTACTTGTACCTTGAAAGGAGTGGTGCCTCCAGAGTGGCTTCTGGATGAAGATGCATCGCCAGTGGGTAATTGTTGAAGGATCTAGACAAAGTTATCTATCATCATGTTCCTTTATTTCTCGAGGGCCTCCTTGAGCAACATTTTGATAGGACATCTGCTCCCTCACCTTTATTTTCTTCCGCTATGGGAGGTCATTATGGTTTGTGAGGCTGACATTTCAAAGGTTCAACCAAATCAAGCCATAACTCCTTATACCCCAACCTCGTTAGGGACATGTAAAGAAAGATTGAGAAAGATCAGACTTCTCTTATACCACTTATCCGGACTTATGCAGGAACACAATAAAATACAAAAATAAACATAAACATAGAGATGCAGCGGGAATAACACTTCATTTCATTAATATCAAATACTGAAAAATGCTTACAGACAGAATGGAAGAAAAACTAGCTCGGGTGATGTTAGCTTATCTCTAAGAAGATATGTGGCGGCTACAACCTCTGAACTGTGTTACAATGAGGCTCAAGGGCCTTTTTATTATTGAACAATAAGATAAAACCTTAAACAACCAAAACCCTAACCCGTTGAGATGTAACACTAAGATTTTATGGGCCTCGTTGGGGTTAGTTGGGCAGCCAACTTCCCAACGTCGTAACTTGGTCATATTATCTTTGTTTGGCATGTATTATACCTTGTTGGAAAGATCTATTTGATGAATACAGATAAAAATGCATTTTGAAACATTTATTTCAAATCACCTGAGAAATCATGCCCAAAAAATGTCGTTTAGGGCCTCAAAATGGCTATGGAAGTTTAGGACACGAAAAACTGCTAAAAATAGTAAATAAGAAAACTGATGAAACTGACTAGGTGGAATAGGCGGGTGGCCACCAATATACACCTGGATCATTCCTCCCCCCTTAGGAAGCAATGGTCCCCATTGCATGCAGAGCCTCCATGAGGTGGGGAAATTTATGTTGAACCTGGTCCCTGGTGAACCACTTTACGTGGTGAAGGAGTTGGCCAGCTTTGACAACCCGATATAATTGGATCTTCTGCTGGAAAGTGATTTTAAGCTACGTGTCCATGATCTAGTCGATTGTATTTGGTTCGATGTAGTATGTATTTAAATTTTTCGGAGTGATTTGTTTTGCGATTTCGGATGTGTCCAGTAATGGCAGAAAGTATGGCTAAAGGAAATCCACGTTGAACACTAGGCTCAGGCCAAGGAATGGGGTAATCCTAAGCTCAAAATCATTCTCTTCCATGGCCTTGGTGATGGTATATGGACCATATCAGAGTGGGCGTAGCTTTTGGTGGGGTTCAGAGAGGCACTCCTTCTGCAAATGTAACCAAAGTCGCTCACCTGGAAGTTGTGTGGCACCCGATGTTGATCATGTCCCTGCGTGCACTTAGAATACCAAATTTCCCTGAGTAGTTGCAAATTGCATGGCTACGTTAATGGGACATATTGGTTGGAATACCAAGCCCACCTGAAAGGGGTTGTGGTTGGTTGAGATGTGGAGAGCCCAGTTATAGTTATGTTGTAGATAGGGGAGGCTCTCATCCCATGTGCAGAATGTGTACAATCATCATGTTGACGACCTCTTTCTATCCATCAGTTTGGGGATGGAAAGTTGTGGACTTGGTGAGCTTGGTGACCCACATAGACCAGATACTGGACCAAAATGTACTGGGGAAAATACTATCTTGATTTGAGATGATATACTATGGTATCCAAAAGTGTACCCACACTCATTCAAATAAGATTTTAGCAGTGGTTTCAGCTATGATATCCTTCTTGCGGCCCACCATAATGGCCATCTTTGAGAATCTATCGACGAACACAAAAACACAGTTGTTGCCATGCTTAGTAGAAGGAAGGCCCAACATGTAATCCATGGAGATGGTTTCCCAAGGCCAACTAGGGGTAGGCAATGGATTATAGATTCCTTGGTTCTTGATGGTCATTTTTACAATGGCACAAGAAATGCGGGATCTAATGTACTTACTGACATCCTGTCGAAGTTTCAGCAAATAGAAATACTTCTTCAGTACTGCCACTATTTTCTCAACCTCGAAATGCCCAGCAACCTGACTGTAGTACGCTTCCCAAGCCATCTTGGCCTACTCTCTTGAAGTAACATAAAGGTGTCCTAGGTGATATACCAGTGCATCCTGGAGGTGAAAATTTGGAACTTGCTTACCTTCCAAAAGCGTCTTTTATGTGTGGCCCAAATATGGATCACTTCTATAGAGAAGTGGAAAATCAGAAGTCTCGTGTCCCATTATGGGAATTTTTAGGTCTAAAATGGGCCTCCTAAGGAAATTATAAAATAATAGTGGAAATAATAAAATAAGATTTGATGACATCATCAAATTTTAGACGGAAAAAAGAAAAAACTACTTTTTCAACTTATCTCCCAAATTTTTTACACAAATTTTGAGCGAGAGTACTCGTTGGATGAAAAATTTAATTCCTCATCCAAGGAATACCCATGTTTCATACTTTCGATGGACCCTGCTAAGTGAAAAATGATAAATTAATGAAAAATGTGATTGCAATCATGTTTTTCATGTATTTCTCATTTTTCGCTAAGCAAGGTCCATCGAAAGTATGCAACATGGGTATTCCTTGGATGAGGAATTAAATTTATCATCCAACGAGTACTCCTGCTTGAAATTTGAGTAAAAAAATTGGGAGATAATTTGAAAAAGTAGTTTTATTATTTTATTATTTTATTATTTTTTAATATTTTTACCCGTTTACTTAAAAAATGGTGAATCATCCCCCATGGTTCACATCATCATCTTGAATCATATTGGTTCTTATAAAGTTTATTTTGGTTTTATAATTTTCTTAGGAGGCCCATTTTAGACCTCAAATTTCCCCTAATGCACAAGAGTTGAGCACGGTGGTTAGTGCCACGATCGGTGGTCGATTGAGGCAATCTGAAACATTATTGGTGATGCCCTTCTTGTATTTGATGTTCAAATGAAACTGTTGTAGGTATGTGGACCACTTCTGATGGCAATCGTTCTGCAACTTCCCTTGTGTCTGTATGAAGTGCAGGGGTCGGTGGCCTGTGTGGATGACCGTTTCATTCCCCAAAATGTAATGCTTCCATTTTCAGAAAACTTGCACAATGGAATAAATATATTTTTCATAAGTGGGATACTTATATATGGTGTCAGAAAGTTTCTCATTGTGATATGCCACTGGATGCCCCTATTGAGTAAGGATTGCCCCAATAGCATAGTCAGAGGCATTTGTCTCGATCTTGAATGGTTGTTGCAAGTCTGGTTATGTGAGAACTGGTGCAGAGAAAAGAAGATGTTTCAACTTTATGAATGCCTTATGTTGAGATTCAAACCAAAATAATTTTCATTTCGCTCCTCCCTTGGTGACTTGACTCAAGCACCAAGTGATATAAGAGAATCCCAGCACAAACTTGTGGTAGAAATTGGCAAGACCCAGAAATTTGTGGAGCTCTATTAGAGTGGTTTGGGATGGCCAATCCAGAATGACTTGTTGGATCCACATGCAACCTTTTCTCATCAATAATGTATCCCAGATACTAAACCTGGGTCATGCCAAAATTTCACTTCTCCAAATTTACGCACAACTTCTGTTGTCCCAGTGTTTGGACGACCTGTCGGATGTGTTGGAGGTGCTCTTGAGTCTTCCCAAGTCTGGTTGCATATCAAGATTTGATCCAATTACACCACCACAAATTAGTTTTTTAATGGTTGCAATATGTCATCCATCATCTGCATGAAGGTTGTGGGATCATTCATCAAACTGAAAGGCATGACTAGCCATTCGAAGAGGCCCTCCTTGGCTTTGAAGGCAATCTTCCACACATTGGAGGGTTAGATTGGTACCTAATGATACCCATACTTCAAGTCGATCATGTTGAAATATTTGGCACCCCCTAAGTTGGTCCAGGAGGTCATTGATCCATGGGATTAGATACCTCTTACGAACTGTAATATTTTTCAATGCTTGGTAATCAATATAGAGTCTCCAGGTGTCATCCTTCTTCTGTACCAACACGATCAGGCTCCTACACAGTGAGGAGCTTGGCCTGATGTTCCCTTTTTGCAATAGTTCTTGGACATGTCTCTTGATTTCTTCATTTTCCAGAACAGTGTCAATAGATCAGCCCATTAGGAAGTGTCATTCCTGGGGTTAGATCAATGGAGTGCTTGACCTGGCAGTGTAGAGGAACCCCTGTGGGTGAGAAAAAAATGTCCTTATATTCCTCCATGAATTTTTCCATCTGTTGATGCTGCACAGGGGAGCCTTGTTTGGAGGCTGCGGCCACAATATTCTTCTTTCCCTGTGGGAAAATCATTATGAAAACAAATTTCCTGGTTTGGGAAATAATCTTACTGCATTGCTTTGCAGTAATCAAAGAGATGGCAGAAGGTGGTACTAACTCCGATATCCTGTACAAATTATTTCCCAAAGTAATAATAACAGAAGGAGGCCTAGACTCATACAGATCATGGCTCTTCCACAAGTATGGTTAGCCTAATAATACATCAAAAACTTCAACAAGAGAAATATCACACAGTACCTCATTCTTGAATGGCTTGATGTTGTAGGGAAGGTGGCACTGATGACTAGCATGAAGATCTCTTCCTTGTTGAAGTCACTCGATGGTATATGATTGTGGGTGTGTTGTGATCGGTAGGCCAAGCCACTTCATGACTTATACTGAAATGAGGTTCTTTTGGCTTCCGCTATCAACAATGAATTGAAGTGGAGAACCCTTCACCCACATCTGGGAATGGAAGAGACGCTCTCCCCAGGTATGGTCATGATCTTGGTGGTGGAAACGGTGGCACTAGGTTCTGCATCAATGATTTTCTTCCCTTTGTCATTCGCCTTTTTCGATTTTGTATTAGAATCAAAACATGCATCTAATTAGGAAGCCTTCATCTCGGCTACCAACGATTGTTTGGCCCGACGCTTACTTGTGTTGTGAGTGGAGATTTTATGGAATTCACACCACTTCCATGTGTCCTTCTTTGGCTTTGTGGTGGTTTTCTTCACTTGATACTTCAGCAGGTTGTCCTAAGTGGCCCTGCTTTGGATTTTCCCCTTATTATTCGATTTTGGGGCACCTTTCCCTAGCTTCGGATTTGTGGATCCAAAGTCTCGCTTCTTCTTCTTAAATTTCTGCTCGATCTTGGCAGCATATCGATATGTCATTCCAAGTGAGGTAATGTCGAGGAACTCTATTTCTTCCTAAATGTATCTATGCAAAAAAATGTGGTACTTGAGCACCAAGTTTTTCTCTGAATATTTAATACCCAACTTTTTGCATAAGGTATGGAACAAATTCATTAGCTCATGCACATATTGATCCCTTTGTTTCCACAGCATGGTCCATTGGATGTACTTGTCCTCATAGCTCCCCATAGGGTAATATTGTTTCTTGATGTCATATCAAAACGAATTCAAAGTGGGTGTGGCTGAAAAAAGTGAGGGTTCTTCCTCATCCCTCTATTCACAGTAGGTTTCCCACCAATATTTGACATGGGGGGCGGCTTTAAGGAGTGAAAAGGTAATGTTTTCTCGATAGGAGAAATCATGGACCGAAAAATACCCTTCCAGAAAATTCATCCATCTATCGATGGCGTCTACATATATTTGCCCCTCAAATATGGGAATTTCAAAGTTTACTTGTACCTTTAAAGGAGTGGCAGCTCCAGAGTGATTATTGGATGAAGATGCACCGTCGGTGGGTAGTCGTTGAAGGATCTGGGAAAATTTATCCATCATCGCGTTCCTTTTTTTCTCGAGGGCCTCCTCAAGCAATATTTTGATAGGATCTCCTACTCCCTCATCTTTCTTTTCTTTCTCTGTGGTAGGACGTTTGGTTTTGCGAGGCTAATCTTGCAAAGGTTCAACTAGATCAAACCCTAACTCCTTATACTTCGACTTTGTTGGGGACATGCAAAGAAATATCGGGAAAGAGAAGATCGCTCTGATACCATTGATCCAGACTTATGCAGGAACACAATAAAATAAATAAATAAACATAAACGCAGAGATGTAGAAGGAATAACACTTCATTTCATTAATATAAAATACTAAAAATTTCTTACAGACAAAATGGAAGACAAACTAGCTCGGGCGATGTTAGCTTATCTCTGAGAAGAGATGTGGTGGCTACATCCTCTGAACTATGTTACAATGAGGCTCAAGGCCATTTTTATTATTGAACTATAATAGAAAACCCTAAACAACCAAAACCCTAACCCAAGGATATGTAACACCAATAATTTATTGGTCCCGTTGGAGATAGTTGGGCAACCAACTTCCCAGGGTTGTAACTTGGTCATATTATCTTTTTTTGGTGTGTATGATACCTCGTTGGAAATATGTATCTGAGGAATACAGCCACTAAAATAATTTGAAACATTTATTTCAAATCGCCTGAGTAATCGTGCCCAAAAAAACATCATTTATGGCCTAAAAATGGCTCCAGAAGTTCAAGACCTGAAAAAATGCTAAAAATAGTAAATAAGAAAACTGGCGAAACTCACTAGGTGGAATAGGCAGGTGGCCACCAATATCCACCTGGATCAATGTGGGAATTATCATATTCTGTACTTAAAATTTAGTATGATTAACAAGTACTATTTTAAGTCTTCAATTCATTTTCACATATTCCAATGTGGTTTTGATTGATGTTTCATCCAACCTATTCTACAATTGTTGTAATAATTGGTGAGAGATACTAAAGTAGGAAATTTTATGAGCTCCCGGAGGGGTACTTTGTGATGTGTATGATAATACAAGTGCACAAATTCTTTATTGGTCCCTTCCATGATTTCATATCAATAGGTGAGGGATTGTTATCAAGCTCCCAAGGGTGTGGTACATAATTTCTATATGCTTCAACCCTAATGGGGTGAGGGTGAATGACCCCATTTATGGCACTTTATGGATATCATCCATCATCCATCACATAATATTTAAGATAAAATTATAAGGTTCAAGTAGTGTAATATCATATTCAGCATCAACAACAAGTTCTCCAACTCTAAAATGATAACCTCACTCTAGCGTAGAATCCGATAAAACAATAGGCAGATCAGCATCATAGTGAAAAACGTTTTGACGTAAGCGACTAGATATTTTTACGGCTACAACCATACAAAAAAATGTCTCTCAAGAAAGCTAAGGAGGATAATAAATTATCACCCAAGTACTATGGTCCTTACAAGGTGTTACAAAATATTGGTACTATGGCATACAAATTGGAGTTTACTGCATCTTCCTGAGTACACCCAGTTTTCCATGTTTCATGCTTAAATAAGTTTATCAGTGACAAGCTCTCAGTTCAAACAATATTTCTTGAACTTAAAAATGAAAATAAAATAAGATTGGAGCATGAAGTAGTCACGGAAACAAGAACCCAATAGCTACAAAATCAATCAATTTCAGAGTATCTCATTAAATGGAAGAACTTGCCCATTGAATATTTTACATGGGAGGATGAGAATTTTATACATAAGCATCCAGAACTACTCAAGCGTTGAGGAAAACACTTTTCTGAAGGAGAGGGAAATATTAGGTCCATAAAATACTATTTTAACTCCCTTATTGTTATTTTTAGTGTATCCCCCTTATTGTTCTTGTTGTTTCCATGTAGCCCCCATATTCTTATGATTGTGCTCCATAGAAGCCCACTATTGTTATTGTTGTGTCGTTACATTATTATTGTTATGTATGATCTAATTATATTGTGGCCCCTTAGGCTCCCATATTTATCAAGGAGGTATTTTAATTTGAATAATCCAATACTTTTTCATTTATGTGATTGTGTTATTGCCTAAATCTACCTCAGGCTGAAGGAAGGCAGAGTTCAAGGTAACATCAAACCACGCTCAGTCTGGTAGCTAGCCCTACCAGAACAGGAGAGGGCTCTCTCTGGGTCAATCTTAGAAAAAATAATCAATAGGGCTTGAGACGACTTGAAATAAAGGCTAATTTTAGGCTAGGTATATAAGTGAAGGAGTTTGATTGTGTTTTTGGGGGTTTTTGTTGGATCAAAGGGAGAGGCATTTTTGGGTGCGGGGATAAGGCCTAGTTTTTGCAGAGTTCTGATTGGGGAAAGGAAGGCAATTGTTTTTATGCTTTAGATTGAATGAATGGATGGATCAGACCGGTGAGGAGCTGAAGAGGGAAAGAGGGTCTCAAGATTCCTCCTCAAACAGATGAAAACATGAAAAATTAAACAAAACTAAAGGCAGAGCAGAGCAATCCAATGAACTCCACCTTTAACACTGATTTGTTTAATCTAAGAAGAAAAGAGAAGGGAAAATGATACACATAAACATCAGTAAACTTACAATTACATAGAGAAACACACCATCAAAACACAGAGCCACAAGGATCCCAAAGAGTGCTGCAAACCCTGGTCTATTCCTTTGCCAAAATTGCAGAGATGAAATGTACAATGAAGTGCCAAGCAATCCCAAGTGTCCAACCCTAAAAATGACTGAAGAAATACATGATATAGACAAGCCTAACTCATTCCCATGCCTCTAGGGGTCGAGCTCATCATTCTAGGAGCTGTTTCAACCATATCTAAACTAGGAACTGGAAAATAGGCAATGAAACAACTTGCCTCTATATGATAGGAAACTGATTCATTCACTCACATTTCACTTTTTGGTGAATGAATCTACTAAGATGAGTAAAAATGTGCCAAAATTACATCATGGTCATGAAATTACATCAAGGTACATCAAGAGTTACATGAAAAAGTCAAACTAGCCAAAACTAGGCGAAATTCTGAGCTGCTGAGTGAAAAATAGGCCAAATTTCCCTATGCGTCGCGCCTGAAATATCTATGCGTAGCACAAGTTTGAGGCTGATTTTGAGGGCCTTACCGAAGTCCAAATTGAGTGTAGGATAGCTCGTTGGAAATCCCTGCCTGTCTACTTTCCAAACAAGGTGGAATTTCTGGATTTGGTTGCCATTTTCCCCTCCAAAAATTAAATCTCCCAACACTACTTCCTGTGTGTGAAAAAAGTGGCAGAAAGGCCATTTTTGAGGTGTTTTTGACCCTTTAGGCAACCCAGAACTTGATAAAATCCTTAGGTAATCCATAGGCATGCATAAATTTTGATGAAAAATCCAAAAATGCAAATTTTTTCTCCATAAGAGCTGCCAATTATAAGCGCGCGCCAATTGGCGTTACGCGTTGGGCAGGAAAATCTGTGTTTAGGCTCAAAAATTCAAAATTGACAAAAATTTTCCCAAATTTCTTGAAACTTGGGTTGAAGGTCCCTCATTAAGCACTATGCTGGGCCAAAGAAGCTTCGGCCAAAATTTGGAGCCTATCATGCCTTTTGTGACACTTTAGTTCCCTCCTTAGCCTTGCCTTCAGGATCTTGATCCTCGCTTTGCAAACATTATGTCGCGACCAATAATGGTTCTTCATGTGCCTGAGCATGTTATTTTCCTTTTTTCCTTCTCCAACAGCTTCTCAAGATGAATGTTGACCCTCTCAAGCCAAGTCTCTCTATCAGCCTCAATCTCCCGCTCAATGGGTGTCATCTTTGTTGGGCTTCTTCGAGCAGCTTGCCGATTCTCACAGATGTTTTGCAACTCCATGATCATCTGTTGATCCTCCAACTATTTCTTGCGCTGCTCCAGATAGTTTATGATCCATTGAGCTCTTTGAAATTTGTCATTCAATGTGTTGATCTCAACCTTCTGTTCCTGATTGATCTCTCTCAACTTTGAGCTTGGAGAGCTCAAATCTTCATCAATCAATACGAAATCAGTATCCTGGCCTCCTGAAGGGCCCTCATCTTGCATCAGCCTCTTACCTATGTCCTGTACCTGTACCTGTGCTGCTGATGACGGCAATGAGACCCCTTCCACCTCGAGTTGAGATAGTACTCGTCGGGCTGCTGCAAATAATCCTCTCATGCCTCTCTCATAAGTAACAAACACTGGCACACTGAAAGGCTCTGTCTCGGGACCTTCAGGCTGATGTGAAGGTTCACCTGCATCATGAAAAATCTCCGAAGGAGGCTGAGGGGCAGTGAAGAAGTCACGGGAAATGAAATCCTCCCATGCAATACCCTGCAATCCAAGCTGATGTACAACAACAATCTTGATGAGTGCATAGTGATAAATACTGTTGTACTGCTGCTCGGGAGTCTTCTTCTGCACAAGAGTGGTCATTCGCTCGATGTTGCGGCACATGAAATAAGGTATGTTCATCATCCTCACTCTAGTGAAATGCATCAATAACCTGATGTGGTAGGCATAGAGGCGTGAGAACCGGCCCTCACAACTGAAGTATCTGATAATGAGTCTCATCAAAGGCGCATAGGATTCCTTTAGGAACCGGAATGGGAATACCCTGTTGAGCTGTCTCACATAGCTAGGCCTGATGTATGGTTCATAATGAACCTTTTCCACCTGTTGTCTTTTGTTCCACTGTTCACCCACATTCGGTATTCTGATTGCTTGAGAAATGGTTTCCGGTGTCAAGGTGAAATTTACACCAGCAAGAGTTACCTGACCATCATGCAAATGTAACACAAACAACCGAGCCAACTCCTGATGATGTTGAATCTAAGAAATCATCTCACAATACTGATAGCATGACTGCTCTCGAAAACATGCCATGGCAAGTGGGCAGGCCTGCAATTGGGTCAATGAGATGGGCTCTTCTCTCACATGTTTGCAACCTTTACGAGGCCTTCTCGGTGCATGTAGCTCAGCAGTAGAATCACTATCTCTGTCATATGAAGTTTCAGTGTATGTCTCCATTATGTCCATGCAAGGTGTATGTTTAGCTTGTTGAAAATTAGAAATGAGAATTTGGTTTTTTTTTTTTTTCAATGCCAAATATGTGTCAAGTAGGAAGGGACTGTGGGAAATAAGGCAGTGAGAATGATAGAGTTTTGTCAAGTGAATTTAAAGTGTAATAATAGTCACTTGACTGTTGGGAACTTGGGGTTTGGGGATTTTATAAGTGAGATGAGACAGGGAAAATGATATGGAATGAAGTAGCTTTAGGGATAGGAAAATGGGGCTTAAGAATAAGTCACTTTGAGGATAAAACGGGGTAAGGGATGAACTGTAGTGATATAATAACAGTGAGAGGGAAAAACAAGGTGGGAAATAAAAGGGTTTGGCACCAAATTATTTTTTATAACACCAACTCAAAACCCTAAGGATCAGTTTTAAACAAGGTAATAGGGTTTACAATTTGACATTACAAATTATCATATTCCTACTTTCAAACAACACCAAACACTATTCAATGGCAATTGCAGGATTTCATAAACTTACTCGGAGCATAGGAGGTTGAGTCGATTTGAAATTTGTGGAGCAGTGGTAAAATTTTTGTTTGTGGGTCATGTGTGCCGTGCACACAACCCAGTGCGCCACACCTGGTGTATGCGCCGCTCACGTTCAAAATAGCACGGTGATGGGCGGCTCTATGCGCCGTGACTGCTATGTGCGCCGCGACCTTCTCCCAACGTGCTGCGACTGTAACCTCACTAACACTTCCGACCTTCAAACCCTGTTTTGATCTTCCACGACTTAACTCGGCTTCTTTGAGGATTTTGTTTGCAAATGAATTTTTGAATGGTGAAAATATCCTATATATACAAAAGGATTTTGATTTTTGATTTAAAAAACCCACTTTTGTAATGTTGCAGACTTTGGCACTTTCACATTTTAAAATAAACTCTATTTTTGCTTCCACTTTGATTTTTTAGCTGAATGACGAAATTCTTGTCTATTTTTTGCAGGGATGGCTAGCATGTAATTTTGCAAAGGCGACCAAGGCTACACCTGAAGAACTTCACAACTGAGAAAACTTTGAAAATTACATTACATTTATTACAAAAGACAAAATGGACGATTTTTCTTCAAAACAGAGTTTTGAAGAAGAATCATGATCAAGCATTATGACGATGAAATTTTGCACTGAAAACCTTATTTGAAACTTCCTCATGTGCCTGCTAGCATTATTAGACATTTTGAAGATGAAACCCTAGACCTAATGAGGTTTAAAACCCTAAAATGACTCTTTGCTGACCAAGAGACCAAACAGGACTGTAAATGACTGTAAAATTGATTTTGATGAACAGACACAGACCAGCAAGTACATGACATGAGGGATATGAGTGAAAATACCCTTCCGTCAGATGATCCATGCTCCTAATGGAATGCAGCTGACTGAACTGAATGAGACACCTAAAATGAAATGCAACAAAAGAGATTTTGATCTCTGACGGAGGGATGAAGATACCGACTCTAACATTGGCTCCAATGGGGATGGTAGCTCCTGGGAGGTTCCAAGAACTACAGATTTCTGGGAGAGTAGGCAGTGTATTCGTCCATTGGGCTATGGAGTCCATAACTTCAACAAATTAACACAAGACTCTTGACTCATTTATTGACTAAAAATTTGACTCAAACTGACTCAATTTTGAAACTAAAATGACTGAAAAACCTGACACAACAAACTCAAACCAAAGTTGAAATCAATCTTCAGAATTATAGCTTTCACTTCGAGCCCCAAACTGAAGAAAAGATCACAGCACACACTTGCAATGAAACTGAAATAAACAGTATATATAGTGACAATGTAAACAGCAGAAAACATCTCAGAAATGATACCGCTTGAGAAGCCGACCATTGACTGGCCCTCCTGGACAATCTTCCCCATTCATCTCTTTCAGAAGAAAAGCATTCTGACCCCGATATGCAGCAATTTTAAAGGGTCATTTCCAGAGATTTTCGAACTTACCGTGCTTACCCTTTTCCTCATTTCTTGCATCCCATTTTAGCACTACTTCTTCCAATTGAAATTTGTCCGCCTTTGCTTTTTTGTCATAGATTTTCTTAATTCTCTCTTGCAGCTTGAATGTGTTTTGAAAAACTTCTTCTCTCGTCTGCTGCAAATGGATCATTTGATTTATTCTTCTTTGCATATGATCATCTTCACTGCTAGCTTCCTGTAGAATTTTGACCACTGGAACTGCGAGAGAGGTAGGAAACACCGTGTCAACTCCATATACCAACTCAAAAGGAAACATACCAATGGATTTCTTCTGACTCACCTGATCTGCCCAAAGTGCATTGACCAACTTCTTATGCCAACTTTTCTTGTTTATTTCCAGCAACTTTTTAATGATGTTGACCAAAGATTTTTTGGAAGACTCCGCCAATCCATTGCCTTGTGGATGATAAGTGGTTGAGTGTCCCAAAGTGATTTTATACTTGTCACAAAACTCAATCATCCTTTTTGATTTGAAAGCTGCTGCGTTATTGGTAATTAACTTATTCGGGCAACCAAAGAGAGACAAAATATTATTCTCAAGGAATGAAATTATTACCGAATCTGTAGCTTGCCTGGTGGGAATTGCTTCAATCCATTTTTTCAAGTAATCTTTCGCTGTTAGGATCCACCTATGCTGAGCTGAAGAAGCGGGATGAATTTCACCAATGAAATCCAAACCCCATTGCTGAAAAGGAGCACTTACCTCAATGGGCTTAAGCGGCAAAGGCTGCAATTTCTTCCTTCCTTCAAAAATCTGATATTCATGACATCTTTTGACAGTCTTATACACATCAACAAAAAGTGTTGGCCAATAATATCCCGCTCTCAAAATTTTATTGGCCGTTGTTTTCCAGAAAAGGTGACCCCTGCAATCTCCCTTATGAAAATCCTCCATGACCTGCTTTTCTTCTTCTTCCACCAAACAATTCAGCAAAACACCACCGGGATCTTTCCAATAGAGTGAATTATTCAAAACACAAAACTTAGCAGCCTTCAATTTCAGAGTTCTACTTTTGTTTCTAGCCATGCCAGGCGGCAGTGACAAATTTTGGAGCACATATACAATATCTGAATACCAAGGAGAAAGCACAAAGATTTCTGATACCTGAACTGATGAAATTTCCTCATTCTCCTCGGACATAGCAGCAATAAGATTAATGTCCAGGGCATGCAAATTCGACTCAGCCATTATCTTAGCCAGCCCTTGTCCTTTGATAAGTTTTGTAGGCTTTATCTCCACATCATACTCTAACAAGGCAGCAATCCATCTGCCCCATATCCCTTCTGGATCTGTTTTCACTAAAACATCCTTAACAGCAGTGTTAGGAACATAAGCAAGAATATGAGAATGCAGAATATATATGCGAAAATCCTTCAACGCTTTCACTAAAGCGAGAGCTTGCTTTTCAATGATGTTATACTTTAAGGCTGCATCTCTTATGGTTTGGAGGAAAAAATCAATTGGTTTTTCATGCCCATCTCTTTTCTGCATTAATACTATTGCTATAGTATGCTCCGAAGCAAATGAAAACAAAATAAAATCCTGAGTATAATCCGGGCTAATCAAAACAGGAGCTGAAGAAAGAATCAACTTTACTAGATTGAAAGACTTTATAGCCTCCTCAGTCCACTTCACTATGCTATCTTTCTTAAGCATGTTTGTAATCTCCCTTAGATTTTCAGCAAGATTAGGCACAAAGCGGCATAAAAAATTCATCTTACCATTAAAATATTGAATCTCCTTCTTATTCCGGGGAAGATCAATTTGTTGAATAGCTTCAACTCGAGCTGGATCAATACGGATGCCATATTTTGAGATAATATGACCAAGAATTTTTCCCTCATCCATGGCAAACAAACTCTTCTTCGGATTGAGTGACACACCATACTTTCTACATCGCTGAAGAACAACTTTCAAATGGTAAAGGTGCTCTTCATCTGAATTGGAAAAGACTGTCAAATCATCAAGATACACAACTAGAAAAACATATTTCTCATTTGCAAATGCCATATCCATTGCTCGCTGAAATGTCACACCAGCATTATTCAAACCGAAAGGCATTTTAGCATAATGGAATGTTCCCCATGGAATAGTGAATTCTTTTTTGTCTCTATCATCCTCATGGACCAGAATTTGGTTATACCCGGAATAACCATCGAGTAGCGACATACGAGATGCTCCAACTACTCGCTGCAGTATGTGATCCATTTTGGGCAATGGATAATTGTCTTTCAAAGAGACTTTATTCAGATTCCTAAAATCAATGCGCAAACGAATCTCACATGTCTTCTTGCGTACGGGCACCAAATTTGAAATCCAGTCGAAAAACCTTATAGGAACAATGATACCAGCCTTGTACAATTGATTCACCTCTTTCTCAATTGAGGGCAGCAACTTCGGATTTATCCTTCTCAACTTCTGCCTGAAAGGCTTTTGATTTGGCTTAATTGGAATGGTGTGTCGAATTATGTTTGTATCATACGTATTCAAATCTGAATAGTCCCAAGAAAATACATCAGCAAAAGAAGAAAATAAACTAACATATTTTGCTTTTACCTCTGGTGGCAATGCTTTGGAAAATTTCACCATCTTTGGATTTTCAGCTGATCCAATGTTGACATCTTCAACTCCCTTTTCGGTTGGCCGCAAGGTTGGTTTTCTATCTACGTCATCTTGATCAAAAATCTCTTCTAAAGGTATCAAACCTTTAGGAATGACATTATCCTTCAGTTGCAATACTTCCATCTGATTGATTTGCACATCAGCTTCACCATCATCATGCTCCATGTCAATTGAAGTCTCTTTGAATTTGCCTTTTTTTTGCAGAAATTCATCAATCTCATCATCATCTTGAAATACTTGCCAATACCTTTGATTGTCCGGGACAGTTGGACGATGTTTCACATGAATTTCAAACTTGTTACTTGAGTTCATCAGAATCTTCAAATTACTTGTTGCCTTTGCAAGTGCATTTGCAATACCATTCTGAATATGAGAAATACAAGTAAAATTATAGTCTGAAAACAATTTCAAGATATCAAGAACTGCATTTCGATAAGCCCGCATTCGAGGATGCTTAGCTTGGTACTCACCCTTCACTTGCTTAATTACCAACTCGGAGTCGCCATACACTGCAATCCTCTTAGCATTAAACTTTCTAAGAATTTTCAGACCAACAATCAAAGCTTCATATTTTGCCTCATTATTTGAACAATCAAATGCTAATTTATAAGAGTAGACCCTTACATTACTCGGTACCTTGTTTGGGGTGGAAAAAGGGCTGCGTACCTAAATGCCAATTCCAGCACCATCACTTCCTACTGCACCATCAAAATCCATGGTCCATAAACCATCTTCATCTTCTTCCAAGTGCTGAAATTATGTTTGCTCTGTTATTTATGCTTGTTGTCCATCAACTTTTTGCTACTGTCGGAAGGCTGATTGCTCAGCGGAACTTTCAAGTTCTTGCCTTTCTTTCTTCAAAAATTCTCTGAAATTTTCGGTGATCTCCGGAATGTCCTCTGCTTCAACTAACTCACTATTTGCATCATTGAAACTATCTGAATACAAAAAAAAAGACTCTAAATCTGTATGTACATAATTAATTGAATGATTTACCGGTTTCTCCTTGTTGGTGATCATATACTTCATCTTTTGCTCTGGATACAATATTCT
The DNA here is from genome assembly GCA_034641835.2 of Pinus albicaulis. NCBI lineage: Eukaryota > Viridiplantae > Streptophyta > Pinopsida > Pinales > Pinaceae > Pinus > Pinus albicaulis. The sequence continues at coordinate 1,164,972,266 of CM076578.1, read as the reverse complement.
CATCTAACCAAACACGGGAATGGTAGCATAGGAGAAATCAAGCTGAAATGTTCCCTTAAGTTTTGCTCCCCAAGATCTGGAAAGAAGCATGCCAAATCTAGGAGGAATATCCGCCACAACCACATCCATGAAAACATTCTTAGTCGGAATCTGATCTAAACTAACCACCAAATATTTGATAAGCCCAATGCATATTACTCTACTGGAATCAAAAGAATAAATATCATGATATTTTCTAGTGATGTCCAATCCCAATTTCTCCATGATCTCCCTTGGCATGAGATTATGAGATGCTCCGGAATCAAACATGGCATTATGCAACACAAAATCATGCAATCTAAGGCTGATATAAAAAGGAGGCACATCACTATCGAGAGACTCACCATCCAATTCTGGTCCAAATATCAACTCAGGTTGGTCATCTTCCACATTCACCATATCATAAATTGGATCGAAATTCAAAATTTTAGATACCTGACCCTTATAGTTGCTATTTCTCATTAACTCAGTCAAAGGAAAGGAAACTTTTAACTTAGCTATTTCACTCTCTAAGTTAAAAACTGAAGCTTTTTATACCTCTTTTGCTGGAGCATCCTTCTTTTCAACTTTTTTCCTCAATACAATTGGCTGATTAGATCTTTCATTTGCTGATGGAGACTTGCTAGTAGCGGGATCATCTACCTCTTTTCCCTTCTTCTATGTGATGGGTGCATCATTCTTTGGTGCTAAAACTTCCTTTCTCTTTTGGATTGGGTTGATAGGAACATCTCTTTTTCTAAGTGAATATTGACGCTGCTGGGCGGACAAAGCATTCATATAACCTCTCTGATACTCATCCGACTCTTCTTCAAGGGCTGTCTCATTTGCCAAGATAAAATCCTCATCCTTTTGTACAGCTGAGTTTTCTGCATACTCCTCATCTTCAATGATAAAGGTTGGCATATCATCAGGTGTGAAGAAGTGATTTTCTTCCCCTATTACATTATCTTCATCATCTGATTCCGTACCAACAAAATTCTGCTATAAGGGTGTCTTTACCTGTTGTTGTGCTGGCGGTTCTTGTGCTCACTGCTCTCGTTGTTTGATCCTGAATTGTGGTTTTTGCTGTCCACGGAAGTTAGTATTTCTAATCTACGGTTCAGGCTTATCAAGTGTTAGTATTTCAATCATATTTTCCACCTTGCGAAGTACTTGATAATCAGTGGGCATGGCATCCAAGTTTTGAGGCAAGACAAGGGGTGCAAATCTGGCAGCCATTGCTCTGGGTGGATTTATAACCGGTCTTGGGGAAATAGGCAGAGTAGGAGCAGTAGATGTATGAGGTGTATGTGGTGTGGATGGAGGCGATACTACTGCAGATTTTTGATCAGGGATAGAAGGTTGTACAGGAATGATAGGAATGAACAGAGGCTCGGTAGGAATTTGTGAATTGGAAGTAACTGCTGATGGCCCAAGTGTTTCAGATGCAGATTCTATAAACTCGGGAATATTTGTTGCCACAATGGAATTTTGAATATTCAAAATGTAACTGTCAATGGATCTATTAGCTTGTTCAATTTCAAGATACTTGATAAACTCTGGATTTATGACAGTAGAACCAATAGCACTTTTAGACTTAGTCTCAAACAACGACAACTCAAATTGCTCATCAAACTCAATATCTTCAAGGTATTCAAAAACAGTGGGACATGAATGAGATTTGAACAGAGGAATCACGGGACTTTCTTGACGAATGATTCCTGAAATCAAATTGGGATTCTCTTACACTGGAGGTGGATCGGGATCTGGATTTGCTCTAGTATGTCCTCTGGAAGCCAGTGTGTTGAATTATTTTCAAAATCAAAGGGACAAAACCAACTTGTTCAGCCTAACAAACTCTAGACTCATCACCCAAAATTCCAAAATGATCTGATGTACTAGGGAAATTTACAAGTCAAGTGTCACGTTTACAAACTAGACCGGAGATTGACTGAAGCAACGTTTATCTACTTTTGCTAATGCAAAGCAAGAGCGTTTCGAAGGCTACGTGGCATAACTTCAGGCTCCATCTGTAGCTTATAAATCAAATAACACTAACAAGAAAACCATTTCCTTCCCCAGTATGGTCGCCACTATGTTATTGCCTAAATCTACCTCAGGCTGAAGGAAGGTAGAGTTCAAGGTAACATCAAACCATGCTCAATCTGGTAGCTAGCCCTACCAAAATAGGAGAGGGCTCTCTCCAGATCAATCTCAACAAAGATAATCGATGGGGCTTGAGATGACTTGAAATAAAATATAATTTTAGGCTAGGTATATAAGTAAAGGAGTTTGGTTTTGATTTTGGGTTTTTGTTGGAAACAAAGGGAAAGGCAATTTTGGATCTGGGGATAAGGCCTAGTCTTTGCAGTGTTCTGATTGGGGCTAGGAAGGAAATTGTTTTGATGATTTGGATTGATTGAATGGATATATTAGACTAGTGAGGAGCTGAAGAGGGCACGAGGCTTTCAAGAATCCTCTTCAAACATATGAAAACATGGAAAATTAAACAAAACTGAAGGTAGAGCAAAGCAAGCTAATGAATTCCACCTTTATCACTCATTTGTTTAATTTAAGAAGAAAGGAGAAGGGAAATGATACACATAAACATCAGTGAACTTAAAATTACATAGAGAAAAGCACCATCAAAACACAGAGCCACATGGATCCCAAAGAGTGTTGCAAACCCTGGTCTATTCCTTTGCCAAAATTGCAGAGATGAAATGTACAATGAGGTGCCAAGCAATCCCAAGTGTCCAACCCTGAAAATGACTGATAAAAGACATGATATAGACAATCCTAACTCATTCCCATGCCTCTATGGGTTAAGATCACCATTCTAGGAGCTGTTTCAACCATATCTAAACTAAGAACTGGAAAATAGGCAATGAAACAACTTGCCTCTATATGATAGGAAACTGATTCATTCACTTACATTTCACTTTTTAGTGAATGAATCTACTTGCATAAGTAAAAGTGTGCCAAAATTACATCAAAGTCATGAAATCACATCAAGTTACATCAATATTTTCACATTTGGAGATAAAAAGTCAAACTGGCCAAAACTAGGCGAAAATCTAAGCTGCTGAGTGAAAAATAGGCCAAATTTCCCTATGTGCCGCGCCTGAAATCTCTATGCGTAGAACATGCTTGAGGCTGATTTTGAGGGCCTTCCCGAAGTCCAAATTGAGCGTAGGATAGCTCATTGGAAATCCCTACCTATCTACTTTCCAACCCAAGTGGAATTTCTGGATTTGGTTGCAATTTTCCCCTCCAAAAATAAAATCTCCCAACACTGCTTCCTGTGTGCAAAAATTGGCAGAACGGCCATTTTTAGGGTGTTTTTGACCCTTTAGGCAACCCAAAACTTGTCAAAATCCTTAATTAATCCATTATCATGCATAAATTTTGATGAAAAATCTAGAAATGTAAATTTTTCCTCCAGAAGAGCTTCCAATTATAAGCGCGCGCCAAGTGGCGCTACGCGTCGGGCAGGAAAATCTGTTTTGAGTCCAAAAATTTCAAAATTGACAAAATTTTTCCCAAATTGCTTGAAATTTGGGCTGAATATCCCTCATCAAGCACTATGCTGGGCCAAAGAAGCTTTGGCCAAAATTTGGAGCCTATCATGCCTTTTGCGACGCTTTAGTACCCTCCTTAACCTTGCCTTCAGGATTTTGATCCTCGCTTTGCAAACATGAGTTCGTGCCCAATAATGGTTCTTCATGTGTCTGAGCATGTTATTTTCCTTGTTTGCCTTCTCCAATACCTTCTTAAGATGAGTATTGACCCTCTCAAGCCAAGTCTCTCTATCAACCTCAATCTCCCTCTCAATGGGTGTCATCTCAGTTGGGCTTCTTCGGGCAGCTTTCCGGTTCTCACGGATGTTTTGCAACTCCATGATAGTTTGCTGATCCTCCAACTGTTTGTTCCACTGCTCCAGGTATTTTATGATCCATTGAGCTCTCTACAACTTGACATTCAAGGTATTGATCTCAGCCTTCTGCTCCTGAATGGTCTCTCTCAGCTTTGAGCTTGGAGAGCTCAAATCCTCATCAATCAATATGAAATCAGTATCCTGGCCTCCTGAAGGGCCCTCATCCTACATAGGCCTCTTACCTATGTCCTGTACCTATACCTGTGCTGTTGATGACGGCAACGAGACCCCTTCCACCCCGGGTGGAGATAGTACTCGTCGAGCTGCTGCAAATAATGCTCTGGTGCCTCTCTGATAAGTAACAAACACTGGCACATTGATAGGCTCTGTCTCGGGACCTTCAGGCTGATGTGAAGGTTCACCTGCATCGTGGAAAACCTCCAGAGGAACCTGAGGGGCTGTGAAGAAGTCATGGGAAATGAAATCCTCCCATGAAATACCCTGCAATCCAAGCTGATGTACAACCACGATCTTGATGAGCACATAGTGATAAATACTGTTGTACTGCTTCTCGAGAGTCTTCTTCTGCACAAGAGTGGTCATTCTCTCGATGTTCCAGCACATGAAATAATTTATCTTCATCATCTTCACTCTAGTGAAATGCATCAATAACCTGATGTGGTAGGCATAAAGGCGTGAGAACCGGCCCTCACAACTGAAGTATCTGATAATAAGTTTCATCAAAGGCGCATAGGATTCCTTTAGGAACCGGAATGGGAAAACCCTGCTGAGCTGTCTCACATAGCTAGGCCTGATGTATGGTTCATAATGCACTCTTTCCACCTGCTATCTTTTGTTCCACTATTCACCCACATTTGGTATTCCAGTTGCTTGAGAGATGGTTTCCGGTGTCAAGGTGAAATTTACACTAGCAAGAGTCACCTGACCATCATGTAAATGTAACACAAACAATCGAGCTAAATCCTGATGATGCTGAATCCTAGTAATCATCTCACAATACTGATAGCATGACTGCTCTCGAAAACATGCCATGGCAAGTGGGCAGGCCTGCAATTGAGTCAATGAGGTGAGCTCTTCTCTCACATCTTTGTCACCTTTACGAGGCCTTCTCGGTGCATGTAGCTCAGTGGTAGAATCACTATCTCTGTCATATGATGTATCAGTGTCTGTCTCCATGGTGTTTCAAGGTATATGTTTGGCTTGTATGAGATGAAAATGAGAATTTGGTGCTTTTTTTTTTAATTGCCAAATGTGTGTCAAAGGAGAGGGACTGTAGGAGATATAGGATAGTGGGAACAATAAATTCTTGTCAAGAGATAATTTTCCTTTTGGAATTCTGACAAATGTAGGGACAGTGGACAGCCACTAGACTGTTTGGGAAACTTGGGGTTTGGGAATTTTTTACAAATGAAATGGGAAAGGGAAAGTGATGGGAAATGAAATGATTTATGGATGGGGAAATGGGGCTTAAGAATGAGTGAATTTTAGAGATTTAGGGAGATGGAAAATGGATTTTAATGATAATATAATAGTGAGAGGGAGGGATGAACAGTGAGGAATGAACAAGTTTGGCACAAAACTATTTTTAAAACACCAATTTTAAAACCCTAGGGAGCAATTTTTAACAAGAGGATAGGGTTTGAATTTTTTCATCACAAATTCTCATAATCCACTTCAATCAACACCAAACATGTTAATGGCAATTTCATACACTTACTTGGAGCGAGAAGGACCGAGTTGATTTGAATTTTTGTGGATCAATGATAAAAATTTTGGTTGTCGGCCCTGTGCACCGCGACAGTGGCCCAATGCACCGCAACAACTGTGTGCGTCGCGCCATTTCAGAATTTCATGGTAAAAAATGGCCCTATGCACCGTGACCGTTGTGTGTGTCGTGCATGTTTCCCAGTGCGCCGCGACTGTGAACTTCACCACAATTTCGGCCTTCCAAAGACTATTTCACGCCTCCAAATTTTGACTCGGCTCTTTGCTATCTCTTGGTATGCAAATGGATTATTGAAACACAAAAATATCTTTTATGGCATGGAATTTGATTTTTGATTTGAAAAAAACCCACTTTCTAATGTTTGAACTTTGACACTTTCATATAAACTCTATTTTTGTTTCCTTGTGATTTTTTGAACGGAATGATGAAATTCTTATCTACCTTTGCAAGGATAGCTGGCATGGAATTTGGCAAAGGCGACCAGGGTTGTGCCTGAAGTACTTCACAACTGAAAAAATTTGAAAATTACCTTACATTTATTACAAAAGACGAAATTGACAATTTTTCTTCAAAACAGAGTTTTGAAGAAGAATCATTATCAAGCATTATGACGATGAAATTTTTGCAATGAAAACTTATTTCGCACCTCCCTTATGTGCCTGCTGACATTATTAGACCTTTTGAAGGCCAAATTAACGCAACCCTAGACCTAATGAGACTAAGAATATTAAAATGACTCTTAGCACCTTTAAGACTAAACATGACTATAAAATGACTGGAAATGATTTTGATGAACAAACACGGACCAACAGGTACATGACATGAGGGATATAAGAGAAAAGACCCTTCCGTCAGATGATCCATGCTCCTAATGGAATGCAGCTGAATAAATTGAATGAGACACCTAAAATTAAAAGCAACAAAAGAGATTTTGATCTCTGACGGAGGGATGAAGATACCGACTCTAACACAACCTATGGTAATCCGCGAGACTATAAAAATACCTAACTGGTTAAAGTCTACACTACTAGATTCAAAAGGTCATGGAGCAGCTCAAGGTACATTCAGGGAAAGAAAGAATCCTGAACGATATTTTGGGTATGTAGACTACATGACGGAACTAATAGAAGAAGAGCCATCCAATTTTGAGGAAGTTTTCAATTACCAAGAATGGAAAGATTCCATGAATGAAGAATATCAATCTATAATGAAGAATGGAGTTTGAGATATTGTACCTAGGCCCAAAGACAAATATATGGTAGCTTCCAAGTTCCTCTAAAATATTAAATATGTGGCAGATGGAAGTATTGATAAATATAAGGCAAATTTTGTGGCTAGGTGTCTCTCAACAAGAAGGTGTCGACTATGAAGAGACATCTTCTCCAACAACAAGTTATACTATTATTCATTTGTTGGTTTCTTTGGCAACATTGATGGGATGGAACACCCACCAAATGGATGTCAAGACTACATTCCTAAATGCCACAATTGATGAGGAAGTCTATATAGAGAAACCATTTGTATTTGAAGTTAAAGATGGAAATGTGTTTGCATATCGAATAAGTAATTATATGGCCTCAAGCAAGCACCAAGGGAATGTTATGATAGGATGGATGCATAGCTACAAATATTAGGCTTCACAAATATTTTTTTTTATCCAAACCTTTATATTAAGGTTGTCGGTAATTATTATTCTGTATGTGGATTAGATTCTCTCAATCGGTGTGGAAGGTCGAATTGAAGAATGTAAGAAGAAACTAGCAGAAAAATTTAACATGAAGGATCTAAAGTTATGCACTAGTATTTGGGACTAGAATACTAGAAAGGATTTGATGAGATCTATCTAGGTCAAGGAAATTATGTGATCAATATGTTGAAGAGGTTTGACATGATGGATTGCAAACCAATGACACCCCCAATGATCAAAAGCTTACAAATTATAAGGAGTTCTGAATCGAGCCCTATGGATACTTCCAAGTATAAATAATTTATTGGTTTATTGATGTACTTGGTGAATACATGTACATACATATGTTTTGAAGTAAATTTTATCAGTCAATTCCAAGTGAAGCTAGGGCATGATCATTGGATAGTAAAAAAATATATCTAAGATAGCTATAAGGAACAATACACTACTACATAAAATATGATATGATGAATGATGTCCACTTGATTGGATATATAGATTCTAATTGGGGAGACTGTTAGTAGAATGGAAGGATCACTACAAGAGGATGTTTCAGTTTGGGATCCTCCATAATCTGATGGATGAGAAGAAAGAAAGATCTGGTTGCTTTGAGTAGTGTTGAGGATGAGTATATTGCAGCCTGTAAAGTAATAAGAGAATTTTTCTAGTTGAGGAAGTTTTTATCCAACCTATTTGAAGGACCAATGGACCCTACAGTTATACATTGTGATAACACCAATTGTATACGATTGTTTGAAGACCCAATTTTTCATGAAAATACAGATCATATCAACAAGAAAGTATCACTATAT